>VZRN01001791.1:179605-246191 GCA_013397935.1 Dasyornis broadbenti | reverse complement strand
AAAGAGCTCTCAGGTTTACTACATCAACATCCAAAAGGTGCACAAACATCACTGCTCCTGAAGCACAACTTACCTGCATTGTTCACCACCAAAATCGAGCTACACAACCTTCTTGTACTTTAAAGACAAAGCTCCCTCAAAAGGGATCTAAAGAAGAACTAAATAAACCACCTCAGCCCACGAGCTCGCGGCCCAGTGAGCCATCGAAACCCACCTCTCGGGCACAGGGATGCCTGCTGGAAAAACAGTTAGGCTTTGTGTTACCAACATCACTGCTTCTGTGCAGGTGGAAGAAATCCTGCTCCCAAAACACCCTCCTCAAACCCAGCAGCAGATAGGAAGTCATCTCCTCCACCACTAAAGCTAAAAATCCTTTGGGTTTGTGGGTTTATGCACATTCAGCTGTCACAAAAGCAGTTCCCTGCCGGAGTAGAAGCATCATAGAGCATTTCACATAAATCTCCCAAAACACATAAGCCCCCCCTTTGCACTTTAATCATTTGCTAACAGTTACAATAAGATTGTATTAAAAATTTAAACTGCCCTACTTAATGCAATTTACCTTCAAAGGTCCATTTCCAGAGAATGAAGCCGAATGATATAAATGTCGAACACTTGATCAGATTTATGGTGCCCAAGAATATTTCTCTTGATACAGATCTGACGAGTGAAGGCTAATGGCTTTAGTTTTATTACTTTTTAAGCGCTTAATGGGAAAATTTAGACATTTTCACAAGACTAAGCTCCAGCAAGAATGGTGCATTTACAGGATGACAGCAGAGGAGAGAGCTGTGCGCTCTCCGTGGAGACGACCGGTTAAACAGCGTTATTAAGAGAGAGATTAATGCCAAGTGTTTATCCAGATAATTTGTCACACAACAGTTAGGCCCGAGTGCCTCTCTGCTAAACAGGGGAAGAGAGCAGCACAAAGTGCTGGCCCTACAGCCAAGCTTCCGTACGGAATTGGGGCCAAAAGCCCAAGGAAAGACGACTGAAGTCGCAGGGAGATGGTAAAACAAGGAGCCGAGTGATGCTGCCATAGGTGCACATCAATCAGGGCCTGCAGGTGATTGGGGAATACACCTTTCATTCATCAGGGGATCCCACCTTTTCACCCCAACCACATTCTCCACAAACACAGAAAGTACTTCCATCGTAGCAAAAACGCTACAAAGCAGTAGTTTCACTTGTCCAAAAAGACTTTTCATCCCTGATTTTTTTAAATTTAATTTTTTTTTTTTTAACTGAAAGACAGCTGCGAGTCCTCAGATTTCAATTAATGTCGAGGTACTTGGCCAATCAATCACCAAGTGCTATAAATTCCCTCCACTTCTCATTAGTTACACTATGGCACAGCTTAAATCCAAACACACCTTTCTGGGAGACTGTAAATTACCAGGCCTAAGACACAAGCGAGTGCATCAGCCATCAGGAGGGGCATAAATGATGGGAGTGAGACAATTGTGCATGTGCTCGACTCCAGCTGATTTACTCCTCACAAGGGCTTTTTTTCACACAAAAGTAGCACCAGCAGAAGTGCCACCAGCAGCACTCCATCTCCTGGAGTTTGCATCTCTCACTTGAGACCTGTCTTTATTAACATTAACAAGTTTTATGCCCAAAATCCAATTTTCTATGGAAAAAAATATTTCTTCAGCATCTGCCAATAATGTTCCTTCATTAAGTGCAGATAGAGCTCGAAGAAAAACAAACCTCTGCCTTAATTTAAAATTGGTTCTGTGGCTCTGAAAGCCACCTTTCAAGCCTTTCCAAAGGTGAGACACTGCAGCAGGTGCCTGACACAGCAGGGTCTTGTACTGAAACCGCAAGAAACACGCATTCACACACATTTATTAACAAAACTATTCACTTTTTAATCTCGGAGCAGCTTTATAGTAATTTTTAGCATTAACTAAGGCTGATAAACCAGAACTCCACGGAGGTTCCTGAGGGAATGCACTCGACACAGATGACAAATATGCTCCAAAAAGATGTCTTCTACCAGAGTTCAAATTTATTCAAAAATTTAATTAGAAGTTTTGAAAGTCGCAGGAAACTTTCAGTCAAGGGCTCTGCATCAGCAGCCAAACAAAAATGAAGAGAAAAATCAAAGAAAAAAGGGGGGAAAAAGATAGTTTGATGCAGGGAACAACAGCCTATTTTAAAGACTCCAGTACCCCAGGAATCCCGGCATCATAAAAGTAACCGCATAAACCAGACAACAAGCTTCAAGTGATATTCTGAACCTTAGCAAAGGATTTGGGATGCCCCGATGCCCTGGCCCAACACCTTGACTTGAGGCTGCCCAGCCACCAACAGCCTTAAGGACTGACCACGACTTCTAAGACTGGCCAAACAACCAGGCCAATGCCCTCCGCTCTAAAAACCGAAGTAAAATGAGGAGCTTACAGCTCAAATGCACTTCGCACTGACATTTGAAAAAAAAAATCACAGGGCACAATCGGTGCAAATGCTTTTTCTTCTAGGAGAGAAGAAACAACAGTTCCAGCTTTAGTGGGCACATTGCCTTGTGCAGCACCAGCGACTTACCACCTCACCAGATCAAACCTCAATTTCAAAATGAATTATACACAATTAAAGATCCTCTACTTCAGAGAGAACGAGGAAGAAGAAATACGTTTTATAAATTCGGTGGCAGCGCTGGAAGTTTGCTGCTTTGCAGGAATTCCGAGGCGGATGCCAACAGCGTGCCTTCCTCCACGCAGCACCCCCATGCACGCAGGGAGGCTTTTAAAGGCTGAATACACAATGCTAATCCCAGCGAAGCAAACAGCTCAATGGGATTTGCATATACAAACGGATTTAGCTGAAAGGCAACGATTTGCAGTGCATTTCGGAAACGGCTTTTGAAGAACCAGCTATGCTAATCGTCAACTTTGATGTTGAAAATGTGTTTGTTACACAACAGAGAAGGTTACAAAAGGATTATGTTTATTACACCAGTTTTAAGTGTTTGATAGCTCAGACAAAAGCATCTCTTCATTATAAGGGGAAAAAGCCGCATCTTCTCTTTCATAAATGTTCCTGAACACACCCAGAACAGATTGCAGTTACAGAAAGGGCATTTTCCCTTCCCTTTCTGTCTTCAGACAACACGTCTCATGGGTTAGCTCTTAATCTTCCACTCATCAATATTAAGCCAGCAAAGTCATTTTCTGCCAGGAAATTTAAAGAGAAATCCGCAAAGGAAAGTTAAAACCAATGACCAAGGGAAGACATATTGAGGATAACTGAAAAAATAAATATCAAACTTCAGACATTTCACACTGCCCTCTGGATGGAGAAGCTGTACAGAAGATGGCGTAAGGCAGCAGGGCTTCAAGATTTGTCAGCACAAAATTAAGAAGAAAAAGTCAGATTAAATGGTCAAACCATAATCTTAGAAGCATAACAAAGAGCACAGCAGTAGGAACAGAGACAAAAACACGCTGGGCAAGGCAGAGCATCCCCCAAAGTGCAGCAAACAAGGCACAGTTTAGACAAAACACTTAAAACAGATTCAAGGAAGCAAGGTTGTTGCTCTAATAAAGGAAATATAAACTGGTACTTGGAGGAGGTCATGCTCTGCTGAAGCCCTTGCTGGCCCTTACCTAACCCTGTGGTCAGTTCCACTACTGCATCGCTTTGCAGCTGCTAAAGAATCCTCCAGCTAACAGCTATCACCAAGCAGTATTTCACTTGATTTATTTGTAAATCCTCCCCTTTGGACACAGTCTGTGACTGAGCCCTGTTAGCAGCCGTGCTGTGCCATCAGTTTCCTGTTCAGACCACTTGGCTCAAAAAGAATCACAGGAATTGTCACTGCTCTTTTCAGCGTCTGCTGCCAGCTCCTCCAGGAACCACAGCATGACAACATTTATTTATGACTTATTTCTATTCTGTTTTTCCTGACAGCCCTACCGAGAACGGCAAAGATTTGGAAAATAAGGAATTTTCAAACTTCCTCCTTCTTCTAAAATTTTTCACTTCTGTCTTTTAAGGAAAAACAATTCCTACTTGCTTGCTGGACACTCCACAAATGTGTTTATAACACTGTCTCCCAAGCACAATACACGTGAGTTTATCAAACAGACTGATTCTGCCTCTTACTCTTAGGTCTACTGTGGGGGAAAAAAAAAAAAGAAAAAAGGAGGAAAAAAAGCCATTTACCTCCAAACAACCACCTTCATTCCTGCCCCAGGATTGCAATTAGAGTTTGCATGAAAGAATATTACTTCACTGGACTAATTCTGAATTGCCAGTACTGAAAACCTGAATTCTTTTCCATTTTGATGAGATGTATCAATGTTCCTGTTGCTGTTTAATGAAGAATTTGTGTATGATGAACTAGGCCTTGTATCCATTGCACTCTCCAAAAAATTTAACGGCTGTCACCTCTTCCATAAAACCAGCAGCTCTGCTCTAGGTTTAAAGTAACCTGGCTTACTGCATACACTTCAAATTGAGACTTAAAGGAAGAGCCCTAAAATTACTGCTATAAAATTACAAGTCACAAAAAAAGTTCTGCAGAGATGATGGTTTTCTATGAGTCACCTACTGAATGACACACCACAGTTAAAATCAAAACCTCCCTGGAACTTTTACTGGCGTTACATCATTCAACTCCTCTGTGCTAATTATAGCACTCCTTAAATGCCATTCCCTGGACTACAGCTCCTCATCCCATCATTTAATTCTAAGAATGAGAAAAACGGATGCAGACGAATCACTGGAAGGTCTCTTTCTTTTCCTTCACGCATTACTAAACCCAGGTGCAGGGCTGAAGAAACCCGATGGAGCAACACCAATCTCTGAAGTGCCCAAAATCTGCAAAGTTGCAGCAATTTGCACCAAAACTTGGCAAAACCAGCCTGGCAGTGACATTGGACAACCACCATGCACGAGGGGAACTGTTCAGGGACCTCCTCGTAAGTCATCACGGACACCAGAAAAAATCTTGATGTGTAATGCGTAAAGTGTGAAATTTGGTTAGTCAATCGGAAAATATAAATCCAAGGATTTGCATCCCTTTTCCAGCCCAATCCTACTGATGCTAACTGCTCCCCACGATGAAGGCTTCTTCACACCTGTTTCACCAGGCACTGCTCAATTCATAGAGCTCTTTTCAAGCCTTTGTTATAACAATATTGGATAATTTCCTTGCACTAATTAACACGGGACCTTCCTACAGCAGTGTGAAGTCTGACTTACGGCACCAGAACGTGCCATCTATGGGAATGGGGCTGAGAGATTACTTGGAAACCAGAAGTTATGTCTGAGCAAACAAAACCAGCCAACAACAACAACAACAAAAAAAACCAAAACAAACAAACAAAAACGGGGGAGTGAAATTCATGTTTCCAAACTATATCGTATCATTTATTAATGGCCCATAACAGTTGCAGACAGGCAAGTAAAATAAGCATAAGGGCAAAGCATGAGCAAGGGAAAAGTTGAAGTAAGTTCTGAATAAAACACACACGGAAACACCTCACACGGCAAGGGTGACCAGATTTGTGTATTTATGTTTTTTTCCGGCCGACTTTGGCGGCCGAAGCGCTCGAACGTCCCGGCGCGGCGACACAAAGCCCCGAGCGGCCGCCGCCATCACGGTCCCCTCACGCCGCGGCGCCGGCGCCCCCTGGCGGCCGCTCCCCACCGCGCTCCGTTATGGCCGGGGACAGGGGACGCGGATTAATTAAGAGCAAAACGGTAATTTTTTGCCTTTTAAAAAAATTTTAAAACCTTCAAATGAAACGGCTCAAAACGAGCTTAAAACTGGAACGGCTTAAAATGAACGGGGGCTTAAAAGGAACGCGGCTTGAGCGTTTGTTGCTCCCGGCTAAGCCATAATAACGAGGAAAAGAAACTGACACACTCATGTCTCTTTCTCATTGAAAAAACAAAACAAAACAAACAAACCAGGAAAATACAAATAGCTGCATCCAGCCATTCAAAATATTGACTTCCCAGCGGTTTTGAAGCCTGGAGGGCCTACCAAGGAGTTATTTAGCAGGCTGGTCCAGCCCGTGTGTGACCAGCCTGAGCGCTCAGAGAGACTCATCACTGCGGATGCTGCATTCCTGGAGGTTTCAGCCAAAATCCAAGGAATTCCCGGAGCCAAAGGAATCGCTGCCTCATTCTGCCCTGCACTGGGGTCCACATCACCCCAGGCTCCCGCTCCCCAAGCACAGAATCCCTCATGCCATAGCCAGTGCCCGAGTGATCGCCAGCTCTTCCCAAAACAGCTGTCAGGATGGGACCGAGACTTTATTTACTTCCCATTAGGCTGATTAACATTTCCTAATGAAAACACATGTATAAAAGCTGACGTGATAATGCTGATGGCAAGTGACAGCCCTTCCCCACAATCCAGCTGCACCAGGATTAATTTGTCATCTCCCATCCCTTAATAGAGAATTGGTGCTTTGAAGTTCTCCTTTTAGACACCTTTGCTCAACAGCACCACATTAGAAATATTACTTGGATCTGGGGGAAAAAAAAAGTATTTACAGTAAATTTTTTACGCAGTGCAGAGACATTATTTAATAAAACATTAATTAATTTGCAAATAAAGCATCCAAAAATACTGGCAGCAGCACAGCACCAGAGCAAAGTGCAAATTGTGAGGCAGCAGTGGCTTCTGCCAACATGTACCTGCAACTCCAGCCTCAATATTCACAGGTTTATTGCTCTTTTGGGCATTTTATTTCAAAATCTGGGTGTTACAGCCATCCAGACGAGGTATAACCTCCTTGGTTGAACTGCTAAGCTACAGGGGTTCAACTCTGAATCCAAGTTAGACCCCAACCCTTCTGTTTCACACCCCATGATGCTAATGGTAGAATTTTATCCTCTAAATATTTGAACATTTTCTGCTTTGTGATGTCAGAGAATCGAATGGCCCACAGTTAAATGGGTCAGAAAAAATCCGAACATAAAGCAGGGCAAGATGTGCAGTTATGAATACACCGTGAACAGAAATAAAAGCAATTCTCATGCATTAATGGTACATCAAGCTAATTCAAGAAGGCTAAAATCATTAAAAAGGCATCCTGGGGCAGTACACAGTCATTACAATACTGTGCTGACAAGAAATGTTAAAATAATCATTTCCAACGTCATTGATAGAGTCCGTTCTGATAAGCAGGGGGGAAACAATTCTCCAATTCTTAATTGTGAAATCCGAAGGAAAATGGATCTTACTAGCATTTACCTCATTTTTAAAACGCAATTCCCCTGCTCAACAATTCCAAACACCAAACACTAAGAGAGGATGTATCATCCTCCGTCGTTGGGCACATTGTTAGGCTAAACCCTTGGAACTGGCAACTTTTTTATTTCAGCCTGAAATTCAGGGCCTGCTTGAGCAGCTCTAACTCCCAACAGCATCAGAGAATAAACTCCAGTGGGACATGGCTGAAGGTTAAAAAGCAGCCTCCTCTAAAACAGCCAAAATCCTGCTTCACATCCTGCTTTCACTTCACTCAGCGTTCCTGTTGCAAAAAATGAACCAATGGACTTGATGATCTTAAGGGTCTTTTCCAACCGAAGTGATTCTATGATTCCATCTCTGTTACAATCAATAGCGAGCTTATCAGCTGTAATGAAGCATTGGAAATGAGGTATTTGGATTTAACTAGAGAATGAAGGAGCATTTTCATAATAACAGTAATCATTTAGGTTAAATTATTTTACCACTCAGCTGTGGAGAAAAAGGGAAATGAGTTATCACAGAAGAATCATAACAGATGACCACTAAGAGTTCAGTAGCTGCTTGCAGGGGACAAATTAGAAATTGAATTTCTAACGTGTATGCAACGAAGGAATGAAAGGCTGTTCAATGCCATTTCCAATTCCTTCCTCCAAAAGGTAAGCCCACATCGCACCAAGGCACAACACACAAACAAGATCTTAGAAAAAGCTTGCAAACAGCCCAAACTAGGAATTGGTGTCAAAATCCACTAATCGTGTGCTGAAGAGAAGTCTGTGGGCTGGAACAGACTCAGGGGGATTTTTGGGTTTTTCCCTGCTTTCAGAAAATCCCAGAGTGGTTTGGGGTTGGAAGGGACGTTAAAGCTCATCCTGTTCCACCCCCTGCCAGGGCAGGGACACCTTCTACCATCCCAGGCTGCCCAACTAATGCGAACCCTCTGAAGAAGCCACGAAAAAAACCATTAAAGCTACAATGAACCTGAACGCCCCAGAGCAGCACAAACTGAGGGACATTTAATCAAGTGCTCCCTATTAACAGCTTGCACTGCTCATTCACACCCCCTCATTTAATGGGGTTAAGAAGTTGCTTTGTTTCCTGCTGAAATAAACAGCAAAAATTATCAGGAATTGGATTCGGTCCCAGACGTGTCTGGCAAGTGTAACCCATTCATACAGAAGCATTTCTAATCCTATTAGTTGGCAAATATTAAAGAGTTGGTTGGCTGCCACGGAGAGCAAAACAACACCCTGGTATTTCTTAAAACACATGATCTCTGTCAATTCTTTCTTACGCCCAAAATGGAGCAGAGAGACAAACGAGCCTCCTGGAAGCTTACAAGTTTATCACACCAGCTTTGTGCCAAGAGACTTCTCTCAAAATGTCTCTAAAAAGCAGGGGGGTAAAAAAAAAAAAAAAACAAGGAGGAGACTGTAGACAGAGCCACAAACACCATGACTTGGAATGTATAATTAACAATCTAACTATAGCTAGCACGCCAAAATAAATGTGCTAACAAAACCCCCTAATGGCTCTTTGAAACTCCTAATCAATATGGGAAATCCAGGCAGTAAAAACAGTAATTTTTGCAACTAGTTCTAGAGAAAACACGGAGCAAAGCTAGAAGATGCAGCTTCAAATGCCCTTCTCAGAAATCTGACCAACAAAATGGATTTTAAAAAGGTGCACATCAGTGTTTTCCATGTAAAACTTAGAATGTTTTCCCTTATTTTTTCCATTTAAAAACTACGATTTGCCTTTTTTTCTCTGTGTAAACATTAGGATGTTTTGCCTTTTTAGTCCGTGTAAAAATCTGAAATGTTTGCTTTTCTTTTGAAGTGTCTTTCCACACACCATTGCACAAAATGCTGATGTGACGCTGGCTCGTATAAGGACAGACAGGGCAGGACTTCGCAATGAGAAGCCAGCAATAAACAAACCCCCAGAACTAAGGAGCTCTGAGAACTATTAAAACTTAATTAAGAAGGTTTTTAGACAGGAACAAACTGCTCCGATGAGGGGCTGACACATTCAGCCACGAGAGAATCGGGTGAGAAGAGAATCCAGCAAAGCCCCATGGACACTTGGTTGAAATTCCACTAGAGGGGGCACAGAGCCCATCTCATACAGCAACTCCAGAATCAAGGAATCATGGAATATCCCGAGCTGGAAGGGACCCACAAGGATCAAAACCCCCCCACAAGACTCTCACAGATCCCAGAATGGTTTGGGCTGGAAGGGACCTTAAAGCTCATCCCTTTCCACCCCTGCCATGGGCAGGGACACCCTCCATTATCCCAGGCTGCTCCAAGTCCTGTCCAGCCTGGCCTTGGACACTTCCAGGGATCCAGGGGCAGCCACAGCTTCTCTGGGCACCCTGGGCCAGGGCCTCCCCACCCTCCCAGGGAACAGTTTCTTCCCAATATCTCATCCACCTCTCAACTTCCAACACCCCACAAACACCATGGTTTTTCAGTTTCCACACCACTTTCAGTTACTCTACACAAACAGCCCCTCAGCCTCTCTACGAGGACTAAACCAAGGCAAAGAAAACTTTGCTAAAATAAAGCAAGCACCAAAGAAAACTGAAAATTACATAAGGACTGAAAATAGCTCAAGATGCTGGTGGAGAACACACGCCAATGCACGTGTGCTGTCCACCTCAGAAAACACAACAGAAAAGCAAAGAAATCAGCATTTTCTTCAACTAAGCAGGCAAATATCGGAGCTATCACACACGAGTCATTCCTTAAAAAGGACAGCTGGAGCACTGAGGGATGTGCAGGATGAAAAAAGGCAGCTGTACCGTCGTGGAAGACTCTCTCCACGTTGAGGCCGTAGGTGGCACAGGTCTCGTAGTAAGTGCATCTCTTGAGGTCATTCGACAACTTCCTGGCTCTGGCATCGTCGATGACGCGAGGGTTGGTGGAGCTTATAGCATCTGCACAGCGACAGGGGGAAAATAATCGTTAGAGGTCAATGGAAACTCCATCTTGGTGTGACTCCTCAGAGTCACAGAAGGGTTGGTGAGGTTGGAAAAGGCCTCTGAGATCGGAGTGCAAACATCAACCCATGGTCAGCGCTAACCCCTGGCCTCAACTGCCACATCCACGTGGGTTTGAAGCACTTCTAGGGATGGTTCCAACGCTTGACAAGCCTTTCCATGAAGAAATTTTCCCCAGTTATCCAACCTGAACCTCCCCTGGTGCAACCTGAGGCCATCTCCTCTTATAATGACCAACACCCAAGAAATGAGTTTAAATACAAACCATGACACAGGGTGCATATCACTCCAATTTTACATTTCCTTATTAAAATTCTGGTAATTAAAGTTCTGGTACACTGGTAATTCCACTCCACTGCTTTTTGCTTTCCTTAAATAAATATATTTAGTTCAGTTGTTGCCAAAAAAAAATAAAAATACACAATCACATGAAAGACCATGAGCTGTGGTGTAAAACATACTTAAGGAAACAAGTGGGTGATTGCTACAAACACGTCAAATGATTTTTTGGCCTCTGTAAATATCAGTGATTTGGAAGTAACTGTGAAATATTAAACAACGTATTTTCAAGAAACAGAAATTATTGTAGACGACTTTCTCAAACTCTGCTATAAAAGCACCCATGAGATGATATGGGAACATAGTGCAAAGCTGATAAAAACAGTAGTTTGCTAAATAATCAGACTTGGTAATTCTCTGCGAGAGTTTCTTTTCATGAAAGCTAAAAATTGAAAATTTCAGTTTCTAGAGCTCATCCAGAGGAGCTGAAAAACCTCACACCAGAATGGATGAAGGAGATTCTTCCTTGCTACTCCATCATGGTGATGAACCCTACAAAGTGATAATCTTATGAAAAAATCTTGGAAAGGAAACTCTTTTCCCCAGAAGTTCCATGTTACTCTTCTGCCCCGTCTCTGGCAGTGTCCAAGGCCAGGTTGGACAGGTCTTGGAGCAGCCTGGGACAGTGGAAGGTGTCCCTGTCCATGGCAGGGGTGGCACTGGATGGGCTTTAAGGTTTTCAAATCATTCTGTGATGGCACAACAGGCATCAGTTTCAGCATTTACCATTGCCCAGGAAGTCCTGCTTAAAATTCACTGCTCACAGCAGCAAAACTACATTTGTTCTTGGGGAAAAAAGCATTTTCATCGAAATACAGAATCAGTGCCTCTTGCAAAGCCTTATTTGAGGTTCTGCTCCAGGCATGACAGGACCAGACCTCAACTGATGTTGTCATTACCTTCTCATCAGATCCAATTAACAAAAATAAAGCAAAAATTTGGAAAAGTATGAACATTTTTTTTCCCCCCCAAATCAGCAGAGGGCGCTGGTAACATTTAACCAGATAGGAATTGAATTGATAGGGTTCAGTTCCAGATCACCACAGCTTCCTGAAGTTTGCCTCGTTGTTCTGAGGTGCATCAGGCTGGGGTACGCAGTTGGCTTTGGAAGTCAGGGAAGAACATCTGGAAGCATTGGGCCAGCGTTAATATTTTGGGAAAAATTTCATTTCATGTCTCATTTCAAGAATATCAGTCAAAACCAAGTGCAGGTTGGACAGAGCAGCGTGGGATAGTGGAAGGTGTCCCTACCCATGGCACAGGGCTTGAAGTTTGGGATGCTTTAAGGTGCCCTCCATCCCAAACCATTCTGGGATTCTATCACATCAAACAGGTGTATTTCAAATGTGTATTTTAACGACTATATTTATGTGTTTCATATATTTTATTCACCTGCCCAAATTCATTTTTTGTCAAACACAGACAAAAAGCTGTACTTCTTCCTGATGCTTATTCCTAGAATTAGCATCATTTCTATCTTTTCAAAAAATCCCCTCTGCATCAGTGCTGCAACAGAAAATGAGCTTCTCTTTTTCTGGCAAGAACGGGAAGGAGATGGAAAACCATATCCCAAACCATACCGCAGTGTCGGAAGGGCACAAAGAAAAAAGTGCTGGAGAAATGTTTCCCCTTCACCTTTTCAACTCCAGCTTCAAGTCCAAAATGTGGCCCTTCAAAGCAGCTCTTTTCTGCTTTTTGGTGTAGTTTCTGCTGTCCTAAGACTTTTTCTGTTCCTACTTCCCCTTTTCCTTCTTATCATCTGTTTCCTCCCTCCAGCTGGGTCGTGATTCCTCCTTCCCTGCTGCCCACACATCCCTGGGCGCTGTCACCCCTTGGCAAGAGGCAGGGGAAGGGCTGAAAAACTGCAGGCTGAGAAAGGAGCAAAAAGCTTCATCGCCACCAAAACTACTGGGATGATCTAAAAAAGGAGGATGCACAAAGCTGAACCAACAACAACAACTCACAACACCTGTGATCTGCCTCTGACACTGAACAGAATCTGGTGATAGCCTCAGAAAGAGATATTCCAGTGGGAAGGAACTTACAAGGAGTGAGGAGTGGCTGACGGAGCTGGGAAAGGGCTCAGGCTGGAGCAGAGGAGGCTCAGGGGGAACCTTGTGGCTCTGCACAGCTCCTGACAGGAGGGGGCAGCCGGGGGGTCGGGCTCTGCTGCCAGGGAACAGGGACAATAGGAGAGGGAACAGCCTCAAATTCTGCCAGGGGAGATTCAGGTTGGATATTAAAAAAAAATTTCCTCACAAAAAGAGTTGTCCAGCCTTGGCACAGCTGCTCAGAGCAGTGGTGGAGTCACCATCCCTGGAAGGATGGTGGGACATGGCTTAGTAGTGGCACTGACAGTGCTGAGGGAGCAGTTGGATTTGATGATCTTAAAAGTTTTTTTCCATGGTCCCATGATTCCATGGCTCTATGATGTACACGGTCAGGAGCAGAACAGCTCCAACTCCTGTGTTCTATTCCAAGTCTACTCCAAACCAACTGCAACATGGGAAACTGGGGAAATATTACTGGCATACACTGGCACAACAAGGCAGAGAATATCCAAAAGACAACTCAAATGTTAAAGAAACTGAACTATCACGGGTACATTTCCCTTGCCCTATTTCCCTGTAGGGCAGCTGCTATTCCAGAAGGAAGTTTGGAAAAGTTGGGGAAGAGGTTGACTCAAGTGGCAAAAAGCTGCATTTCCACTTGATTTACAGAGGTCTCCCAGAGACACAGCCTGAGGCCAGGGTTCAGTTCTGCTTCCTGAAGTGCTGCTGGAGGTTTTCCACCTCTGTTCCGTTTGCATCTTAGCAATGCCAAGGTGCTGAAGCCTTCCAGACTGCCGAGCACCGGGAAACTGCTCTGACTGCACAACTTCCTTACACAACTCATTCACCCACCCAGATTCAACAGGAGCATCTCCCTGCTGAGCAAGAAAACCACTGTGAGCGACCAGCAAGCACTGAAATTATTATTTCAAATTTCCTTGCAAGTCATAGAATCCTGGAATGGTTTGAGTTGGAAGGGACCTTAAAGCTCATGGGCAGGGACACCTTCCCCTATCCCAGGCTGCTCCAAGCCCTCGCCAGCCTGGCCTTGGGTACTTCCAGGGAATGGGGCAGCCACCCTAGACAACCTGTACAGGGAAGCATTTCTTGCATGTATCTAACTCAAATTTCCCCTATTTCATCGCTGCTGAAGTCCTACACTCTCTCTCCCAGAGTGCTGCCAGGACTTTTGTCTCCCACTTCAAACCAGTCCTTGCACTGCCACAGCTCTGCAGCAAAGGGGAAAGGCCAGGGCACGGCTTTGCCAGCTCGGAAGAGTCCATGGGGTCACAAAAGCACCCTGGGAATCAGGGCTGCACTTACCCTGGGTGCCCACCAGCACCATGGGGATTTCACTAGTGTTGCGATAGTTGGCCATGCGGCTGTAGTAGTGGTAAACAGTCTGGAAGCTGACTTCATCCTCCAAGCTGAACACGAAGATGACAGCATCCACCCACATGGCAAACTGTGGGATAGAAGCGGAAAAGGCAAACTGAGAGAAGAGCAGCGAAGAGGGAGAAAAGAGAAAAATCAAGAGAGAAACGTTCTTACCTTCCTTCGAGGGAAATGCACAACAGAAAAACTTACAGACAACAACCAAGGCCTCAAAAGGGGGATAAGCTGCTAAAATGGTGAATCTCATCACCCTGCAAGCGATGGGGATCTGGGATACACAAAGGATTTCCCCACAACAGCATCGCCTCTTCACTGGCGTGTGTTACCACCAGCCCAGCTACTGTCAGTGCGCACTGGGCTTGATTCACAGAAAACCCAGCAGGCTGAGATTGCTGAATCTGTGCATTTGAAATGAGCAACACTCATCTCCAGCGCCGATCGAGTCCCCATGCTGTGATTTGCATGCATGCATGCTGATGTTGCTGCTAGCGCCGGGACAGGCATTGCTAGGAATCCTCACATCTTAATCCACATCCAAAAGCATTAATTTGAGACTTCCAACTCTTCACCATACGGACACACCTGAGCCAACAGCATCAAGTGCCTCGTTCTGCTCCCAGTGTGAGAGCAAACTGGTCTCTCCGGGCAGCAGGAACCTGCTAAGAGACGTGCAGGTGCACAGGCCAAGCCAAGGTGTGCCTCAGTGACCATGCAAGTGAGAAGCTTTCAGCTCACAAGCGAGATAAGATTGTTTCAAGACATTTAACTTAACGGTGACATAAACAGGATATCAAGAAAAAACTCCAGCTTACCTCGCTGCCTTTATTTTTCCCTAAGTGACTCCACTCCTACCCAAATTCAGAGCAATGGAAACAAGCTTCAGCCAGGGGGGATTTTCATGCTCTTTGTTATCTTATTACCATAACGTGCCAGGGGACACATTGAACAGAGGGGGCTGCAGGGAGGTTCACTGGGGAAAGGCTCTGCATATTCATGATTGTATGGAAACCAAACACCGCTATGGTGTGAAAACAGACAAAAAATATTTGGAGGTTTTCAGGACAGTCAGGAGGACGACCTTCCAGAGGGGAAGGATACGACTGGATACACACAGCACTGTCGCTGCCAGAATAAGGTCAAGCACCACACTGTTAAATGTGAACGGTTCAAACCAGAAAACGCAACCAGAGGAACTGGAGACAGCATCATTACTTGGGTAATGTGGTGCTTGGGTCTCATTACAAAATGGTTTTTGTTGACTGGACTCAGCAGCATCATGCCAAGGACTCGTCCCAGCAACTGCAATATCCTTAAGGCATCCATCTGGAAGCCAGCAGTCTCTCTAAATCTTCTAATGTTTGATCAGGGTGCACAGCAGCCTTCTAATAAAGATCATTTTAAAACAACCCACAGACTTATTCAATCAGTTTCTCCAGACACAAAACACTTTCAGTAAATCCTTATTTCTCTTTTCACATTGAAATGCAGCTTAATTTTTGTGGACATCAGACCTGTGATATCCTGGTATGAAAAACCAAAGGAATTTCAGGAAATACACACAAGGTCTGGAAACCCTGCATGTCTTATCCACAGCACTGTGCAGGGAATGGTTTGAAACCAGGATAAATCAGCTGCCAGTATAAAAATTCCATTCTCAGACTTATTACTGTGAGTAAGCAGAGCTGTTAGTTCAATGTAAACCCAAAACCAAATTATAAAAAGTTTTAAATTTAAAAAATTGCATGCAGCAGCTCATTATAGGTCAGTTGCTAGGTTAATTTGGTTTTACAGTAGGAAATTGAATTATTTTCATCTTTGAACCATTTTATCTTAGGCAAAGAAAGGAGAGGTTGTAGACCCACAGAGTGAGCCTTCAGGGAGGTTTGTTTTTCCTCCCTTCTTGCCAAAAAGAAGGGGACAGTGACCTGGGGAAATACCCATGACCCAGTGCCAGGAACTCCACAGTTCAGCTCCTTACTTACTGCAGCTGGAATCCAGTCCCAATTATTCATGAACCCACCAGCAAACTTTTCATTGCAAGAATTAATTAACAGATTAAAGATTTTTTTTTAATAGACATGTAACTTGAAATCACACTCAAGAACTCCACAGGGAATTTACACGAAACCCTTGGGCTGAAAGGTGAGACAGCACTGACACCTCAAACCTCTCCATCCTTGTGACTTGCTGAAGAACACATCTCAGCCACCACAGAATCACAGAATGGTTTGGGTTGGGAGGGACTTCAAAGCTCAACTCATTCCAAGCCCCTTCCACGGGCAGGGACACCTTCTACTGGAGAGCGGCGATGAAAGCCCCAAATTTACCAAAAGCACAGTCCACGCTGTTCACCACCCTGCAGCCAGCTCCTGTGAACTCTGCAAACCCTGCTCTGAGGGCACAAAACCATCTCGGATTGCTGCGTGTACCTTTACACCTCCACTGCTGACATTCTTAGATGAGTGAAAATGTTCTCAGCATCGCAGGCTGGAACCCAGGGGTTGCTCCAGCCAAATCCCTGCCAGCCCCAAACAGAGCTTTCCTTGTTGCTCCTGCTGACAGGGCTGCAGATGTGCCAACAACACTCTTTTTTTTTTTTTTGTCCTCTCGCTTCCTTCCAGGATGTCTCTCTCAGTCTCCATTTCCTCCACGTCCTTTCTCTTCCCCTTTGTCCTGGCACCTTGCCCTCCTGGAGCTGTAGTGGTGCATTGAAACCCAAGCTGCTGCTGCTGCTGCTGGCACCGCTCCCCCTCAGCTGTTTGGCGACAGCACAGTTCCTGATGCTAAATTATTGCTTGTTCGGAAGCTGATCCCTCCCGGAACAGCCCAGCAAAGCAAAGCCAGCAGCAGCCAGCATGCAGGAAATCCTGCCAGTGCCCAGGTGAGGAGAGGTAGAGGAGGAGGAGGAGGGTGCCCAAGACAAGGATGCTGCCTGCAGAAAGGGTCTGAGGTGATTTAAGCATCACAAGAGCAAACTCCTACTCAAAACAGAGTAAGGGTCAAGCACACAAACCCACAAGTGTCTTCTCCAAGGCAAGTGGCTTGGACAAGCTGGGACAGCTGGGGGTGGTTCAGCCTGGAGAAGAAAAGGATGCAGGGAGACTGCAGAGCCCATTCCAGAGGGGCTCCAGGAGAGCGGGTGAGGGACTCTGGACAAGGGTCTGGAGTGACAGGACAAGGGGGAATGGCTTCCCACTGCCAGAGGGGAGGGTTAGATGGGACAGTGGGAAGAAATTCTTCCCTGTGAGGGTGAAGAGGCCCTGGCACAGGGTGCCCAGAGAAGCCGTGGCTGCCCCTGGATCCCTGGCAGTGTCCAAGGCCAGGTTGGACAGGGCTTGGAGAGGCCTGGCATAGTGGACCCTGCCCATGGCAGGGGTGGAATGGGATGAGCTTTAAGATCCCTTCCAACCCAAACCATTCCAGGATTCTGTAAAACCCTTATCAGCAGAGGAAGCATGCTGATTGGCAACTCAGTATAAAATACCTGCGTATCCTTAGTTGCATAGTCTCAGTCAGAATTCCAAGTATCTGCTACCCACACTCCATCCATTGTAACTGAAATCGCAGCCACCTCTATCACCTGAGGGCGATGCTGGAACTGTCCCAGCAGGAGGATGAGAAGGACCCAGGACAGAACAAAGCAGAGCCAAGTTCTTTCCAAGGAAGGTTTTCAAAGCAAGGAAAGCGAGGCTTTGGGCTCACCTGTGCCTCCGGAGGGCCTCCTTCATCTCTAATCAGCAGCAGGTAGCTTTGTCCATCAACTACTATCTCCTTCTTGAATCTCCCACCTGCCACACAAAGCAGCTCGTTACACACAGCAAAGGTACAAAAGGCAAAACAGAAAAAGGCTTCGCTTGCGGAAAAAAAAGGGCTTTTGCAAATTAACCAGCGACTGTAATGTAACTGAAGTTTATATGCACACACAGAGGAATTACTTAAGGAAGTTAAAGGCATGTACTTGCCTGATTTTTATATATATATTATGTGTATATATATAAAGAGTAAGGATAATGTGGGGAAAAGCCAGCAGTTGCATTACAAACACTAACTCCCACGCTAGGTGTCCTTGGGTTGATACATACAGTTAAAACCCCACACGTATCACCTTTGTTTTAAATCACAGTGAGAGAAGTGTCTCTAAAAAAAGGCAAACGTGGGATAGTTGCACGCAAACATCGTGTCTCACCACCAAAATCAGTCTCTTGTGTGAAGCAGCATTTCCTCAAGGGAAGCCCAGTTCTCAGAGCACACATGGGATGTTATGGAAATGAGAGTTCTACACTCACACACCACAGTTAGGGGAGAATACCAGACACATGTTAGACAACGAAGCTACAATGGTGGTACCTCTGGAGAGATGTGCCAAACTAACGGAGAATGCTGTGGCTGCTGACTTGGGATGAACCCCAGACCTGCTTTGGGCATCTGGATAAAAAGAGTGGAGTCGTAGCCTTCAGCTCCATCCTATTCCCGATCCTGTTGTTCCAGGGAATGCAGAACATGGGACACCAGGGAGGCTCCCATTCCCTGCAGCTGGAGCAACTGCTCTGCCACCTCCTGTCCCCCCGAGCCCAGGGCAGGCTTGGCATTGCTTCCTTTGGGGCTAAAAGTGTATTTTGGGCGCTCTGCTGCCTCTCTCGAAAAAGACAAATCCCATTTAGGGCTTCTGGCGTGACGGAGCCTAAGCCAGGATTAGCGAGCTTGGCCTAAGCACTGGGGAGGCGTTTAGGCTCCTCTCCCGGAGCAAACCCACTCTTATCTCCCCACCGAAGCCCCAAAGCCCCCAAGGCCTCCAGCTTAGCATCACCCACCCTCACGGCTGAGCTTACTGCACTGGGATAAAACACATCCACTAGCACGCCCTAAACTTCTCTCCTCACCCCGTTTTATTAAACTGGAATTAGCTCCATTTTGAACCTTATTTCCCAGCTTCAAAACTTGTCATTCTACCACAACCTGTGCAGTGAAACACGTGCTGAGAGCCAGCGGCTCTGATTTGCTCTCCAAACAAGCTCCCTAAGCAAGTAAGTCAGCACATCCAGGCTAATGCTGATCCTCAAAACACAACAATCTGCACAAAAATTGCTGCCTTAGGGGAACCCCACACTGGCTTAGACCCACCATTCCCCCCCAGCCCAACCACAACAGCAGCTTTCAAACCAAGATTAGTCCACAGTTCAGCTCTGTGCAATATTTAAGCGTGTTTAAACACATTTTGTGTTTAATACAAGATGTAAGAACAGGAGTTTTTGTGGTTTTGTGCCAGGGTTTTTTGAAGATCTTTTCTTTGTAAACATACCCTGTTATTATTACCCCATTAGCAGTATTAAACATGCAACAAATCAGACTATCACATGTCTGGTTTTTTAATTGCACAAAAAGAGCACAAGAGCAACATACAGACTTTCATTATCTCGCTCACAAAGTGGATTTCAATCCTGCCTTCGCTGATCAAGTGGCAGATAAATATCTATCACTACTGATCCTGAAAAGAACAATCACAAACAAGTGTAAAACTTGTAAAGGAAACCGGTCTCAGCTCTCAGGAACTGGATTTCTATTAATCAGGCCGTTATTTCTATATGCTGTCGATTAATTGCACACACTTCCCAATGAAGTGTTAACTAAGATGAATTGCTTAATATGGAGCCCTCCAGAGAGGGGTTTTAAAGCTGTAAGTAACAAAGGAACTGCAGTATATACGTGATCAGAGAGGGAAAGTTCTGCCTAATTGCCATTTCCTACTTCCTTTTTTTTTTTTAAACACTGAAAGTTCCCCCAGCTAATTATAAAATACCACACACCAAACACGTTTAAGAGCCAACTCATTATTCCCCTGGTCAACAGGACACCTTGCCAGTCTCACTGTACCTCTTCAAACAGTGCTCAGAGGCAAAGAGGGTACAGACAGGGTGGAATAAAATGCTTAGGTAGAGAATTGAAAAATAAAAAAATATTTGAGTGTACGTACCCAGCATCAAGAGATTTACTCTTCGTGATTTAGCTGGTGAGAGCAGTTTGGACAAGGGTACTAAATTTAATAAATACAGTGTAAGGCATCCAACAGCTCTTTTCCTACATGAATCCACACTAAATGACCAGCTTGGGGACCTGCTCCTTGCCTTCCCAAAAACCCCACGCGTGGAGCTCAGTGCAACCAGAGCACGTTGTTATTTCCAGCATTAAATTCAGATCCTGACACGCTGTCCCACTTCACCAAGGACTGTCACCCTGCTGCAGCCAGCAGGCACAGCCAGCTCCAATCTGCTCAAGTGGCTTCTTCACCCTCAAAAGCAGGATGTGCTCATTAGCTGGAATAGGCACATCCTCACGCATCCCTTGATTTTTGTTTGGATTTAAGTATTCCATGGCAAATAGTTTAAATTTAATACCCCTCCAACCAAACTGTTTCAAAGAAAGCCCTGCATTTCCAAGCTGCACTAAATATTTCAAAACAAATCCGAAGGCTCAGAAATGTAACAGCAAACTCACGCTCATCTCTCAAGTAAGAATTATTTTATGCAAATCTCAGCTCACAGCAGGATTCGTCCCTAATAACTTGTGTTTCTACACCATTAAGGAGTCCTTATCACAAGCACACCGCAAAATTAGGTACTGCACTGGGCAGAAATTAAGAAAACCTATCTCAATATAAAAAATTTACACAAACAAAAGCATAAACAGTGAAGAACAAACAGGCCATGGCTGTACCCTGCAGGTGTATGTGGCTGTAGGATTAAGACAAACAATAAACTGATTCTGCCTTGGATTCGATGAGCCCTGATCAGACCCACGAGCAGTTTGTGCAAGTAAAAGCAAGGCAAGGGCAGTGATTTTGGAATGGTTCAGCTTGGACAGCACTGCATTCATTATTTTTTTAAAAATACATCTTCGAGTTTGTAAAGCACCACGGGGAAAGACGAATTAGCCAGATGAGCCAGTTCAAATATTGGACTACAAAAAGAAGCCAAACAGTCTCCCAGAGCTACAAAACACCCCCACATTTTCCTAAATATCTGCGTATGTGATGGAGCCAGGAGCTACTGTCTACACCAACAGCACAGAGAACAAAGAAACGACCTCCTTAGTGTAAAGGACGAGCTCAAAACCCACAGCACCATTCCCAGGGGAGGTGGCTGGCTTTGCTCTGGTCCCATCAGGATTCTGACACACGCAGCTTTTTAATGAGGGAGTTTCTCAGCTCCCAGCTGTACCTGCCAAGGGGAGGCCACGGGGAGAGGACGCCTGGCAGCCGAAGGATGGGGCATCACAGGCACTTCTTCCCAATTTTCCACGGCTGCAACACTGTCCATTCCCACAGGCTCATTTTCAGATGCGCACGTGATTTTTACAGGTGACAAACATCGCTCCTGTGCCCAAACCCACCCGGCACAGAGTGGCACCCGTGAAGCAGCCCAAAAAACCACGCTGCTCCCTCAGGTGCACCTGGCCACGCTCTTGCCTGTAAAATGCCCCCCATAAATATACAGCTTTGATCAATATAAAGCAATCCTGTGCATCAGCGATTTACAACCCCGGCACAAATCAGAATCTGGGGGATCAACAGCAGCTTCCCGATCTCATTTTCATGCCCGACGCTCCGTAGGTGAGCGCTCGGAATCGGCAGCGGTGCGAGAATCACCCAGAAAAAATTCGTATTAATTTTAAACACTGCACACATTTGTAATCAGAGGCCTTCTCTATTACAAAAGCTGGATATTACATGGGGAATTCCGGGGATGAAGGCTTTAATCCAGTTTCTTGACGGCCCGGCCACCCCCTCCCCTCGCCGAGAGCTGTTCCACCGCGTAATTGCTCACCGGAGCAGCCGCTGATTTTCTTACTGTATCCCCAGGCTCCACTGCACTCACCAGGCTCTTTATTCAAGCAAATTGCCACGGGGATGAAGTTATTTAGCCATATGAGAAAGATAAATTCGGGGGGCTGGCCACACGACAAGCGCAGGCAGCAGCTGAGCGTCTCCTATGGCAGAGTGAGACAGAACGAAGGACTGAGGCAGCTCTAAAAGCCTGGATTTTATATTCCCAGTGACATGTGCATTTTGACAACAGCAGCCAGTTGTCTCACACATGCACGTTCTCTCCCATTTTTTTTTTTCCTCAGTAGATATAAAATAGTGCCAAGAACCTGGTTCCTCTTCAGGGAAACACATTTCAAAATTCTCTGTTCAAACAGATGGTCAAATACTGGTCCTTCTGGTTTGCCACTCACATTTTTTTGTTTAAATAAACTAATTTGAATATGTTTTTTTTTCCTCAGCATTTCCACCAAGAAAGAAAAAGGAAAAGGTTCTTCCCCCCAGAGGGTGCTGGGCACTGCCCAGGCTCCCCAGGGAATGGGCACAGCCCCAAGGCTGCCAGAGCGCCAGGAGCGTTTGGACAGCGCTGCCAGGGATGCCCAGGCTGGGATTGTTGGGGTGTCCTGTGTTGGATCAATGATCCTCGAGGGTCCTCTTCAACTCAGGATATTCTATTTTAGGTATTTCCTTAATACAACCACTGTGCTAAACAACAGCTCCGAAACCGTGAGTGGCTGAGCTGGGCCGAGGGTTTGACCATTGCAAACACCAGGGAACCATCGCTGTCACACGAGACTGATTTGATCTTTACCTCAAAACTGGCAAGGAAACATGAATATTTGATCTTGCATCTCCATGGAAAGAAGCTTCACTACTGGAATTTTAGTAGCAACTGCAATGCCATTGAACAACTTAATTTTGAGAGGCATTCAAGTGATATATTTGCAGTGTCTCTCCAGAAGGGCAGATGGAATGGGTCCCCAAAACCTGGCAGTGATTTGAAGGGAGATCAATGGAATTTTAAATCTTTAAGCGTTCAGGAAAACAGCTTACACTTTTAAAGTATATAAAAATTAGCTCAAGCTGCATGGAATCTCCAGAGCTGGACGGGATATTGGGAAGGAATTGTTCCCTGGGAGGGTGGGGAGGCCCTGGCCCAGGGTGCCCAGAGAAGCTGTGGCTGCCCCTGGATCCCTGGCAGTGTCCAAGGCCGGGCTGGACGGGGCTTGGAGCAGCCTGGGACACTGGGAGGTGTCCCTGCCATGGCAGGGGTGGAATGGGATGAGCTTTGAGGTCCCTCCCAACCCAAACCATGCTGGGATTCCATGATGAACAGGCTGAGCTAGATCCAATGTTTTATCTCCAGCAGAAGGAGAGGAAGGTGATTGATTAACCACCAAGATAAACGAGAACAAACCAGAGCCAGCCTCTGAGCAATTAAGTTTCCCTCATTACACAGAGACAAGACTCAGGAGCAGAGTGCTGCACGTTCTACTTTCACTGCAAAGCTCCCGACAGCCAGTGCAGACTGTGTTAAGCCAATTAGAGAAGGCCAGTCTTAAAAAAAAAGAAATCACTGTAATGTGAGTGCAGGCGTAGAGGTAAAGCACACTCTGTCCCCATCAAATGACTCATCTGAAAGAAGCAGCACGATACCAATCCAAGTTTCTGCAGCAGTTTCATCCCTCATGCACCCAGTTTATTAATAACCTACAAGATGGAAGTAACAGGCTATTTAGTTTGTAGATAATGAAGCAGGAGGGACTGCAATTATGGTAGAAAATTGGATTGTACTTCAACATGACCGTAATGAGTTCGAGAAAGAGAGGGGGAAAATAAAAGCAGCATCACGAGGACAAAAGCAGGGACAAACCATCGGTAGGAAGATGGGGCAGGATGGCAAAAACCTCTGGCACAACAGAGAAAAGCAGATGGGAATTCCTGCAGAGTGCAGACAAGCAGGCAGCTTGTCCTGGCCCATGTCACCATCCCAGCCTCAGCCTGTGTTGATCTGGACAGGGCACCCCATGGAAGACAAGGAGCAAAAAATCTGCCTAGGAAACACCCAGTCAGAGAAATAAGCACGTGAACCATGGCTTTTCAAGAGAATAGACTAGGAAGAGAGGTGTGGGATCTCACTAGGAAATAAAGCTATTGATCCAAATTTAGGGCAAGGGAAAGAACTTTCCTATTTTTCCGGTCATTAATTATTATGGTCCCAGGTAAACAGGCAAGAATATCAAGTGGGAGCAGACATCCAAAGCTCTACACCACAATTCCAGGGACAAGCCTTGGGTTCAGACACCCCTCAAGCCAACATGAAGCAGTAACACACTTTCACGTGACACCCACCGAACATCAGTACACAAAAACTGACAGGGAGCAAATAAAAGCTGCACACGTTGTTATGGTCTCATAGTTCGCCACGGGAAGAAGCATTTCTGACAGATTAAAGGGGAGGAAAAACAATTCCCAGGAGCCTGTGGGGAATCCCCTCCTCTGACAGTCACCCAGAGCCCTCAGACCCACCCAGCCTCCTGCGTGAGAAGAGCCTCTTGCAGCCACAAGCATCAGCCTACGATTCAATCCATGCTCCCATTTCTACTAACAGCTCGTTTCTCCCATCTTTTTCTTTTCTTGGTTTATTTTACTGACAGCAGGTGCAGAGAGAGTTGCTTGCACCTCACACCCACTAATTGTACAGACACAAGTCTAATTTTAAAAGCTTATTTTTATCAAAGCAGCCAGAGACAAAAAAAAAAAAAGCAGCTAGTCAGCTTCTTCAGGCAGGATGTGATACCACTTTAGCACACTCCCACCTTTTTCCATCACCAGTCTTTTCCAGTTTTAAATGTTTACAGCCCAAAACACCACTTTCCCAACGAAGCCTCTTACAAAGTCAGCCCCATGATTTAAAATATCATGGCTCTTTTTTACTGCAGCTCCTTCTAAGCTGGCTTCTCAGGCATTTCCATCTCCCAGACAAATCCATCCCAGCTTTCAATCTAACAAAAAATTCATCTGCTCAAAATTTCTGCTTGATTTCACAAGCTTCCAACATAACTGCAAAATCTTAACATTTACTAACAAACCCTAAACAAAGATAACGTAAAAAATTACCTCCTGTAAGCACTGACACACAGCTTTCAGGCCTTTTCTTCCCCCTCTTGCCTTTTTAAATCTCCCTTTACATTTTATACCCAGCCAGCTTCTATAATAGCTGTCCTTTCATTACAGTTTTACATCACAAATAGCAACCCTGAAGTCAAAAGTGGACTTAGCAGTGATTATACCGTAATCTGCCCTCCCTAAAATGGGTACAAACACCAGGTGACAGCCTGCTGTAGCAGCAAATCCAAAGGTCTGTTGAGAATTCAGCATGTTGTGAATAAAATCAGCTACCTGCTATGCCCTGCTTTCTGATACAACTTCCCAAAACAACAACAGGTTCAGTGGAAGGGGAAAAAAAAAAAAACGCTCACAGTGAGAAACCAAAGCTGAACAAGGAATGTGTTGAAAGAAAAAGATTAAAATTTGGCTTTGAGATCAAGAGTGAAATAGCAGGCTATGATTTAGAAATCTATCCAGCAGCAGCATTTGAGAAATAAAGCAGAAGGCAGGTCCAGCAGGAGCCAATCCAAACTGGCTTCAAAAGCAACAGCAGCAGAAAGCAGGGAGTCCTGGAGACTTAAAATGATGGAATCACAGAACTGTTGAGGCTGGAAAAGCCCTCTCACATCACCAGGTCTGCCCCCAAATCCAGCACTGCCCAGGCCACATCCACATGGTTTTTTGAACATTTCCAGGGATGGTGATTCCACCACTGCCCTAAACTTGACAATGCTTGTTCCAATGCTTGACAACCCTTTTGGTGAAAAGATTTTTCTTAATAGTCAACCTAAACCTCCCCTGGCAAAACTTGAGGCCATTTGCTCTTGTAGCATCACTTGTTCCTTGGGAGAAGTCACTCGCGTTTCTGTTCAGAGGCTGAAGTTGTAATAGAAGTTAAAAATCTGCCTTACACTTTTTACCTGGGACACAACCTTCAGGGGAGCCTCTCAGGAGAAGGACACAAATTCAAGACACATCAAATCCATACATTATTTCCCAAAAATATTCGGGCATTCAAGGGACGAGGTGTTAAAGAGAACACCTCAAAGACTCTCGAGGCGCACAACCTAAAAGGGAAGCCCCTTCCAGCAATCTGCTTCTTCAGCACCTTCTAAAGAGCAAATACTTGACTTTTTCCTTTAATTAACAGAGCTCCTTATTTGTGTGACACTTTAAACAGTCCCCAGCCCGACAGCTGGAACAGAGAGATTTTCAAAGGATTCTCTAACCCACACAGGCAGTCCCAGGAGGGTGAGGAGAGGGAAGGGCTCCAGAGGGGAGAGGGCAGAATACATAAACACACTCTTTTATGCTAAGCCTGAAAGGCTCCAAAAGCCCAAGAGAACGCGCTGCAGCAGAGCTTTAAAAGGATCAAAAAGAGACAAGTGTTGTTTTATATCTGGCTGTCAGCATGAAATGCCAAATAAAAATAATCAGTGGGTGCTGTTAAAGCAAAAAGGCAGACAAAGGAGTGAAAAGAGGTAATTTTGAAACACGTGTCCCAAGTCATCGCTGGCTTCTGAACACGAGGCAACATCTGCCTGTGGGTTTACAGACCAAGAAACCTTCAGCTGCCCCAAAGTGCTTGTGGGGGTTTGTGGAAACTGCACCAAGGATTTGAAACCGAGGCAGAAAATTTCAGCTTCCTTGGGTTTTGTAGCCCAAGAAGCACAAAACACCATTTTAAGGTTAATGTGGTTTTTTTTGAACTCATGCTCTTGGGATTCTTGCAAAGTCTCCCCCATGTGAGCTCTGTGTACATTTCTACTCATACGACAGTGATTTTCTGGAATTCCAGAAAGTCCTGAACGAAAAGGCATGAATGCCTCCCAGAAAAGCACCTAAGTACATCCTCACAGGACACATTTCTCTGCTCTTCATTTACATTTCAGCCAGCTGCTCACTGAGAACAGAGCACGGAGATTAGTCTGGGACACATCCTCCTTTTCTTCATCAAAGATCAAATCTGGGTGTTTAGTAAATATGGCCTTCCTACGTATTTGAAAAATATTAACCAGATTAAAATAGCAAGTGGCTTCTGTGAGGAGATTGGCAGCCTCAGGAACCTGATTGTTCACAGCAGGCACAATTACATGAATTGTGTGGAGAAGGGGACAAGAACCTCAGCGCTGCAGGAGGGAGAAGCTGCTCAGTTCTGCTGCAGCTCCCACATTTTGCTCAACCTAAAACACCAAACTGTGACCCCCACCTCGATGTTACATCTCTGAGCACAACCAGACACAAGCAAAAAACAATCATGGAATGGTTTTGGTTGGAAGGGACCTTAAAACCCATCCCATTCCCTCCCTGCCACGGGCAGGGAGGCCTTCCACCATCCCAGGTTGCTCCAAGCCTGGCCTTGAACACTTCCAGGGATGTGGAGTCCTTTTTTATCCCTTTCCTTTTTTTCCCCCCCAGGTAAACCAGCTCCATTATTGGATTCAGACCCGAACGAAGACACCTGGAAGGTCATCCCAGTCAATAGATTATGCTTGAACTTTCTGCATACATATTGTGTAAGGTCTGTGACCAGGAGAAAATCTCTTAAAAGGATGTGAATGAAAGCAGCTGAAATTTTAAAGCGCTCTTCCTCAATCCTCCTTGCATAATCACCCTTTGCTGAGGAAGCATCAGACAGAAATAGGTACCAGAGACAAACTGAAAACCATGGACATCCATCCCTCAAGATGTAATTTCTACACAGAATCAGAGTGCTTGGAGGTTGGAACTGGCTTGAAGATCATCAATACGTGTTTTTGTCACGGGCTGGAAACTTATTTCCATGCTACTTTCATGCCATGCTTCAAAGGGAAGGCTGAGGGCGACACTTCATTTAGGGTTTTAATAATAAACATGACCATTCCTGCTGTTTTATGGCCATTCCTGCCATTCAAGTGATACACTGCTCACTGGGGTACTGAAAAAAAGTTATGTGGGGAAGGCTGCAAATGGTGTCCAATTACTTTTAGGTCAGCTTTGGAAAGAAAGCAAATGATCACAGCTTTCTGAAGAACACATTAAAGGCTTTATTCTGTACCTTTTACTGGGGGAAAATGTCATTTTTATTACAAGTTCCTCCACACAGGGAGATGAAACCTCCGCTGAGTGCAACAGCTACTTGCTGCCTCAAGTCAGGATGCTGGATGGTTTTTATGCTTTTTAAAACACTAAAAATAATTACTCCACATGAAACAAATAAATAAAAAAACTCTGAAAATATATCCCAAAGTACCCACAGGAAAAAAATGTCCTTTTTCGCCATCCCAGCTGAGACAACCCTGAACCACAATTTCTCTGGTTTTTTTTGTTTGTTTGTTTGTTTTATTAGACTCACTGGAAAAAAAAAAAAGTAGTGAAATAATCATGACATGAGTTAAAATATTCACAGACATGCCAGAGATGCGGAAAAGCCTTCAAGTCATGTTTCACACCTCCATGGGTTTTTGGAAACAAATCCCAAACAGTAACAGGATCCTCCTGACACTCACTACTCTCCTGTAAACTTCAGTTCACCATGGTCTGCAAAGAATTCAGTCTCAAATTCCACACTCACCCCACACTGCACTTTGCTCCTACAGGCAGAATTAAATTTTAGATGGGTGGGGAAAAAGTCACCAGGTAAAATAACCAGCAGTATTAGTTTTTCTTCCAGTCACTTGGAAGGTCCTCAGAAGATCACAAATCCCTAGGATTCCTTATTTCCCTTATCACTTCCTTGTTGTATCATCACAGAAAAAATTTCAAAGTCCCAGACTACTGAAATTCCCACTCACTACAGGGTAACACGTTGCTGCTTTTCTTACATCTGATGTAAAATGTGTCGCTCAGGAGCACAGCTCAGTATACGTTAAATATGCAAAGGAAGAGTCTCAAGGCCGTTTTTCTTCCTAATAAAAACTTATTCTTTGAGGAAACAAAGGTTTGCACGTTACAAACACATGAGGGACTAAGAAAGTTCTGAACAGAACTAAAAACTGGGGCAGGCAGTGAGAGAAAATTCCTTTGCACTGTAACATGCAGGATTCCTCCTCGTCGTGGGGAGGAGGCGATGGGCAGCAAGGAGAAATCTCCCACTTGGAGAGCTGAAGGAAACATGAAACCATCCTTACACAGTTAAAATTCATTTACCGGAATGCTGAAGCCTTCGAGGCCTCCAGGAGATGTGGCACTTGTCTGATCCAGGCAGGTTTCGTGGTAATTGTAGCAATTTAGAAGGCGAAGGAGAGCAGAAACGGCAGTGCCTGGCCCTAATCACCACTTTCACGTGAAGCAAATATCCATCACTTTACCCATTAGGCACTGATTTTATGATGCCTGATAAATTTAGCTGTTAGGAAGCCATTCCAAGCCAGCAAACTCAGGTTTTTCTTAACTGATCAAGCAGCTGACACCTTAACATCCCATATACATCCTCTTCTTTATCCAATTTAACAACCTGGCACATTTACAATCCCTCAGAAAAGGAGGAGAGGAGGATCCACAGTGGTCTCTAACACCAAGGATTACACTTTCTTTTCTAGGGACTGTGCCTGAAGGACCTAAAAGTGCTCAAGGCCAGGTTGGGCAGGGCTTGGAGCAACCTGGGATAGCGGAAGGTGTCCCTGCCCATGGCAGGGGTGGAATGGGATGGGCTTTGAAGCCCCTTCCAACCCAAACCATCCCGTGGTTCTATGATTCTCCGACAAAGAACTAAAACACTACCAAATCACCACTACAGGTATTTACTAAGGGTACTTGAATTTCCTTTAATGCTGACTTGACTGGAAACCTTGACCTTTACCCCTTACAAGGCGAATCAGAGCTCTTAATTATTCCAGTTTTCCTCGCCTTAATGAAATGCAACAGTGTCATTAGTGAGGCTTGTCAGCCACACTTATGTGCAGGGAAATGATTTGACACTGCTTTTGTCATCTAATCCTTTCAGGAAAAAACAGTCCCGACGTCACTCAAGCACTGTAAATAAAAAAATCCTTGAAGACAAAGAGGACAGATGGCAGCACTCCCAAGGAATACCACCTAAAATATTCATCCTTTAGCGGGAGAGGAGGGTTAGCCCTGTCAACAGTCAGTAGATTTGAATCTTCCAAGGGAAAAAAAAAAAAAAAAAAAACAACAAAACAAGTATCTTCAGTGTGAGGGAAGAGATCTGTCAAGATACTGATTTGTGCTGAAAAATTTGCTGTATTCAGTGACATTACACCCTCTATCCCCATTTCTCACTGTCAGCATCCAGAAGCGTGATCCACACACACTTTTGTGCAGAGGCTCAATTACTATCATCAATTATTATCAGTTCTAGCCACAAAGCAGCAAAAACATTTAAGGCAAACTTATAAACTGTAAGATCTCAGCGCTCCTGCAATTCCACAGAAAAAGCCTTGTCCATCCCTCCCCCTTTCCCTCTCCTCCCATTTTATCTACAATTCCAGGCTGTTCCAAAATGTCAGCTACCAAACTTCACAGCTCCCTTTGGCAAGAGTTAATTAGAAACAAATGTTATCAGAGATGCATGAAGCTACAAACTACTGCTGAGGAGACAACTACAGCAAGAGACAAAAACAGTGAGATGTACTAAAGACTCGAAATCAAAAGGAAACAACTCAAAATGATACACAAAACAAGGGGGGGGGGTAAAAAAACGCTCTAGTACAGAAACCACCATCTGTCCCTTCAAAAGGAGGGCTGCCATGAAGACAATGTATAGTTACCTGCATCCATATCTGCAAAGAAGGGAACAGCCAGTAAGGAAAAGAAGGAACCAGAAATTCAGTGTCTCAGAGTTGGATTTAAAAGTTCATAAGGAGAACAGATAAAGAAAAATAAGCAAAAAAGTATTTACTGTAAGATACACCTTGATAAGGTAACTGTGATATTTTTGATTTCAAGCTATAAACTTGGATTAATGTTAAACGCTACAAAGTACAAATTAATTTTCTATGCCATAAAAACACTAAAAAAAAAGGACCAAATATTTAATACATTAAACAGTAAACAAGTTATGCCTTTAAGTTTAGGCTGGTGAAGTTTTTTTATTCTCCCAACACCCCGATTCTGCAGAAATCCACCACCACAGACAGTAACTGTGGCTTTGAACAGCCCAAGTGAAAACAGCAACACTACTGAGAGCGGTCAGCTCCTCTCCATCAGGACTAATTCCCATATGGACACACACTGGGGGCCAAAGTATTTAAAGGATGCTAGGCAGTCACGGAAAATCTACAATTATACTCGTTGTACATATTTAGCTCAGTCTGGAGAACGCTAAAGCAAAAATCTCCATGAATTTTGAAAGAGCAAATGGGATTTTTTTGCTAATTCATTTCTGCATGATCAAAAATGAATAAAGATGCAGTTTGTGGGGGGAAAATGAGAGTGGAATTTGTGTCTCCACGTACCTTCAGGTGATTCCTCCTGGACATAGGTGCCGGTCAGGTACCGGTGCACCAGCGCAGACTTCCCACTCGCCAGGTTACCCACGATCCCCTGAAGAGGAAAAAAAAGGAACAAAAAAATTCAAGTGCAATGAATCCCTGTGGAAAGCAGCACATTCAACCAAAATCTTAACGCAGAAGTAACGGCCCAAACGAGAGACACAGTGCAAGACATGCCAAGAGATAAAGCAAACAGCAAAATGGTTTGGGGTGGAAGGGACATTAACGCCCATCTCATTCCACCACCTTCCACCACCCCAGGCTGCTCCAAGTCCTGTCCAACCTGGCCTTGGACACTGCCAGGGTTCCAGGAGAAGCCACAGCTCCTCTGGGCACCCTGTGCCAGGGCCTCCCCACCCTCCCAGGAAACAATTTCAGCCCAACACCCCATGAGATTTTCTCCCTGGAGGTGCTCAAAAGCCAAATAAGACTCCAAGATATTTGGGGTTTGTTGCTTTAAAGGAGCACACAGAGCTGAGGACATCGTGCTTCCTTCTGGGGGAGGAGATGGAAACTTCTCTCCCCCTTTCAAACCAGCCCAGCCTGCTCTGTCCTCTCCTGTTTACTTGACCCTCACCAGAGGTTCAGAACACAAGATCCCTGGAGAGAAGATGAACTCTGCTGATCTGCCCGGCGTTGCCAAACGGACCCAGGCACATTCCTGCACATTCCCTACCCCATTTTCTTAATCCCAGTTGGCGAGAAACCACCCTCCTTATCAAGCATGGCTTGATAGGACCCAGCCATGGGTGCTGGCACCCCAAACACCCCAAAGTCCCCTGCGTCTTGGGCTGATCCTACAGTGTGGGCAGCAGGGCAGGGGGGATTCTGGGATGAGTCACAGGAAGAAAATAGCATCTCTAACAGATGTCCCTCACGCCCAGAACACGAAGCAACCCCTCAAATTAATGACTTTTCCCTCCATTACAGGCCCATGATCTGCAATGAATTTGTCTACTCCTACTCACACCACAAAACCATTAACACCTGAGGGAACCCTGTGAGTAAGCAGCTTGGCCTTTGCACCTCTGCTCATCACCAAATTGACACCATCTCCCTTTTCCTACAAAGCTTCCCAAAGAGAAGCTCCTTCCCACCTTTTTCCCTTTGCCTACCACAACGTATTTCTCCCTGTTGAGGATTCACCGCCACTCAAAAGAGTTAATTCAGTGTGTGAAGGCTGAATTGTATTTTTAATGGTCAATTCATTTGGTCAAGACAGTGTTTTCCAGTGAAGCCTTCACTTACAAATGATCAGCCCTGTGTGGATGGAAATTAATGCTCTTTTATATTAACACTTGTGCCAAAACTGTAACTGCCAGGGACAGCAGAAAAGCATCAACTTGGGGGTCCAGTGAGAGTGAACCTGCCACGGCTGGGATGTCTTATTCCATTTAGAGACCTCCAATATTTGAAAGACACCAAGTGATTTAAGAATAGAATTTTATAAGGGTTTGTTTTTTTTTTATATCCCAAAGGTCATATCAGGATACAGCATTGACAGCACTTCTGGTTCTCTGATACATTCCTACAAACTAGGAGAAAGAAATCTTACGCTGGGGGAAAAAAAAAAAAGAAAAAAAACCCCACTACTTCGGATCCAGTTTCTCTCTTCATCAGCATTAATATTTGCTTTAAGGCTGATCCCCCACAGTATGACAAATATGCCAGCCTGTTTTCACAGCAGTCATATTCCTCTCTCTCCCCTGTTCCATACACAAACAATCCGAGTCATCGCCATTTATTTATGGATACGTCTGAAATGCACCGAGTTATGACAAGCACGTTAGGGAACAAAAATACCACCCCAGCCCGGTGCAGGAAGGAGAAAATTCAGCTACAACTCACTGCTCTTTTCAGTTATGACTTGTGCAACACTGAATCATTTATTTGCGTGTGTCAGACATGCTGTAAAACAAACCCAAGCCACTTTGCCCACTCCTACTAAAGCCTCTTGGGGAAAATCATAAATTGTAATGATAGCACTTGGCATTTTAAAGCTGTCCAGGAGACGAGCCTGACTGCACTTGGCATATTTTTTTGCAAGAAATTCAGTGATTTTATCCAAAAAGATCTCACATTGATTCTGCCTAACACATCCTTATTTAACATTAGAATAAACAGGATCCAGGAATACCAAAGGCACTGGTCTCACCATGCTCTAGGCCGCAATAAAAGCATCAAAATCCATAAATAAAACTGAAGTACCGGATCAGCAGGAACCAGTTCTAGATTCACAAACTGCTTTGGTTGGAAGGGACCTTAAATCTCATCCAGTTCCACCCCTTGCCGTGGGCAGGGGCACCTTCCACTATCCCAGGTTGCTCCAAACTCCCTCCAGGGTGGCCCTGAATATCCTGAGCACTGGAAAGAAACCAAGCCTCATGCTGCTAAAAAAAGGAGGCAAAGACTGGTGTTCTTTCCTCAAAGGCACATTGAAAAATACCTCCTTCCTTTATTGCAGCCCTGGGTGCTTTCTCTCCTCCCCCAGAACCAGTTTCTGTTCCCTCTAAAATTCTGCAGAGCCCAAAGGGCTCAACAATGGCCACTACAGAATTAAATCAAAAATAAATCTCAACCAACCACCCCAACTTAAGGAATTCCCGGCTTGTATAGGAGAACAGCCTCTCCCTTTCATATGAGCCTTGCCTTCCTCAGCAGGATGGATCCTCAAGGAGGATGAGGCTGGAAGCAATGCAATGACACAGAGGTGACTCAGCCCCAACTCCTCCCCAAGGGCAGATGTGCAGGAAAAGCAGAGCAGATTTCAGCTGGGCTTCCTAGTTTGCCCTTCCTGCTGGAGCACAAGTTCACAGGCACAGCTGGTGCTGCTGGCTTCCATAATTTGCACTGCTATAATCAAATTATTCTTTTTGTAACAGCAAAAGTTCTGCTTTTACCCGTGGACAGCCATCCCGTGGCATGCTGACCGCTGCAAATCAATTCTGTGCAGCAGCCACGCAGCTGAAACGTCATTTTCTGCCCCTGCTTCGGACAGCACAGGGGCAAGATACCCAAGACAAGTGCTCACAGGATGCAGCTGGGCTATAAGAAAAAAAAAAAATGTACCCTGAGCCCATCAGCTGGTGCTCGGTAATCGTTTGTGTTCTGTGTTACAACGTGCAGTACCTGCAGCTCCGGCCTCACCTGCAATTCCCAAGTTTCTCGGTGCTGGGAATTAGGAAGAGATGTGCAGATCCTGCCCAGGATAAGCCAGCAAACACCACAGTGTTGGATTCTTATCCAACCAATGACTTGCAGCCCTGAACTCCTGGTGTTTTGTTGTGGGAGGTATTTGGGGTCTTCCAAACCACACCACGTTGTTTAACAAAACCTGGTGACCCTTGCTGTATTTGAGAGTTACATCCACGGACTGCCAGGTTTTTCTTGTACTCACCCTGAGCACTGCTAAAATCAAAACAGACACAGCCTCCGTGTTCACACCTCTCCACAGGGAAAATCCCCTGACCTGCCTCTTATTTTTGCTTTTTCTTCCAGCTGCATGGAAAAAACTCAGCCAAGGGAAATGTTACTGTAAGCAGCTATTAAATGACTGTTCATTGTTACAGTAAAATGTAGGTTTTGATTAACTAAATGAACGTTAAAAATACTCTTTTTATTTTATTCAGTATCAATTCAGTTGAATTCTTTAAAGAAAGGGAGAAAAGATATTTGGTCCTTGAAGAAATCATGAAAACTTATTATGGGGAGATAAAACAAGCTTTACATGCCAGCTGCGAACTTCCACTGCCCTCGTAAGACTTCCCTGCTGAGAAGATGCTGCTTCATGGAGCACAACAAATTCAAACAGCAATAAAATACTGAGAGATCTTTGAAGTATGATTACAAATATTGAATATATATCATCTTCATAAAGATAGCTTCAGCCCTGGGAGTGTTCAGGGCCAGGCTGGATGGGGCTTGGAGCAAACTGGGATAGAGGGAGGTGTCTCTGCCCATGGCATGGGATGGGCTTTAAGGTCCCTCCCAATCTAAACCACTCTCTGAATCTGTAAGAGTAATGCAGAGGGAAAATTCTTTACTTATTAAAATTGCTTTCTACATTTTTTTCCCAACAGCGGTTGGAATGCAGCAAGGAAGGTTCACCCCTGTGTGTGACATTTTCAGGATGTTTCCCAAGGCAGGAGCCAACGTGAACTCACCACTTTCAGCTCTGGTACAGATCGGCTCAGTGTCCATTCCTGGCTGTTTACAAAGGCATCTGTGGAAGAGGAAAACATTGACAACATCAGGATAATGGCATTTCATGCTCTGCTGCACACAATTTCATGCCAAGGCCTTGGGAACGCGAGACCAAAGGTCAGCGCCTGATCTTGGGAGACCGACAGTCCAACGTGACAGAACCCAGGGGTTTGGCTAAACGATATAAAAAATTCCAGAAATTCCCATCCCACATGGATCTGCTCCCACCAGCAAGTGCACCCACATCACCAGCAAGCTCAAACCAACTCCAGGCCCTTGGGGTCATGCAAAGGCTCTTCCAAGTGTGTACCTGGTTAAACCACTGCCCATCCTTCACATTCCTTCCCTATAGGGAAAGCCTTGGATTTGTCACGTTGTCACCGACTGCAGCTGCTACCGTCATGAATAACTTCTCCACTCAGGTAAATGAGAAAATTTGCTGGTTCTAAAACATGTTATTTTCTACTGCACATCACGCTCAGTGGTCAGCAACTGCAGCAACCAGAGTCAGTGGGAACATCCCTGCTCAGGCAAGGGAAAACCTCTCTTGATTCCTATTTTTCAGATTGGGGCAGAAACAAACCACATAGCAATTTCCTATAAAATTAAATCAAAACTACTAAAGGCAGGGGTTGATTTCATGAAGAAAGGCGAGTTTATCACTGCTCCCAACAGAAATTAAGCCCTTTGGGCTGCACCTGGGTCCAGCCTCACTGACAAGTGCACACCAAAGAACAGAAATGAGTCTCTATTCTTCCATCTCCGAAAACATTTATCATTTTGTTCCTTCCACAAAGGTCTAGTCAGCTGGAAGCAAACAGACAGTGATGTTTCTGTTACAGATCCAGTGTGGATCCCGATTTAACCCCCCCAGAACCATGCAAAACAGCTGAACTGACAGCCCCACAATAAAGCAGCACCGAGATTCCCAGTGTTCCAATCGATTCCTGATTGGAAATAACTGGAGGGAGGTTACACCTGACCACGTTGTTTGTAAGCGAGCAAAGGTCCTGCAGGGCACTGCCTCCCCTCCAATACACCCAGCAGCAGGAGGAGAAGGCTGGTTCATTTCATCTTTTGATCAAATTTCTTTTCTGAAATTGGAGGCAATTTCCTACTCCAGATAGGACCCTCAGTAACTTCAGACACCATCCAAGCTTTCCCAGTGCCCACCTACAAACAATCCCAAAGCAAACTTGTATTTTCCAATGTAAAAATATTGCTTTTGCTCCAATATCACAAGAAGACCTATTTGGAATTTGGAAACATTCTCCAGCTTGATTTAACACGTGGCTTTGTATTTCAGCTGGGAAGCCATTTTAATTCTGATGAGCAATATATGAAATAAAATCAACTTGACATGGTGCTAGACTTCTTGACAAAGCCACCTTGGCCTTTTTTGCTAAGCCACACACGCAGGTTTTGAGTGGCCAAAATACTTCAGAACATTTCAAATTCCATTTGAGGGTCAAAATATGCCTGCTAAAAAGGAGAAAAAAAAGCTTGACCCTGTGTATTTACATGAAAACACATGGAAAATAATCAGCATCTTGGTACAGATTTGAGCTGCCTCCCACACACTCCCTGGCAGGAGAAGGAAAACCAAAGGCTCAGAGTGAAATGCTCTGCAGACTTGGGTTAACCTTTGGCATTCCAGCCCCTGTTCCCTGACCTGAAGTCCCACTGGATCAAACTTCTGGGAAAACCTTTCTGTACCACGCCCAGGTGACAATATCTTGAGATGCAGACAAGACAAGCAGCAATTTCCATTTGGGAACTCTGCATGCAAGACCTGCTCCAGGTGCCTCGTGATTAAGGCATTCCAAAGGGACCACAGCTTGCCCTGGGATGTTTTCCTTCCTGTGGGATGGAATTTTTCCCAGACAGGCAGCAATGGAATGGGCAGCTTTCGATTGGGTGTTAGGGAAAATTTCACTGGCCTGACAGGAAACAATCAATTGTCGTGGTTTGCTTTGAGCTGCTGTGGATTTGGGAAGGACCAGCCAAGGCTGAAGGAGACATGAGGAGGTTTCAGCTCATCTCCAGACTCTCCGGAGTCAAGGAAAACCATCAGACTCAGGCAGGTGTTATCCCTGACTCTTGGAGGTTTACGTGTGTGGAACAAAGCGGGAGAGCTCCCTGTTGATGTCAACAAGCTCCCGTAAAAGAGAAGCACTGCATTTTATCACCATGGAAGATTTAAAAAAGATGAGTGAGCAGATCTCTGCTACTGACTTGGAGAACTGCAAAAAAAAAAAAATCTGCCAAGCCAAAGGGTAGATGTATGAGGGTAACAACAGCACAAATCGCAGGATTTTTTCTTTAAAATAAAACCCTTAAAATATGATTTTGGAAGACCTGTGCACTCCAAAAGGACGAATCAGGGAGGCAATGAAAGCTAAAATTCCAAAAAGCCCAAGGACATGGATTTACTCCTCCTACTTGGTTCTTCCTTAATAAAAATGCACCAAAACCCCACACCAGGACCTTCCAAAACTGCCTCAGGTATCAATATGGGCAATATACGCCATTTTAATTCTGATGAGCAATATATGAAATAAAATCAACTTGACATGATGCTAGACTTCTTGACAAAGCCACCTTGGCCTTTCTTGCTAAGCCACACACGCAGGTTTTGAGTGGCCAAAATACTTCAGAACATTTGAAATTCCATTTTATGGTCAAAATATGCCTGCTAAAAAGGAGAAAAAAAAAAGCTTGACCTCAACCCAACTAATTTAAACTCAAATTTCCCATTATTATTATCTGCAATTTGCAATTAAATTCCATAAAGTCTTCCAGCGCCCTTTAAAAAACCAAACCAAACAAACTTATTAGGAGATCTATGAGATTTCCTCCCCGGTATCCTTTACACTGGCACGTTTACAAGGAGTAACAACAACTAAACCCAGAACGTGGCACGAAACAGCACCTGGTGTCCTCAGCAACGTGAGGTTCGTGTGCCATCATTTGGATGGACGTGGAAGCACCCTCTGAGCAATTTGGTTCTTGCAGGAATGCCTCAGGAAGGAGTGATTTATTCCCAGGTAATCCCAAGATCCATGGAAGTTAAGGTGGAAAGGTCAAATACTTGCAGACAGAACACCACCACCAAGTTTGGGGATTTGCCTTGTTTTCCTAAATAACAAAACCCCAAACTTCTAGCTGCGGCACGAAACACTGGATCCATCAAACTGGAGCACGCAGAGCCCAAACTGTGCAGCCCACAAAAATCCCCTGCCAAAGCTGCAAGGCCCCCTCCCCACACATGTTGATTTAAACACGTTGGAAGAGATTTGCATAATAAACAGAACCACATGTACGAAGCTGATCAACTGGGGTCTTGTTTGCATTACGGCCCGGCTCTGGAATTCCAGTGAACTCAACCTTCCCGTCCCACTACAGCCTCTACACATGCAAGGAACGACTTTTGTCAATAATTAATCACAGTTGTACGTGCTGCTCGTTTAATTTCTGCATCGCTGATCAAAAGATTCAAATATTCATGGTGTCACTCACGTCTTTCTAAAACGTGCACCAAGATCATTTAAGCTGCATTTTCTTCACAAATTCACTTTGCCACAACACAAGTTTTAACTTATTTTATTTTCTCATTTCTTTTGGTTTTATTTCTACCACTACACTAAAGCACAAACTCCAACAGGATCCTTGGCTATTTTAAAATCTCCATTTAGTAACTCAGCCCCACCCAGAGGAACCTTCTGTCTTGGTTCAAGTATTATGAATGAGATGTAGACTTTGGTTCCACATGAATCCCAGACTGGTTTGCGTTGGAAGGGACCTTAAAGATCATGTCATTCCATGGGCAGGGACACCTTCCACTGTCCCAGGTCGCTCCAAGCCCCATCCAACCCAGCCTTGGACACTTCCAGGGATGGGGCAACACCTATTGAGGTGAAATGCTGGCACATTTGATGACCATTCTTGGCCAGGTCTATGCAGTCCATGGCACAGGACAGCAGCTGAGTCCAAGGAGACCTGAGTCCATATATAAAATCCCTGCTTACAAAAAACTGTTCTTCAAGTTCAGGAACGACCACGAAAATCTACAAAATAATGCTAATGAGAGAATACAGGGCCAAGGCCAACCCCATCAACCATGATCTGAAGAGGGGAGGGAAATCACATGGAAACTGGAGATGTTTCACAGCCATTACAGAAACAACGCCAGCACGGCTCTGTCTGTTCAGTGTCCAGCAGTCTGCCTCATCCCATCCTTCACTTTTGACACTGGAGACCCTCTCCTAAATTAACTCCATTTACTGCCATGGGCACAGCAGCAGGGCAGCTAATGGCACCTCTGAGAAAACAGTTCTAACTGGGGCCAATCAGATCCACACCGCCCTCTCCATCCTTTGGAGAAAAATCCGCACAAGCCAGTGCACTCTGCCCGTTCATGAATATTTTAGGAGAGCCTGAGCTGCCCCAGTATTTTCACAGCACTGGGCAGTGCCAGCACCAGCCCTTGATCCACTAACCTTGTTTTTGCCCTTTTTTTTTTTCCCCACCCAAATCTCTCACCCATCACCAGCAAAAAGCTGAGAAGCTCAGAGCTTTCTCTTGCTCTGATCCAGATGGAAACTCAAAGGCAGCCTGGCCAAAAGGAGTGATAAGGGAAGGGCAGGCAGATATCTCTGCAGGATGACATGAAAAGACTTAAATCTTTCACGATTCTTGGAAAGCTTCTCAGCAAGAGCTTCCCTCAGGCAATCCCAGTGTTACTTTGCTGTCCTTTTAAATGAGGAAAAGCTGTAAATAAATAAAATATAGACAAGCCAAGGGATTTCTCGGGAAACTCAGCTAAAGATCCTTTTTGCTAAGAACAGGAGCTCTTAAAAAACACAAGAATGAAGTTAAAAGTACCAACAGCTACATCACACCCCGCTCCCCCCTTCAATAATTTCTGCATTACAAGCAATATTCGGAATTGCTTCTGCTTTGAAATAAAAACCGAAGAGCAAACAGGTATAGAAAATATTCCTACAAGCTCCCACTTGCCCACAAGGATGCAGATAAGGCCACACATCTCTCTCTCTCGGAGCTGTATCAAAGCAGCACTTTCAGGACGCGTTTCCCAAAGCTCTTGCGCTAATTTTCTTAGCAAAGAGGGAAATACGCAGCTCTTGGGTCGAGACTTGTGATCCCCTGAAACACGCATTTTTCAGGAGGGGTAATCTCACAGCACATCCTCTCCAACCCAGCCCCCAGCACTTCTAAGTCAAAGCACTGACTCAGTTCCAACAGGAAAGAACAGAAAACCATCCTGACACGATTATTTCTGAACTTTGCATGAAATTCTATTTGGAGGATCGTGTTGTGTTTCAAAAGGCTCATTTTATGTATTATACCGGGCTCTGAGCAACCTGGTCTAGTGGAAGGTCCATGGCAGGGGGCAGAACTGGTTGGGCTTTGTGGTCCCTTCCAACACAAATCAGCCTGGAATTCCATGGATTTTTATACCTGTTGTGTTTGGATTTTTAAAACCGGTTTTTTTATATGGGTCCTCTCTGCTTATCCACTCTGTTCCATTACACCAAACAATAACTACACAAAGCACTAACAAATAAAATCTTTAGAAAACCAGCCACAGCAGTGCCAGGATAATTTAAGGTTTTATTTCCTCCCTTCCCAGTGTGATAGAATCACGGATTCTATGGCTTTCCACTGTATGCCAGTTAGGAATTACTGCTGCAACCACCCAGCTCCAAAAAGTCCTTTTTTCCCTTCCTGAACTGCAGATGTGTAATTTATAATTCCCAGGCAATTCAAGCAAAAAGCAGCATTGCAGCTCCTGCAATCCCTCTCCTCCTCTGGGTGGGAACTCCAGCCAGGCTCTGGCAGTCACATCCCACCCCTGCACAATGCTGTATTTACACTTCACTAACAGCATTAATGCACACACACTGCAGAAGAAGTCACAAAACTGCCACAGAGCAATTCAATTACAGCCCTAAAACCAGAGGGATTTCACGAGCTGTCAGTTTAAGGCTCCTCCCATCCCTGCCAGTGTTTGTCAGGACAGATCAAATCCCACAAGCTCTTCCAGTTCCAACATAAATGTTTGATATTGGACAGATTTATCACCAGCCATACCCAATTCCTAATTATAAACAGGAAAAAGAGGCTGAGCTTCGAGCAGTTAAGGCAGCAGGAATCTGAGCCCACACTCGTCAGAGCCTCCCGTATCTGCGACATCTGAAAAACCTTTCCCTGTAACTGAGAACTGTATTAAAGAGATATTTAGGTCAAAGCCGTAATCTCTCTCCCAACAGCATCTGGCAGCTGCAGCAGCAGCGTTATCCTTTGTGCTGCCATGGAAACAAAGGGAGGACCAGGGATGCAAAGAGCTGCACAGCCTCCCCCAGCCAGCGAGTCAGCCTTTCCCAAAATACACTCCTGGGCTTGGGAATTTCAGAGCACTTGGCTCTCACCACGGCATTTGGGGTTTGCCTTCCATTTTCAAATTGTTGAAATTAAAAGTTTTGTTGCTGCTGTTAATATTCCCCCTCTCTCTCTCACACATGTACAGCCACCCAGCACAGCTTTCAGATGTTCTCTCCTTAGGGATAACCCCATGCTTCATGCAAAAGGAATGAGGGATAATGAATCCAAGTATATTCCCAAACTCAGTCTCATGCTCGAAGTTTTGCATCCAACACCACCAAATGATTTGTTTTGCCCTTAAATATCATGTAGCTCCAACCACGACTACTCATCCTAGCCCTCCCCACCCCACAAAACAAAGTCCCAAAACCAAACAGAGCAGATATTTTGGCTGTAAGCTGTTTATAAGGAGAAATAAATTACATACTTAACAAGGAAAACTTCCCATTCCCTGCATTTTCCCAGTGGGTTGGGTTCTGGAGCTGACACACACAGTTAGCGTAAGAGAAATTAAAATCCCACAGATGAAGCCACAGTTTTCTCCTGAGACAACTGTGCCGTGGGAGAAGCAAGGAGCACGTCAACAAGGGATGTTCTGAGTGAGGACTGTCAGGAATACAACTCAATTCCAAGAAAATACACATTTTTCATTTACATCCCTCGCAGAAATGTGGCACTGGAAGTGTGGGCCAGCCCCTTTTCCAACAGGGCAATGACAAACCCCCCAAGAGGTTGAAGGGAATATAAAAAGCAGACGAAGAGAAAATGAAAGCATCATTGCAATAAAACCGCTCCCTGCTCCAATAAAACTGGGAAAGGAAATGATCATCTCTGCAGTGCAGGGGAGTAACATCTACTTTTTTTTTTTTCAGACAATAAACAATATTTCCCAAGTGCCAAATCCCCACAGAAATTCAGTTAAACACAGAACCACAGCAGTAGCAGACTGCAGGAAGAAGGCGGCGGCACTGGAAATGGAAATGTTTGGTAAACGCCTGATTTTCCTGGGTCTGTCTAAAAGCAGGTCGGCATCAGAGGTGAGGTCTGCTTTCCACCATCTCCGGTCTCTCAAGGGAAGGGCAGCGCCAGCACAGCAGAGATGATCCCACACGGAACCAGGGGAAAATCCGGAGATGAGGTTTTGAGCTGCTCAAGTCACACTCAACGCAGCAGGAGGGAAAATCCAGGACTAAACCCACAACCCAGCAAAGACGTCCAAAGTACCCAAAATGAGACACACTTCAAAAATCATAGCCCAGGCTGCCTTTCCTGACTACAGACACAAACGGGGAGTTGGCCTTTCTTATTCAAATCTGAATATTAATGAGGAACCTTCCTGAGAAGCATCAAAGATGAAAAGGGACAGCTTCCACAGTTGGCACAAGAAGAATCAATGTCAAAGGATAAATTAAAAAAGATGAAGTGGGGAGGGAAAGAGCATTTTAAAAGAATATAGAAACAGATTTATCTGGCAAAAAGGAAGTCACAATAGAGATGCAAAAAAAAAAATTACTGAGGGGCTTTGCTGGGCAGTCTGGAAAGACTTTTGGCGTTTTAGATAGGCAAGAATGGCTGCAACTCAAAAAAATCAGCAAGGGGAACTTGGTGACTACGTGGTAGAGAAGAAAATAGAATCATGGAATATCCTGAGTTGGAAGGGACACGCAAGGATGATCAAATCCAACCCCTGGCCCTGCACAGACACCCCAACAATCCCACCCTGTGCATCCCTGGCAGCGCTGTCCAAACGCTCCTGGAGCTCTGGCAGCCTCGGGGCCGTGCCCATTCCCTGGGGAGCCTGGGCAGTGCCCAGCACCCTCTGGGGGAAGAACCTCTTCCTAACATTCAACCTAAACCCCCCAAACGCAGCTCCAGCAACAGTACTGAATCAAACCCAAGCACACAGCAAGCCAGCCTAGGCAGGATTTCAACCCCTGGGATTCCATGGAGGAGACTTTCTGGGTTAACACCTGAGAGTACCCAAAATTTACACAGCAGAACAGGACGCAGACAGCAGTAAATGAGCAAAACCATAGCAACCTCGGGAGCAAAGAAAGATAAAAGGAGAATCAAGTCATGCTTAATAAAACAGTGGCAAAAGCACAAACGCTTAACAGTGGCAAACACCAAATCCCAGGCTAAAAATTTACAGGGCCTGGAGTGCAAGAAAAAGCGGGAAAGGCTTCCCACTGCCAGAGAGCAGGGTCATATGGGATATTGGAAAAAAATCTTCCCTGTGAGGGAGGTGAGGCCCTGGCACAGATTGCTCAGAGAGGTCATAGACTTCCCATCCCTGGCAGTGTCCAAGGCCTGGTTGAACAGGGCTTGGAGCAGCCTGGGATAGTGGAAGGTGTCCCTGCTGGAACATGGATGGAACAAGATGAGCTTGAAGGTCGCTTCCACCCCAAACCATGCTGGGATTCTGTGAACAAGTAGTTCAGAGAGAGGCAGCCTCTTCCCACAAACACAACCCTTGAAGTGTTGCACTCACAGCTGTGCATCTCTGCTGTGGACACGGCCAGGGCCCTACAGGGACTCAGCTCAATTGTTTTCGGGATTATAACAAAAGGGAAAACTATTGGGCTGGGTTTTAATCTGCCTCTTACCAGTTTCACAACATGACTCTTAATCCTTGAGTAAGAAGGGATAAACAAGAGTGACTCCATCTTTATCTCCCGCTCCTCTCTCAAGCTGATCCCTCTTGCCTTCCCCTCCCCAGGCTGCCCCACTGCTCAGTGGGGCTGCTCTTGCCTGGACCACATTCAGCTGAATTTTTATTCTCCTTTTTATTCTCTCAACCCCTCAAAGCCTCCAGGGATGGCCAGAGTAGGCCCTTTTAACGAAGACAGAATCAATTAGGTTGGAAGAGACCTCTGGGATCATCAAGTCCAAGCTTTGATCACCACCCTGTCAAGCAGACCATGGCACTCAGAGACACACCTCGCTCTGAGCCCTGCAGGGCACTTCAGCTGCCATTTCCACAAAGCTCTTCCACACACCAGGGTCTCTGCCAAGATTATGGCCCATCTGGAGCTTTGCCACACAAGTCTTCTCCCCACACCACCCCACAGCAAGTTCATCCCACCAGGCTGTCCAGCACTAACCACCACAAGGTTCTGTCCGCAGCTCTGCACAACCAGCTCCTGGGTTTTACTTGCCCTGGGCATTCATCAGTATCTTAACCCAAAGAGGCCGCAGCAGATTCCTCCAGGATTTGCTGCTGGGTCTTTTCCAAAGGAGGGGAAAAAAAAAAAAAAAATTATTTATTCCTATACATGATTTCCTACTTTTAAAAAAGTTTTATACACGAGAGGAGCCTCGCTCTCCTCTGACAGCAGCTCAGCTCAAGCCTTTAGCGAGAGCAATCAAAATGAACAGATTTCCTTTGTCCTCCCCTACAGAACTCGAGTAAATGTGAGCTACGGTTTTCCCCATAAAAGCCAAGTGTGCCCTTCCCCAATAGCTCATTTATCCATCCACCTACAGATCTCACTGTCGATTCCTGCTCGGTGGGTGCACACCGAGCGCGATTAATGCGCACAGAGGCAAACTCTGCCCCCTCCTCACACCCAGGCAGCCACGATGAAGTCAGCATGGTTTAATGGGTGTGATCCTGTAACTCAGCTGAACCTACACTCTCTTCCCATCCCCAAAATGCTCCTTCCCTCTCCAGGAACCTGCAAATGAGCAGCAGCACCATGAAGGATTCTTTATTCTGCTGCTCTGGACCACCTGGTGCAGCCACAGCACCCACATGCCAAAATCCGCACTATACAGGTTCAATCACCTACAAACCAACTCATGGTCCAACTTCCTTGCTTGTCGAGCCAAATCTGTGCTCTGACATCATCTGACCACTCAGACTGACCTTTTCAGTGCTTTTAAGTGAGGCTACAGAAAACGGGTTTGTACAGAAGTACATCTAGAAAAACATTTCCCCTCTCCACCAGGGAAATGATGACTTGTTTATGCAACACATTTCTGAAAACATTTTTTAGAACTGCAGTCATGTCTCCCAGATTGCTATGCTCGTTGTCAAAACAGAGCCTCTTTTTCCCTGACTGTACCATATGTAATCCTAAATCCACTTTCCCTAACTTGATATCGCCCATGCAAGATTTGGAGACGATTAGTGGAAAACACAAATGAGACACTGTTCTCCAGAGAACGGCCCAGCAGGAATAATCTGATGGGGTTTATATTTATTAGCCTGATGCACATCTAACTTGTTTAAACAAAGCTTTTGTCAAATGTCAAAAAAAAAAAAAATTAAAATAAGTTAATGCGATCCAAGGCATGCTCTCAAAGGGAATTAACGCTGAGCTGGAACCAATGCAAAAGCCTTGGTTACAGCAACAAGGAAACTGTGCAAAGGGGGCCCATTTTATTTCAGTTGCACAGAGATCTGCAAAGAGTAAAAGGTTTATTTCTTAAGAGGAGAACCTACAGCAGGAAACTGGGATGGGGGCAGCTACTGGGAACACCTGGGCTCTGTGTGTGTGGATGAGAGCATTTCACTGAGCTCAGGGGTGAGGAGATGGTGCCGTGAAGCCTCCCAGAACGGGCAGGTGCCCTGGATGCTCTCCCTGGCCTGTCTCCCTCCCCTTGGCGACACCCGGACTCGGCTCTGGCAGCACAGACTCACCTCAGGTGCTTCAGCTGCCCAATTAGTTTTTATCTTCCTGCAATAAGGTAATACCCACTTACTCCGTTTCATTACCCTGCAAAGCCACCACAACACTGAACCAGCACAGATCCGTCGGGGCAGCACTAAAAACCTGGGACTCAGCACTGCACAGATGAGCCACGGATGGATCCTGGAACTGAGAGAAAGCCAAGCAAGCAGCGGAGTGCTCAGGTCTGCCGGTACCTTTAGCCTGAAAACTGCTTAAAAACAGTTAATGGCTGCTTAATAACAGCTAGAAAAGATATGTGACTAAATGCTCCATTAGAAAAGAGTTTCCTTCCACAGCTTCCTATTTAAAAAGCACCTGCTGTCACCAGGCATTTCGGAAAATGTGGGACCCGTGTAATCACAAAGTATTTATTTTGGAAACTCAAAACATTGCTCACATGAACTTTAGACTCGGTGACTGGAACACAAAGCCTCTTTCAGCTCTCCCTCACAGATAAAGCTGCAAGTTTGTAGGAAGCCAGAAGTAAGGAAAAAACCACCAGGATGCCAAGGTCCATTCCCTATCACTCCTTTGGCTTCCCCTCCCCTCCCACCTCACCCTCCACCCACAGCACCTGAAGAATTGCTGCAATGTCTGAGATCTAAATCAACACAGAACCACTGCAAACATCCATTTGCTAATCCTTCTCCATTTGAGGTTTACGAAGCTGAATCTTTATTTGCTAGAACAGGTAATATGACATTTTAAAAAAAAAAAAACACTCATTCAGGAATCAGACTGTTGTGGGTCTCTGCAAAAATCCTGCCCTCTGGCTACCTTCTTATTTGTGTTTCCTGGGTGAAGCCAAGAAACTCAAGTGTGTTTTCCAAGCTTCAGCAGGTTCCCAGCACCTCAGGCACATACTTTAAACTCAAAGCACTGCACTAGGAATGAGATCTTTAAAGGAGCTCATGCAGAGCTCAGTAATCAGAAACCAATTTTGTCCACCTAAGAGACCAAACACTTCTGTCCTTACAGTCCTGGCTCTGATGCTTTCCACACCTGCTATTTTATAACATGCAAATGAGCTCTATTAAAGGAGAATTTGGGGAAAAAATGAGCTATTTTTGCACAAGCCCTCTTGCTGCAAACTGAGTCCTTGCTAAACCCCTGTACACAAACACTTGAAGAATTACTCTCCCTTCAAATTCTGTTCCCTACTAATCCCTTAACTTCCTATTGCCTTTAGGCAAGCTGAGAAAGGAAAGCTGAGAGCCAGTTCTCCCATCACAGCTTCAATTCTTTTGTCACCTCTGTGCCACTTCCTCAGGTAAATTCAACCCCATCAGCCACGGAAATTCATTATAAGAAATTCATTTTATGTTTAGAAAAAAAAAGAAGTGCCAAAAAAACCCACATAAAGATCTAAAATGGAGTTCAAAGCCAACAAGAAGGGTGTCAGCCTCTACTCCAGCAACACCGCCAGCACGTGCTCTTAAGAAAATAATTAACACAATCAAGTGCAGCCTTAAATCCCTAATAAAACACAGCCCCTTGGAAGCAGCACAATGGGGAAACAGACAGCAAACAGCCACGGTCTCCACATCTCAAAAAAAACACCCAAAAAGCAGAACATGTGACACTGAATGCGCACTTCCAGAACCCAGAGGGAGCAGCTCTTCCCCCTCCACGGCGCTCCCAAAAGCTGCTCCCGCACGAAGCCGGGGGAACTCGAGCTGCCTTTAGGATCGCATGTACACAGACAACATGTGGTTAGCACATCAAGGCAGCTACTGGGGCAGATCAAAACAATTTCTGGCTCCTCCTCCCCGTTTAAATGGATTTATTTTTTCCCAGGCAAAGGCAGGCGGCAGGACAAGCACAGGGCAGGCTCCAGCTGCTGCCAGCAGCTGGAGCAGACCCCGGCAGAGCTACAGGATTTTGTATTTTTTTAAGCTGCAGCACATAAGAGTTCACATCCCAGAATAAAAACAAAGCAAACCCCAAAATAAACTTGGCTATCTTACTAATTAAAGGGATTCGTTCCTCCAGGAAGGCCAACACAAACCACTGCTGTGGGGTTAAGGAAGTATTTTTAGCCCTCAGTCCTTCCAACATTTTCATGGAGACCGTGCAAGGAAACCAGAGCCTGACTACCCCTTCACCATCATCAAAACCTCTGTCTAGGAAGGGGTTTTTTCCTTACATTGATTTGAAATGCCACAGGACACTTGCATAAGCTAAACCTCAACAATACTGGAATTTCTTCTCCAGCATCCAGGTTTTCATTCCCTGTCAAATAACCAGGGAATTTTGACAGCCACCAAAGAATCCCAAAATGGTTTGGGTTGGAAGGGACCTTAAAAGATCATCCAGTCCCATGGGCAGGGACACCTTCCACTCTCCCAGATTGCTCCAAGCCCCATCCAGCCTAGCCCAAAATACTTCAAGGGATGGGGCAATTTCAATAGATACCTTATTTTAATAAATCCGGCACATTTTTAATTGCCTTTGTTGACCTTTCCACTTCATTCCCAGCAGTGGTGGGGCTTTATCATCCTGCAGGTTACACTGTCAACAAATAAATAACATTTATGAGCTAAAAGCCTGGATTTATCAGTGACAGGAATGAGGGAAAAGGTTTGAAACCAAAGGAAAAACAGGCATTTCCAAATTGACTGCCTTCACCGTGCTCTAGCAAACTGTTCCCAAAGGTATGGAATATGAGAATGTCACGTTCCCAGTGCAAGTTCACCGCTTTTCTAACAAGCCAACAAGTTCCCACTTGCAACTTGGTCCCAAATGATGGCTGTAACGTTGTTCCAACCACATTCCAGATTTCCTTCCCTTGACTGCTCATGACATCTAACCCCAGGCTTAGTAAAATGGCATCAAGTTGTGCCCCATGGAGAGCAGAGCTGGAAAAGTGAGGTGCCTCCTGCTCTGAGTGTTCTGTTCAGGGAAATTCAAAGCTAGTTCAATGCAGAAATCTTTAGATTAAACAAGTGCTTGTTGTCCACATATATGCAAGAGAATAAGGGGACAGACCTTTGTAGATGGTGGTTAGATATTCCCAGCAGTGAAACCTCCCCATTCCAAAAAAACTCTAAAGGTTTTTCCATGTTCATGGATAAATAAAATAGCTTTTACACCCTAAACACCAACAAGAAGCAGCCAAGAAAACCCAACTCACTTGAGAACACGTGGTTTGGGGTGATGCCCAGGGCCTGAAATCCAAGTCTCCAGAGCACCGAAGGTAAGGCAAAGGAACCGCCATGCAGCTGGCTCCAATTAACACTTCACCTTTATCAGCCGTGCCACTTGTGTCCTCGCGGGCTGAGAACCACCCAGCACCCACGTCCCTGCTGATTCACACAAGTATCAATCAGCCTTTCAAAGGTGCTGCTCCACCACTTCATTACAAATTACAACCAGCTCAGGATTTGACAAGATACACCTGGATATGCAACAGAATAGTCACCAATAAATAAAAGCAGGATGGACAGTTCTAGAAGCTCCTGCTTATTTATGTAAAAACAGTTCCAGTTTAATAGCTTCTGGTTACTAAAATTATAGAATAGTTTGAGTTGGAAAAGACTTCCATAGACCATTTATTATCAAACCCCTGCCATGGGCAGGGACTCTCTTCACCAGACCAGGTTGCTCTGAGCTCCACTCCTCCTGCGCATTCAAAGAAAAAGGTAAAGAACACGGATTTTAGATAATTCCTTTTGTCTAACTCTCCTCTTATTCAGACCGTAAGATGAATATCTCAGGACAATTTGCTCACTTTATCTGCCTCAGTGCCAGCCTCCAGGGCAAGGGCAGAATATTTACACATCATTTAGGACTGGCCAGTTCACTGGGACCACAGTTTATCAGGAATAAAAACACCACATCATGCAGGACCACCTTGCCAGACTGCATCACAAAATTAAGGGCTGAACACGCACCCACTGTTCTTATAGAAGAAAACAACCGTTTTTATGTAAAAACCGAATAGCAGCCAGTACAAACTGAAAACCTCACCTTCCTCCACAAAGTCCTCACGCCTCTGTGCTTCCAGACCTGCCCCCAAGCCCCTTAAACGCTGCCTCTGCTGGAGGCCATGCTGCCCAGGTGCTTCTTGTGAGGTGATTTTTCCTCAGCCCTGCGCAGCACTGCAGCTGGGCACGGTCAGCACGCCCTGCTCTCTCCCAAGCACCTTGGACACACGCATCACAAAACGTCCGCATCCCTGTTAAAACCACGGAACCATTCAGGATGGAAAAGGCCTCCAAGATCAAGTCCAGCCCTATTCTAAGTAGCTAAGCCAGGTGTGTACTTACAACCAGACACGTTCATCATCTGTAACCCTCTAAAGCAATTATCATGGCAAATTATACCACAGCTACAGCAGACAAAAAGAAAAAAATCTCAAACTATGTTACCTATTAAATGGCTTTAGGCACTGTAATACACAAGAAAAATGAACATAATTGTCTAGGGAAGCATTAGGTAGGTTTTTTCCTCATTAAAAAAGCTGGCAGGCAGTCACAGAGGGCTCCCAAAGAATTACTGGACGAAAAAATCTCTGTCCAGACCAGTCTCCATATGAAGGAAAAGCCTGAAAAGAATCCACTATGGAGTTCAGGCTGAAAATTGTGCCTCTGAATTAAACAGCAACTCAGGATTGCATCTGACACCGAGAACTGAAAAATCTCTGGCCACTCTGAGGTGCTGCACCTTAAAAATATTGCCTTTACACAAGGTTTTGCTCTGCCCCTTGAGTGACCCCAGGTGTGGCCACCTCTGCAGATAGCCTGGGTCACAAAGCCTGTCCCTCCATCCTTCCCAAGAATTCACCACCTGCCTCGCTCATTCCCACTAGCAACAAAGGAGGGAGGCATTTTCACCCAGAGGGGAGAGGAAAAAAAAAAACCTTCATGGAACTTAAAAGGTGTTTTCAGACAGCTAAACTCCCCAGAGTCAGGCATTTATCTTTTACATTAAATAGAGATGTCACCACAATCTTTATTGTTTTTTTTTAAAAAAAAAAAGAAGGGAAATATGCAGAATTCAAAAAGGAACTGCTAGAAATCACAGCTCAAGAAATGAGAAGCTGACATCACCCAACTGATATTTGGGGAATAAAATGTCCAAGATGAATCTGATTAGGAATTATGAGATTTTCTGCATAACCCAAAGAATAAGCAGTATCAGTTTGCAATACTTTGATACAGACATTGTATTGGACAGTGTCTCCCCCAACACTGACACACAGTGAGCATTAAGCATTTGGAAGTTATAATGAAGTGTTTCGTCAATTAAATCCTCAGGAAAATCAGTCACCTGTCCCCAAAACAAGAACATCCACTGGCATTATGGACAAACATCCGTGTTAAACATGCCACAACACTGCAGTAAACAAGGCTCACTACCCAAAAAAAAAAAAAAAAGGCAGCAGAAGGAGAGCCCCTGGAGCTAAAAGCAGATCCTTTATCAAGAGAGCAACACCTAAACCCGAGCCCAGGAACTCCAAACCACACAAATCCCCTGCCTCCCCCCAAACACAGCATCAGCAATAAAGGAGAAATACGATGCCGTTCTTTCAAGGCTGCTTCAGCACAGGATGTTTTCTCCTTACAGCAATTTCAAGGCTGTTGAAGTTCTTCTCAATAATTCCCAAATTATTTCCAGAAGTGATTTATAACAAGCCCAGGGACAAAAAGCTATGAACAGCACAAGAGTCTACTGGAAACATGAACTTTGGGTTTTTGCATTGATCTCCCAGCCTTTATTGGTATTTTCCAAGAAAATCCTGTACTTAAATCTCGCTTTAATATAAACAGCCACAGTTTCCAGCTCAAAAATCTGCTATTGGAATTAAATGCCACACTCCTCCCTGAAAATTCAGGTGACCAGAACCTCAAAGGCTCAAGACTTCAAAAGCTGTGCTGTAATTCGACCTGCATTTATACAAACTGGCTCCACTTCACGTACCAATTGCAGTGTCCCGGAAATGCTCCTCCAAAATGCTGCGAAAATCTGTGACAGAAACATGAAAAATGCCCCTAAGACCCCCCAACAAAACAACAAAAAGCCTCACAACCACTTTGAGGCCCAAGGTTTTAAGCACAAGTCATCCACTGGAAAAAACAAGACATTGAAATGAAGGAAAAAAATACAAGTGAGAATGCTGCAAGACTGCTTATTTCAACACCCAGCTGATTTTATTGGTTCTGCAATCACATTTTCCTAGGTTTGGCCTGCTGGGTGCATATTCCACTAAACAAACATGAAGAAATAAAAGGTGGTAAAACTCGCTTTAAGTGATTTCATGAGTTGAACACAACTGCCTTTATTACTCAGATCTTCCCAGCCCAGGGAGCAAGGGCACAGCCTGACTCCAAACTCCTATCACACAGCTCAACAGCTTGGCCACAGCCATAAAATTATTAAAAATGCAGAGGAATGTGCCTGAAATAAAGGCATTGCAAACAGACTTCATTTGACATGTATTTATACATTATATTAAAATGATGTCCTAATATATATGTAAATAAATCATATGTAATCCCCCAAAAATGCCATACCATTGAAAAAAGGGAATTCATCGAAAAAAAAGGAATTGAAAAAAAAAATCCTCTGAGATTGGCTGAAAAGGATACAAGAGCTGACAAGGTAAGATGAACTACAGTGGTGTGAGCCCAAATTTGGCCCTGGTTTATGTGGGGAGCCCTTGTGGAGGTTTCATGAGGCTCCCTGAGCTCTCATCCAGCACCAACCGCTTGTTGGTCAAGTATTTATCAAAGCTCATCCTGTCAATGGCTGAAAAAATACACAGAATTCCATTTTTATTAATCTCAGCAGCGGAAAAAAAAAATGCATTTTATGGTTTTGCTGTGATTTCTGTTCAGTTTTTGCTGCCCAAAACCCTTCCGTCCTCCTCCCCTGAGGACTGGGGGACAGGGGACAGCAGATGTAAACAGCAAAGGCCAGCAGTGTTTGTGATGACTGCAGTGACACATTCCTGGGATTATTCTGCAGGAAAGGAACTCAGATTGGGTCCAGAAAGAAATTAGTTTTTCACTCAGAGTTTGAACCATGTAACCCTGCTGTAGCAGTAAAATGAACATAAACAGCGGGACTGGGAATTCTCTGCCCCAAATCTGCAGAGCTCACTGGAGCCTGGCTGGGTAACACAGCTCCCTCCTGCAGGAGGGAAGGAACAGTTAAATTCCTCTCGTTTTACTCCCCACGGGTAGCAGTGGCAGCTGTGAGTGGGCTGGAGAAGGAGGCTGGACACAGACAGGGCTGGAAACCAGCACAGAGAGAGAGAGAGAGACACTCAGAGCCACCTCAGAAACCACCAGCAAACACCTGCGGCACAACCACAGCAGCAGAGGGACATTTGGGGACAGGACACTGACCCGGCAGCCAGCTACAACCAAAGGAAAGCTGTGTAAGGTCCTGTGCTTGTGGAAACAGGGTCACACACAATTTATAAATCATTACTGCATAATAACCAGCTCCATCATCCACTAAATGCTGTGAAATCCTAACACCAAACTGGTTTTCCATCAGTTCTTCCACACTAAAAACAACCTGTCTCCATACTTGATCCACACAGTTTATGGGCAACACCACACTGATACAGCTGAATCTGAACCTGGGAGCCCTAAAAATACAAACTAGAGCAGACACGCTCAGATCACACTCGATTTCTTCTTTATTTGGGGATGGAAAGGGATTTGTTATCAGTCAATTCCTGGCATGCTTTGCGAGGGTAGAGGTTAAGGCAAGCTGTGACAGGAACATACCCTGTGAGTGTAAAGAAGAGGAGCTTCACCCTAACACCTCTTCCTGGTTCCTGCAGCCAACCTCGACATGCACGGCTCGTGCTTCTGCCAAAGAAACTTCCAGGAATAACTCCAAGAACAATTTCCTTCCGTGGGCTCAGTTCTTTTCCAAGGCACCTGAATGAAAGGATTCCCAGGTGAAAGCCCACGGTGTGCCCACACACACGGAGAGCCTGCAGGGATTTCACTGCAATGATCCAGTGTGAAATACCAACACCTGGGACTGGAATCCATAATCCACAAGGAAATTAGAACTTCCTTTTTGATGGGAAAAGGCACATAATCACAGCAAGGAGTTCACACAGCATCATTTAGCAGTTCCCTAGAACGAAACTGTAATTAACACAGCAAACAAATCCCACTTTGCTCTGGAGTCTCTTATTTTAAATGCAGCTTTCTGTTCCCCCTACCAAAGCAATCCCAGTCAAGTCCTGCTTCCTTGCAGACCCTCAGACTTGATTCACAAGGGACACAAAGGTCCCTCAGAATCAAGCACTGCTGTTTCATCCCCGCCAAGGATGGGTTCCAAATGACTCAGACGAAAACTGCCAGTAAAAGCCACCCAACAGAAAGGTTCCCTCCTTTAACCAAGGATAATACAAATAGTGCTGCTACTCCGGCTAAGATTTAGGTGGGAGAATCTGGAAAAAAAAATCATCACTGGTACTGACATCCTGCTCATCTGTCCAGGAGGAGCTGGATCAGGACTGCTCCAAGTGCAAGAAGCCTCTCTGCACATCAAGAAGCATTGAGTGAGCAGTGCTGAGAGATGCGCTCCAGCCACAGGACAAACACTGACCTGAACTTTAATCCCCAGCGTCCTTCAAGGGAAGATTATTTGTTTCTGCCATAAGCTGCGAGACTGGGAAGGGCATCTGGGGTTATGAACTGGTCTTACACAGACTGGGAGAACTCATGCAAAGATCTCCTCTTGATTTTTAGCTTTGCCACTGAAGTGTAACTTGGCCATCGCAGAAATACTCGGAATGAGGGCAGGCAACACTGCACAACCACCTCAGGACAGAAACAGCACATCTGCCCAGGACTGTGATAGCTAAATCAGAGTTAATCTGAATGAAACCACCTGCCAAACGAGAAAACAAAGTTTTACAGCCTTGTTTTAAAAAAGCAGCCATTGTGTCTGTATTTTGCAAGCACAACTGAACTGAAAACCTTTCGCATTCCACAGCTATACATATACATACACACATTACATACATGTTTTTTTTTTTTTTTAATTTGGGAATCTCTCAAAATGCTTTCCAGAATAAGTTCTGCCATGCTATCAGCTCTGTTTCCTGAAGGAATAGGGCAGTAGTAAGAGCAGCAAGAAGTCTTCAGACGACTGCAGTGCTGTCTGATCAGCCTCTGCTTAGCACGAATTCTCCTCCCTGCTTTAGGTTAAAAATAGAGTCAGTTCAAAGGGCTGGAGGTCAACTGCATTAGCAGGTGATTCACTGGCAGACAGCAGTCAGGAGACACACCTGAGGCTCTGCAGAGCCTCCACAAACCGGGGAGTGAGGAGGTAAAGCAGGTGGCAATAGTAAAATGTGGCAATAATCTCAGGAATGTTTAACTCTGAAGGTAAAGCAAACCAACTGCACGATTTCGCTTTTCACCCCCCACCCTTTATGTGCACAAGACCAAGAGATAAGAAGGGGCAAAAGGGAAGGATTCCCACAAGTTTTTGAGGCAGCCAAACAGACTCCCAGCATTTCCATGCCTCTGGTGAATACAGAAATAATCAAGCTGTTTATACGCAGTCAAACATACATCTCTTATCTGATCTCAACCTGCTCTTTTCAATGCCTGTCATTCTCAAATAACCTCACCCTGAGTCACCCAAGAAGCTTTGCAGATACCTAAATTGAATTTTTTTTTTTTCTGAGCACCTCAGTTCCCCTCCTTGAAGGCCCCATCCCCACCTCACCCAGAAGATGAAGTTACTCTTCATTCTAATCTCAAATACCATCATCTGCCCTACGCAGTGACTTTTCAGCTAACTCAGAAAGAGCCAGGAATTTTGAAGACTTCAGGCATGCTAAGATATTTTTGAGAGATTAAAATCAGATACAAAAATAGCATATTTTGGCCACAACTGCTCGCATTCAAAGGTCACTAACACCCAGGTGACCCCACAGAGACAGTGCGCTGCAAACGGGAGCTGAAAGAGGCCCTTCACTCCCAGGGACTTTCAAACACTGCTTGTAAAACATCTTTTTCTGAAAGAGTCCTTTAGTGTTGCCTTCTTCTTCCTCTGACCCTTGGGAAACAATCCTGCCATGCACAGCTCTACACGGAATTGAAAACATCTCTGGGTTAACTCTTGAGTAGCACGAGCCTGGCCATCACCGTGCTGGGAAATCTGAGGAAATTCCTGACCAACAGCACAAAACCAAAAAATAACACCTTCTCCTGAGGGCAGAAATTTGCCTCTTTTTATTAAAACTAACTCTTCACTAACAAATTTAACAAGCAAGGATGTAAGAAGGCTCTGGGGAGACCTCGCTATGGATTTTCAGTACCTCCAGGGGCTTTTTACATGGGCAGATAGCGACAGGACAAGGGGGAACAGTATTAAAATAAGGGAGATTTAGATTAGATATCAGGAAAAAATTCATTACTCAGACAGTGGTGAGGCCCTGGCATAGGTTGCCCAGAGAAGCTGTGGATGTTCCATCCCTGGATGTGTCCCAGGCCAGGCTGGATGGGGCTTGGAGCACCGTGGGACAGTGGAAGGTGTCCCTGCCCATGGCAGGCGGTGGCACTGGATGGGCCCCTCATGAGGAAGGGACAAGAGAACACACACAGTGAGAGGGTTAAAAACAATGAGGATCTGCCATCCTGGACTGTGAGGAAGAGGAGCTGAGCAAGGAAACCAACAATCTGCAGCTGAGGATGAGGCAAAAGAGGTGATTTTTCAATTGAAGTCAGGTTAGAGAAGAAAAAAATTTAATTTCTCTCCGAGGCATGAGCACAATCCCCTGAAAGCTGTAGAGAGCAGTGAATGGTCAATTTTAACAGCTTTAATAATTAAAACTGTAGAAAAGTTCAACCTTGTATCCTTCATGAGCACAAAATCAGATTTTTTCCCTGCAGGACACAGAGGTTGAGGCATAAAAGCTGTTGCCTTGCCAACATAAATATTTCTGTATCGCAGAACAGAGGAGCTTCTGAATTAGGATGTTGCATGAGGAACAGTTGGGTCAACATCCCAGTTTCCCAGGCAGTTTACCCCGGATACAAACGCAACACAAGCCCTGGAAGAGCAGATGTCCCAGGCACTGTCACTCTTGACACTCGTCCCAAAGAAGGCTTTGGGATCTGGGAGCCCTTGGTTTCTGGAGGAGGGAGAGCATCACCTCTGCAAGAATGAGAGCAATGCTAGCAGGGTGATTTTGCAGGGTTCAACCCCAAAACAGAAGTGCCACTTAGCAGTGAGAATAAACAGTAACTCATTAAGGTGAAATACTGTGCTCGTAACACCCAAATCAGGGAGGCAGCTCAATAAATGCCTTACACATCCCTACAAATCAAACCAAATCCAGCTGCACTGAGTGGTTCAGCACCCACTTTCTAGAAGAGTTTTCCCTTATGTTTAATACATAGGCACTGCTGTTAAGCAACTGTTTGCATGGGAATAAGAGGCAAAACACTTGCATCAGTGATGCAGAACCCTCTTCTCAAACCCCACACATGTATATGTATATTGTAGATACACACCAAGTCCTAAACTAGCACTTTTAAGGAATCCAGATTCTCTGTCAAAGGAGCCAGACAAGCTGACTGACAAATACATGCAAACAAAGAGGGATTATAAATCACTTGGAAGCACCAGGAGCTGGCAGAACTCAGCACAGTATCTGAGCTCCCCTTCATATCTAAGTAGCAAAACATCAGCATCTAATCCTTCCAAGTAGGAAAGATCTGCTGGGAGGTTTCATTCACAAAATGGGAGCCGTGAAGAACAAGAACCCGTTACTAACACTGAGATTTTCCCAAGAAACTTTGAATTTATTTCTTATTAAGTAACTTCAAGGCAGAAATGAACTTCCACACGCTCAGGAGTTGAGACACATCATCAATTCATCTCAAAATCATAGTTGCTTGATGTAACTAGAACTGACATTGCTGAATCTTTAATTCAATAGCTCTCTCTAGCTATAAGCTAGTGAAAATAAAGGTACAAATAATGGGTGTCAGACAATATAGAGGGAACATTTCTCAAAGCAAGGAGACAGACTTAATGTTCCACGTGGGTGGTACTCATACAGCCAGGAGATACAGACGTGCCTACCTCGTAAATCCCAGGGACTGTACTGACGTTACAGCCAGATCCTACAGGGCTCCTCATAAAGCCCTTGCTGTAACATCTCAATACATGGAGAGGTTTACTCTGGGTTATCACTTCAGACAAGTGACCTTTACATCTTCATCTGGGCAGCCTCAACAGAACCCAAAACATGAGAACAAGCACTGACCATGAGGTTAAACGTTGGCTTAAATGAACCCACTCCACAAATACCCCTCCGTTGACCGAGTGACCCTCCTGGCAGACACGCTGCCCTGAGCCCCTGCCTGTTCCAAACCCCTTACAGCTGTTCCTGCAGCCCAACAGCTGCACTGCAGGTCTCTCTGTCTTGCTTCCCTTCTTATTCCCAAAGGAAACCTCAATAAATAACAAGGCCCACCATGAATGTCGTCTGCGATTACCAAAAAAAGATCGTAGGAAGCTACAGTGCACTATTTGCTTATTCTCCTGCTGGCATTTGCCGCCTGCTTTGCTTTAAGGAAACATTTGGTACTATTTTGTCAATAAAGCACAAGTATTTGTCACACACTGTCATTGTGTACCAGCCTGAACCATCAAAAACAAACGCCCCGTTTTCAACTCCCATCAAGATAATAGCTTTATGTTGGATGCTTTTCATGAACAAAATAGATGATAGTTTCACGGGTTCAATATACTGACATTTCTTTTTCCTCGCACATGAAAAAAGCCATTCTGTGTTTTTTGGCAGAAGCTGCCTTTCGCTGTGTGTTTACTGCAGTTGCCATGGGGAAATCCCAACACCACTTATCAAAAGTAACGCCAGCACATTAACAGTCTGCATTAATGATTTCTTGTTAAAACCTATGCAGCCGGAATTGAAAAGGAATATTCAGGCATTTAAAATGTTTGCTCTCTGCTTTCCAAATATCGATTCCTGAGGTTATGGCCGTGCCAAAGAAAATCTCAGAACACACCATCGTTTTACACTCATTTTTTGGTAACTGGACAGTTGTACTTGGGCAGTGAGTGTTCAACTACTGCTGGTCATCAGTTCTGTAGTATCAAAATTAGCTCTGCTCTGCAGCAGAGAGCCAGACTGCTCCTTCAAATTACACCCAAGTGGTTCTTCAGTGATGATCGAGGAATCCAAGACCTGGATGCAGCCCCGCTAATGAGCTTACGCTGCTTTGAAATTGTATTTTGTGAAACTGGAGTGATGGCAGGTTCTGGCTGCTTCACTAGAGAGAGTAAGGGCTCAGCATCTGGTATCAGTGATTTCATTTTGGAGGGCAAAATGACCATTACATCCAGTGAAGAACTGCAGCCAAGTCATGCAGCAACTATGAACAACTTAAAACCCTCCTTTAGTCTCACGAAAAAGCTCATCTGCCACCCCATATAGAGACTCCACCTCTGAAACACCAGCTGCTCCAGCAGCAACTGCAGACTCACCAGGATGAGCAAAGAATTCCAGAGGAACCCTGTGCTCCTTAGAATCCCAGAAGCGTTTAGGTTGGAAAAGCCCTCCAGGCCACTGAATCCAATCTGTCACTGATCCCCACCTTGTCCCCAGCCCAGAGCACTGAGTGCCACATCCAGACATTCCTTGGACACCTCCAGGGGTGGGGACTCCAGACCTCCCTAGGCAGCTCCTGCCAAGGCCTGGCCACCCTTTCCATGGAGAAATTGCTGCTGCTGTCCAGCCTGAGCCTCCCCTGGCCCAGCCTGAGGCCGTTCCCTCTCCTCCTGTCCCTGTTCCCTGGCAGCACAGCCCGACCCCCCCGGCTGCCCCCTCCTGTCAGGAGCTGTGCAGAGCCACAAGGTTCCCCCTGAGCCTCCTCTGCTCCAGCCTGAGCCCTTTCCCAGCTCCCTCAGCCGCTCCTGGTGCACCAGCCCCTTCTCCAGCTCCGTTCCCTTCCCTGGACACGCTCCAGCCCCTCCATGTCCCTCTGGCTGTGCCCAGAACTGGACACAGCCCTCGAGGTGTGGCCTCAGCAGGGCCAGCACAGGGACGGACACTGCCCTGGGGCTGTGGCCACACCACAGCTGGCACAGCCCAGGGGCCATTGGCCTCCTGCCCACCTGGGCACACCTGGGCTGCTGTTCAGCTGCTGTTGACCAGCACCTCCAGGTCCTTTCCTCAGGGATCCTTTCCAGCCACTCTTCCCTCAGCCTGCAGTGCTGTTGTGACCCAAGGGCAGGACCTGGCGCTTGGCTCTCGTCACACTGAGCAGCCTCAAATTCAAGGCAAGCAATTAGGAGGAAGGGAAGAGGAATATCACGTTCTGCGTGTTTCTTTTCCTTGTGCAAATTGTGCTCTGGGCATCCGCATGAGCTTCATTAGATAAACACATCGTTACCTGCAGTGCTAAACCAAGGAACAGGCAGATCTCTGGCAAAACAACAGTTCACTAATTCCATTTACAGAGCTCGGTTTGGGAGGGAATGGAGATGAATGCCTGCACAACACTTCACAGTATTCAGTGATCTGTCCCAGCAAAGCTACCCATTACTGCCATTAGGCATTTAACTGTCAAGTTTATAAGAAAAAGGCATAAAATTTCTACGTTTCTTTTCAATTTTAAGAGAAACACAAAGACCATGGCTGCTAGCAGCTGGCACATGCTTCAATATTGTGCAAACATTAATCCATCTCATTCTCTAATTCAGCCAGTGACCTTAATACCAGTTCAGTTCTTAATCATCTGGCTCTATCAGTGCAGCTGGCAGTCATTTTGCTTGACACAAGACCTACCCAATAAATAATAATAAAAAACCCTCTTAGACAATGCTTGAAAATGCTTGACCCCAACTGCAATCTATTTATCTGCTGGTTTTATTTTCATAACAACCTCTAGACAACACTCATGATAACTGAAACAGCTGAAAGAGTCCTAGAAGGTTTTTAATTCGTGAAAACAGGGCCTCCCCAGTGTTGAAAAAGATGATGTTTATGCCAGCCCAGCACCAGTAACCTGCAGCTACGAAGCACGGAGCCACACAGGGCCAGTTCCAGTGCATTTGCATCTCACTGCTCAAATCCCATGTGCTCCAAATCTCAGCCCACTCAACCATAAGAGTGCACATCAGGCTTACTGGGCTGCACTGGGAATGCCAGCAGCACAGCAAAGCGGTGACCAGCAGAGCAAGGAGATGACACAGAACTAACAAGAATTATCTCAAGTGAAGCTTTGCAAGGAAAGGCTGGAGGCCTCCAACAGAGATCACTCAGCAGCTTCCCCCTGCTTCCCACAGCTCTAAGCTGCAGAGAATTTGAGATAAGAGCTTAAAACTAACTCCTCTAAAACCTCGGGGGGAAAAAAACCTCAAAAGAGCAGTTTATCATATTATAATGATACTCTTCTTGAGAGTCAACAATTTTGATACCCGAATCTGCTTTATATATCCTAAAGAAGGGTTATTCAAAGAAACTTATCTCAAAACAAAAGTAACAAGTGAGAAGCACTGAAAAAACCCCTGTTGTAACATCCCTCCCCCAGCCTCAGAGCCATCCTCCTCCTCCTCCTCCAGAGCAGCAAGAGTTCCTCTCATCAGGAAAGAATCATGAAGATGTCAAGGAGAAAAAAGTTTCCATGAGGAATGACATTTCCCTTAATGACTTCTTCTAAATAGGTTAAGGCAAAAATAACTTCTTTGGCTTGAAGTTTACAAAAGTTTTTCGTTTTGCCTTTGGGGATAGTGGTCATGCATATAGAAAAACTTGTTTCCTTCAAATAAATGAATTTCTCTCTCCTTGTAAAGGTCTTGGGAATTGTTGCTTGCATAGGATTTGAGGCCAACAATATCACAGCAAATGGGGTTTGCAGGTAGAAAGGGAAAAGGCTCGACGCTCAAGGACTATTTAGCAACAGCATGAGTAACTACTGAGAATTTATAGACCAATCTGAGCCAAAAATCAGCCTTTACCCATTTCACAGCCTAAGTCAAACTCAGTAACATCAAAAACACGCAGATCGAAAAATTCATGACTCTTCTGCTTAAAAACTTGTTCAAAACGATATGACACCTGACTGTGGTAGGTAAAGTAAGGTATTTCTTATTAAGAAGTATCATCCAAGTAGATATTGCAGTATCTGGGTGAAGATTTCAAGTTTAAAATGCCGACAAGGTACATTTTTTAAAACTTGTACTTTTTCAGCAGACTTTGGGCAAGCTTCATATAGAAAGTACAAAATGAAATAATTCATGCACAGCACCAAACACACAGAACATCAATGGCGTGAGGGAAACAAGGGTACAATCATGGAATGGTTTGGGGCTGGGAGCAACCTTAAAGCCCATCCCATTCCACCCCTGCCATGGACAGGGACACCTTCCATTATCCCAGGCTGCTCCAAGCCCTGTCCAACCTGGCCTTGGACACTGCCAGGGATCCAGGGGTAGCCACAGCTTCTCTGGGCACCCTGTGCCAGGGCCTCCCCACCCTCCCAGGGAACAATTTTTTCACATTTCCAGGGAATAAAACCTACACTGAAATAAAGGTTCCGCTTGTGTGTCTGCAATCACTGCAGAATCTGCACACAAGACTGTCAAGAACAAACCGACTCCACATCAACTAAAAGAAGCAAAAGACAAGTTCTGGCTGAACAGCAGCTTGTTCCAACCTTAAAATTTTAAAATATATTTGGCACGCTAATCATAATACTTAATTAAACCTTTTTCTTAACATATAGTAGGAGAAATTAAAGACAAATTAGTTTAAGCTCAGCTTTCTAACGGTCACCAACGAGCCAACAGCTGGAGCTGCGCACGAGCTTTTTTCCTAAGCTGCAATTTTATGGAAAAAAGGAAGGAAGCAGAGCAGACCAGGCCTGCTAACCCGTAACACAAGCCTGCAACACTGCTACTACTGCAGCCACACCGCTGGTCGCAGGACACGTTTTGTGGAGAACAAGCCTCAAGGCTTAATTGCACCAGATAAATTTGGTAGGGGCACGCACAGGAAGAACCTCCCTGGAACATCCCAGGGCTGTGTACCAACAGTTATTGATTAACAGAACTCTCCTCCCAGGCTGGGAGCACGGAGCTCCTGCAGTTGGAAGAGAGCAAGAGTTTGAGTGTGTTGGCACAGGACAGGCATAAGGAGTCGTATGAAGTAATTTTCTGTTGTGGTTACCTTGAACTTTAACCAAGGTCAGACCACAATTTCCGTCAAGATTATTATAAGCCCACATGAATGCCTCTACATCAATAAAACCTTACAGTCCTCAGTTACTAGGTCTAAATATTTGGCTCTGCTGCTCCTGCCTCAAACTCTGGGCACACTCCAGTCGCAGCAGGAGCTCTGGATCCGCAAGGGGCTGGCAGCTGGTTATTGCTTTCCCCAATAAACCACCTGGGCCCAACTCCACACCATCCTCTGCTCTACCTGGGCCTTTAAGAAAGCTTCATCTAACTGAGAATTGTGTTTTTAGAAAAGCAGCAACTTAGAGATCATTTGCCACCTGATAAGCACTTAGTGCTCAAAGGCGACTGTAATTGCTGGTTAAATGTTTCATCACAGATGCTTATTAAAGATCTGAAAGCACAGCTAGAAAAAAAGCACCGTCTCACAATGAAGCTCCACAACCAGCATTTCTGGTTTGACACATCCCAGCAAACGATACCGGGATCCTTCCAGATCCCTACAGAAAGCAGCTCGTCAGCTCTTCACTGCTATCCCACAGTAAGGTACCTCCATCTCACAGTAAGGTTTGTGTTCAAGTTTTTCTTGTAGCTGAAGGATTCACAAACCCCAGAATTCCCTATCTGATTTCCACCTAGACTGGCAATGCTCTGGCTAATTTGCACACAGCTATATAAAAGAACTCAAACAGTAAAATAACTCCAAGAGTGCAGCTTCTGAGTCTGTGCCCTTTGATATTTTTTCGGAAATATCAAACTCGGTTTAAGCTCTTTTATGACAATGAAGGTTTAGGATTTATGGGACATTTACACCAGTATTCACTCACTTCTCCAGCAGTGCAACTTTCTGACCAACATAACCCATCTTTTGGATTACAGAAGTCTCTCCAAAAGGAGAAAGTCCCAGTGCTGTGCAGCACTGGGCCACCCAGTGACCTATATACAGCAGCATTCGAGTTCAGCTTCTATTCCATAATTAAACAAGCTACACTTGCCTCACTCAGCTGTCCCAGAACCCACAATCAATCACCCCAGAGGGGGATTTTTGGTTCAGGAGGACACACAGCCTGACCTGCACTCAGCAGAGCTGTGCAACCACGTGCTCCAAACACACTGTATCCATAGACTCATGGATTGCTTTGGACTGGGAGGGACCTTAAACACCATCTCGTGGGCAGGGACACCTTCCACTAGACCAGGCTGCTGCAAGCTCCATCCAACCTGGCCTTGGACACTTCCAGGGATGGGGAAGCCACAGCTTCTCCGGGTAACCTGGGTCAGGGCCTCACCACCCTGAAGCACCCCAGTGCAGCATCTCCCTCTCCTCGCACATAACAGCCCCTTGACCCCACCATCCATCCCCCTGCACCGACGCCGAGCTGCCCAGATGAGACAAGGACGGGCACCTTTGTGGGGGGACCCGTTGATGCTCTCGGAGCTGGACTGCATGTCCACGGCGGCTCTCCTGAGGCTGCTAAAATAAGCCCTGGACCTGGAGAAGCTGCTGCGGGGGGAGCGCCCGTGGGGGCTGCCGAAGAGGGCGGCGGGGCCATCCCTGCGGGCGAAGATGCCGCTGAAGAAGCGCAGGAGCCGGTGCTCGGTGCCGACGGCGGGGCCCTCTCGGCCCAGGCGCTCCGAAAGCCGCTGCAGGTCGCTGTTATCCAGGGTCCGGTTCTTGCTCTTGCTGCGCTCCCAGCGCTCCAGCCGGGACAGCGGGTCCGCCTGGCTCAGCACCNCGGGCCGGCTCCCCGCCACCGCCGCCGCTCCAGTGCCTGAAGCTGAAGCTCCGCCGCAGCAGCCCTGGCTGCCGCCGCGGGCTGTGGCCAAGCTCCCCCGGGGCCTGGTCCCCGGGCCTGCCGTCCTTGTCCCGCTCCTCCCCGGGCGGGGATGAGGCGGCGGCGGCCGCGGCTTCTCCAGGTGCGGCGCTGCCCCGCGGCGCCCCGGGCACGGGCGGCCCCGCTCTCCTCGGCACCTTGAGGCGGCCCAGCTCCAGCTGCCCCGTGCTCAGCGTCCTGAAGGTGCGGAAGCCGCAGGGGCTGGGGACCCTGTCCCGCTCCTCGCCTTCCTCCTCGCCCTCCTCCTCCTCCAGCAGCAGCAGCCCGGCCCTGGTGAGGCTGGAGGAGCCCGGCGGGCGGCTCCGCCCGCGCCGGGGCAGCTCGGGGCCGGCGCGGCCGCTCTCGGGCCCCAGCAGCTCCTTCTTCACCATGGTCACGGAGATGCGGTACACGGTCTTCCTCTGCGGGGTCCCCCGCTGCATCCTCTCGGGGGAGGAGGCGGCGGCGGGCGGCTCGCTGCTGTCCAGGAGGTACATGATGGCTCTGCCCTTCAGGCAGCGGCGGCCACCGCGGGCATCAGCGCCGAGATGGATGGACGGATGGATGAATGGATGGATAGAGAGACGCGGGTGGCTTGAAACGCAGTGCCACAAACCACTGCAACCCGGTTAAAAAAGAATGAATTAAATAAATAATAATTAAAAAAAAAAGCTCCGGTGTCACACCCCGCTCTGCGGCGGGGTCAAGCTGGGCTCCGGCTGCGCTCCCCGCCGGCGGCCGGTGTCCACGGCAGCGCCATCCCGGAGAGGCGCCGAGGGACGGCTCACATCCACGCACGTATCCTCCTCCCGCGGATCCCGCGTCCGGTCTTCACGGCATGGGAGCTGCAGCAGCCGCCTCCAATCTCATTGTTTACAGCGCGGCCGCACGGCTGCGGCTCTGCCCAGCTTTTTTTTCCCCTGCCC
>VZRN01001791.1:117405-179521 GCA_013397935.1 Dasyornis broadbenti | reverse complement strand
CCGCGCCACCGGCAGCGCACAAGCGCCGGACTGGAGTCCCGCCCGCCCGGGAGCGGCTGCACAGCGCTCCCGCCTTCCCTCTGCCACCTCCTCACGCTTCCCCTGCCAGCAGCATCAGCATCCCAGAAGCACGGAATTGTCCTCTGGAGATCAGACAGTGCAAGCCCCTGCCCAGGCAGGGTCACCCAGAGCAAGTGACCCAGGAGGGTTTGGAATGGCTCCGGAGAGGGACACTCCACAGCTTCCCTGAGCAGCCTGTTCCCAACCTCAATGTACAGAAGTTCCTTCTCATGTTGGAGTGAAACTCCTCGTGTTTCAGGTTATGGCCATTGCTCCTGGTTCTGTCGCTGGACACCACAGAAAACTCTGGCATTACCCTCTTGGCACCTGCCTTTGGGATAATTACAAGTATTAATGAGATCCGAGATGGATCCAGACCCACGAAAGGGCAAAGCATGCAGACCCATCAGCCTGCACCAAGACGCAGGGTGTCCCACCTGGGGATCTTGGATGCAGAATGAACTACGGCAACACACCCTGCTTAAAAAAAGTCAAAATTACACAGAACCAATCTATGTTTTTATCTGTGACCCTCCTTAATAAATGTTTGTTCACTGCAACACTGTGCACAATTAACTAGCCACATGACTAGATTGGTTAATCATGCAAAAACCCTTCACAAGCAGCGGTTTCATCAGAACCTGGCTCTTGTACACAGCTGGAAGAGGGCGCGACACACACCCCCTTTCACACCCAGCTTGCCAATGCTTTTGCAGGGATGCTGAGGTAATTAACAACCAATAAATGCCCGCTATTAGTCACTCACAAACCAGGATGGCAGAAGAAAGATGTTAAGCAACATTAGGAACAAGGTTTCTGGGTTCCATGCCTAACATGCCATAAAAAGTCAAGCTTGAAAAACAACCTTCAGCTGCCTTGAACCTCCCCTTCCGAGTCTACAATCAAAATATCCTTTACCAGTACTAGTGAGGCTCAAAAGCAGTAACAGGAGTAAAAAGGAAGGAAAGCACTGCCAGTTCCACCACTAAACCATATCCCAAAGTGCCACATCTACAATCCTTAAATCCCTCCAGGGATGGGGACTCCACCACTGCCCTGGGCAGCTGTGCCAGGGCCTGACCTCACTTTGAGTGAGGAACAGCTCCAGGCCTTGAGACACACCTGGCATGAGCCCAGGAGAAGTTCCAGGTGGGAGGCTGGACTCTCACACCGGGGCCCTGGGATGCTCTGGGTGCCAGCTACTACACACCTCAGTTTATTGATAACACTGTGAGCCCAACAACACTCACTGCTGTCCCATTAACACAGAGAATTCCTGATTTAACTCACTTCTCCAGATATGACACAGTGTGTTGCCTTTAACGCTGACTAATTAACATTGATTATTCCTCTTAGCTCTGTTCCCCATGGAATAGACCTGCACGTGTATCTTCAGCAGATATGGGATCAAGACCAGGGGCTTGGAGCAACCTGGGATAGTGGAAGGTGTCCCCACCCTTCACAGAAAATTGGAAAGAGATTATATTTCAAGTCCCTGGGATTCCAAGAGGCCTCCCTTGACCAGCCTGAAAATAAATTTCCAATTCGTTCTAGATGCTTGTTCACTACCATAGAACGATGGCATATTTTTCGCTTTCTCTGGCACCCAAAAGGCCATTTCCAACAGGTATTTCCAAAGGAAAAAAGTGAAGGGGGGAGGGGGGAGAGAGAGAGAAAAGATCTTTCATGAAATGAGGGTCTAATAGCAAAAAAATATTATTCATGTTTTCCTCAAGCTCCAAATCTGCAAACCCACCAGACTCGGAGTGCGTTGGGGCTGTCAGGACTCATCCCGTCTCCCGATCCAGGCCGCGCTTTCCAGCGCGCCGCGCGGGAGCGCAGCCTCCTCACCCGGAGCGGGATCAACCATTTTTCATCCTCCCGGGATGACAGACCCCTCCAGAGGAACCACTTTTAAGCGCAGACAAATAGCCGGCACATTCCTGCAGCCCTCTCCGGAGCATCCCACACCCCCCGGCTCCCCGCATCCCGCCCCGCTCGGGGCTGTGCTCCGCTCGCACCGCGGTGGAAACGCGGACATCCATCACTTCGGGATGTGGTACTCGGTAAGTGGTAGTCGGAGGTTGCTCTGCTGCTACTCACCACAACTTACCACCCTGCAACTTCTTGTAAGGCTTTCTGTAAATAGGGCAAGTCCTAACACAGCCGCCTGTGCTGGTGGTGCAAAGCTGGTCCTGCCACCCCTTTGCAACCCTGGACAGACGAACTACACCAGCGTTCAGAAATCTGCCTTAACTGTTCGTCTAACACCGGGTTATCTCAGAGCAGGGATCTAATTCACTGAACAAGAGATGTCACGTTTAATATTCCGGAGGAGCTCCGAAATGCCCGCGGAGGCAATACCTTAACTCCAGGGATTCTGCCCGCAGCCCGGGGCAGCATCGCTTGGCTGCCTGTGCCCACCCCGGCCGGGCTGCGATCCAAGCAGCGAGCGCAACCCAGCTCCTCCCGTCCTGCAATTAGCACAGATCCGCTCCCAGAACAGGAGAAGTCCCTCAGGCCCTGGGACAAGAGCAGCCAGAAGCCACGGCAGCCAACCCAAATAAGTCATTTGGCTCACAGCCTACGCCGTGTGTCCTGAAGGGCCCTCGGCAGCGGCTCCCGCTCACCTTTCATTCCACAGGCGCTTGGAAGCAGAGCGGGACGCACAGGCACCATAAATACCGGGCTCTGAAAGGCGTCAGGCTCACTCCCAGGCTCTGGTGACACAGGGGTTTACACTCTCCATTCATTCATCCCACCTCGTTCCAACACTGCAAATTGCTGGGTGACCTCCTGCCAAGTGCACGAAATACCCCAAAAGGAATTTGCTTGACAAAGTCTTGCTGTCCCTCCGGTGCAGACACACTGGGAAGTAGAACCATGGAAATCCTCCATCCCATGTAGCCAGTGAAGGGTCACTTCTCCACTTTCCCCATAGGAGAAGCTCTCTGCTAAAATTTAGAGTCTCACAATTCTCAGCAATGAACTTGGTAATTTATTTTCATCAGTGAAACACGGGTGCCTCAAATACTTCTTTAAAAAGCTTCAAGCAAAACTAATGTGATCAAAATAAGTGCAAAGGGAGCTCTCTGAACACAACATTCGTTGTTGCCTACGCTGGATGATGTTCCTGAGTTTCACATCACTGCTGACACATCCCCAGCACAGAGCACTCACCATCAACAACTGCAGAGATGACCACGCTGGCAGGAGAAGCATTCCCGCTCTCCAGCAACTGCAAAGCAAGGTCACTGTGAGCAGCCAACACTACTGGCACTGACTTCATAAAGCAAACACTTCTTATGTCACTCCAAGTGATGTAAAATAGGCGTTGCGTTTTCTCTTTTCCCAAGAACTCTTTGCAAAAAGACTCTTCAATAATTCTTTAATTCCTTATTCTTAATTCCTTACAGGTGTTTCACATTCCGCCAGCAGATCCAACACCATCACCACTCATGCAAACGCCCAGAAAATGGAAACAGTTGGACTTGATGATATTAAAGGTATTTCCCAACCCTAACAATTCCAGGATTCTATTAAACACCTCCTATACATCAGTACCAACAGCCTGGAGAGGTTTGACAAAACCTTTCAGGAACACAATTCCTGTGATGCTGCTTGTTTATATGCCCATACTTTGGGTTTTATTGGACACTTCACTCCCCTCATTGCCTTTTTAAAATTTTTTTGTAAGAAAAGCACACCTAAATGTTCCCATTTTTGCAGACTGCAGGCTAAACTCTAAACACACGGTATCACTGCAAGCAGTGGTTCCTCTGACAAACTGATTGTGGAAGGCAAAATTAGGTCACCTGAGCAATTGCTGGAGTAATTTGGACGCGATTTCACTTTTGTCTCCTGGAGAGGCCGCGCTGCATCCGCTGTTTGTCATCCCAGATCAGTGTTCAACCAGCAAACAAGAGAAGGCATCTGGACCAGAACAACATTGTGCTGCAGGGGACCAGCAACACACAGCCCAAACTCAAGGGCTCTCTCGAGCCACGGGCTTTGCATTAAGGCACTGATCTGTGTTCTCCTGTCGCGCTGCACTTGTCCATTAAACAGGCCTGAATTCACTGTAGGCAATTCTTTACTCGGATGAAGAACAGACACATCTCATAACAAAGCAGAGAATAGGAGCTACCAGCAAGAAGTCAGCAGTCGCCATCAATAATGATCTTACTGTCAGCACAAGGAAACCACATTGCTGTCCTAGAAACACTGGATGCTGAGCAGGAAAGGGAATAAGGGCAATGGGATGTGCAGTAAAAATCCAGCTCAATCATTTGTCTTTCTCTCACCAGGACAGAGGCAAAATGTTTGCATATTCAAGGGGAACGAGGGTACAGCAAAGCCATTTAAAGCCCCCAGCACTGAAATATCACCACAGGATCCCAGAATGGTTTGGTTGAGAAGGGACCTTAAAGCTCATCCCATTCCACCCCCCTGCCATGGCACACCTTTTACTGCCCCAGGCTGCTCCAAGCCCCGTCCAACCTGGCCTTGGACACTTCCAGGGATCCAGGGGCAGCCACAGCTTCTCTGCACCTCCCATCCATCTGGGATACCTCCAAGAGAGTCACGGGATACCAGGAAGCTGCTTCACCTCCTAAACCACTTCAAGAAGAGGCAATACAGAACCAAGGGTGTTCCAGCACATCCTGGGAAGCCCCAGCCGCCCTCAGGCAAAGGGCTGAGCACCTGAACACAAATCCTACAAACCAACAGTGCAGCCTCACGAACACTCCAGGAGCTTTCAAGCTCCCAAAGGCTGGCATTGCTTCTCCAGGAATGCCATGTGTCTTATTGCCAGGGATATTCTACTCTGTGGGATAACAGAAGTCACAATGTTTTCCATTTTCATTTCTAAGCATGGATTATGGTACTTCCTTTCACATCAATTATGCCTGTTACGTACCTCATCGTCTAAAAGGCTTTTGCTTCGTAAGACTACATTATTTTATAATGTAAATATAGTAATGACATACCTTTGACATATTTATTCATTCATTAAGGATGAGGGAAGCAATCACTCATCTTTAGGTGAAATGGAAAAAAAATAAAGTTTGAACAGTTATGATTCTTTTTTAACCATGACACATGCTAGATGTATTTTTTTTTTAAATTGCCTTCAAGCAAATTCCAAATTCCATAAAATTTCTGATGCCCGGGCATAGCAGATTTGATCCCTGCAATTTACTTCAAAGAACAGAACAAAACTCCTTTTTTTTAAAGGGAAAGAGCACAAAACCACTTGAATTCTTCTGCATGACTAAGATCATCCTTTCGATTTCTGCCCCCAAGCTGATGGAGCCGTTAAAATGAATATATTGTGCCCATCCATCAGCTTCTCCTCAGCTTAAAAAGAAAACAACACACCTGATTGGCAGCTGGATTTCTACTGAATAAACCAGGGTAGTCCTAAGTTACCTTCTCACGAAGCAAAGAGGCATCCAGAATTAAGTGTGAGATACATCTTCCCATTTTAAGTGAAGATTTTTTTTACGTCACATCATCTGACAGAATTGTATCCTTTTGCTGCCACAGAACTTAGCTGAAGCAGCACAACAGGCAGAAATAAAATAAAATACAGAGGAAATAAAAGATTATAGAAACTACATATTAATACTTTAAGCTAAGACATTAAAGCTTTTTGTCCTAAGAGCTACCCTGTTGAATTATAGATCTAAAAGTTGGTTTATACTTCTACAAACCTGGTTTATCATTCTGCCATTCCCCCAAGGCCTTGGGGATGGAACAGCCAATGCTAAAGCCATTCCCACAGACAACTCACCAGGTGATCCCAAGACTCTGCTTCCACTTTGATCCAAGCTGCCAGCATAGCTCTGTTCACATACTGCATTTATCCACCAGGATAACTTGAGAAATATGAATTCTGTGACTCGAATTTGTTTCTAAGCAGGCTGGCAGCGTAACCTAGGAGCCCTGCTTGCTGTTCTTTTCATCTCCTGAGGCACAACACCTCAGACACCGACAAACAGCAGCGAGGCACCTCAGCCATCTGAGGGATGATGCTCAGAAAAGCACCAGCTGATACAACTCCAAAAGGCTGCTCCTGTCACCTGCCTGCCCTCTCAGCTGCTGGCAGGCAAAGCTTCCATGAATAAACTATGAGAAAACTCATCTTCCCACACACCCAGAGCTTCCTGAGGGGTCTGTTAACCATCTAAGTTTGTTCACGACGTCACTTCAGAATCTCATTTTAAATACAGGCATTTATTAAGAGATAATATATTAATACAAAGCCATGCTTTTCTCTGTAAGAAATAGCACAAATTTCAAGAAATCCTTACCTCATTTTGGGTATTATGCGCCTTTTTTTTCAGAAGCTAAATGCTTTTTAATTCAGGCTATCATACATTTCCTTTAATCCTCTCTGATGCACAGTGAAATATTCTGACAGGCAGCATCAATTCTGACTCAGGACTGCACCTTTTGCTTATAACTTCTCGTGTTTCAGTACCTCACAAGCGGGAGTATTTCCAGATGCCTGCCTGCTATCCAGGGTTCCTCATTTTTAGGCAGGTTGTTTTTCACCTCAAATCACTTAAGACACTCAAAGAGCCTGCACTGCAGCGAGGCAAACAGAACTCAAGGAAGCACTTGTGGCAAAACTTTCAGCTCACCAATATTGGGAGCAGGTGAATTTGGCATTAACAAGGATCCAGTGAGCACTCACAGCCACAGCATGATCTGCACAAAGCACAGGCAGGCTCTGATGGGCTGTGAATACTCTGAGGGCTATGTGTTTATGAAAATGGAATATTCTAAAAGCAGGGGCTTGACTCCATCAGTGTAAGGAAGAGAGAGGATGTGCCATGACACCTACTCCTGCCGCAGCCATCAATGAACTGAGCAGTGCTGCACTTCGGGGAACCTGATTAAATTGCTGCCACTGCTCAGCATTTCTCTGCAAAGTGTCACAACATGGATCACAGACTTGACTCTGGATTTTTTAACTGTAGGCAAGAAGATGAAGGAGGCCAGGAACAGGAATGGAATGGGGAGGACAGGCTGGTCTCATCGCCAGGTAGATGGCAGAAGGACTCTCAGCTGTGGTGTTCCATTCTGGATCCAGCCATTCCATAGGCTCAAACTGGCCGCACCTCAGGGAGCTGAGGCTTGGGGTGCAGTTACAACTTCCAAATCCCTTCTACAACTTCAGAAACTGCCAAGTGCTGCTTTTCACTCAAACATAGGAGAAGGCTTCAGGGAGCCCTTATGGCAGCCTGCCAGCACCTAAAGGGGGCTAAAAAGAAGACTGAGGAGGGACATTTCACAAGGGCCTGCAGCAGACAAGACAAGGGGGAATGGCTTTAGGCAAAAGGAGGGCAGGGATAGATGGGATATTGGGAAGGAATCCGTGGCTGTGTGGGCGTGAGGCCCTGGCACAGGGTGCCCAGAGAAGCTGTGGCTGCCCCTGGATCCCTGGAAGTGTCCAAGGCCAGGCTGGACAGGGCTTGGAGCAGCCTGGGATAATGGAAGGTGTCCCTGCCCATGGCCTTTAAGGTCCCTTCCAACCCAAACCGAACCCACAAGACTCCTCTGTGTCGCTCCAGCTGCATGCACCACCTACGTGGGGTATTTTGGGGGTACACATTAAGGTCATCTGCATGCCAGGCTTTGTATGGGATTACACGATTCTGACTGAGGACAAAGCAGATGGAAACTGCCCCCAGCTCTGACCCTCCAGGTGCTACATTCAATAAACCACCCCTGTGTTATGCAATCCTTGCATTAAAAGTCTGCTCAATGCCTTTCTGGGACTGAACAAACCATGACATCTGTAAAAGCTTTTTACAACGACCCAAACTTTTTAAAAAGCTTCTCTCTTTAGAAATGAAGTACAGTGATGATGTGATGTGAAATCAACTGGAGTAGCAGTGTTTTCCAGCCATCCTCGAGCTAAGAAGCCCAAAAGGTTTTAACAAACACAAAGACAGTGGGGTTTGGGGAGGCACTTTTGTGCAAACTGAGTACTGACCCAAGGGGCACTGAAGGACACAGAGAGGGTGGTGAAATGAACCGTGCAGAGCAGCAAAGCCAAACAGGTTCAATTCCTACACAGCGTCCTCAAGTCTGTCCTAACCCAGCAGCCGCACCTGCACACCCACCTTGGGAATGGAAGTACCACCGGGAAGGAGAGGCTCCAGTTAGGCCAGAAGTGATCCCTAAGGAATCCACCCAACGAAGGATTACAGTTGTTAGGATGTACAAGCAAACTACCAAGGTGCAACGTGAGAGAACTGCCAGGGAGGTTGAAGGGGCTTGGCTGTTTCCCTCCAGATTTGCAGGAATGTTGAACAGTGGCAAAGAGGCAGAGATCCAAAACACCGGTTTGGATCAGCCAGGAAATGCTACTGAACACCAGCGCTGAGTGTTTTCAACGGAGTTGGAATCATAAAAATCACAGAATGGTCTGGGGTGGAAGGAACTTCAAAGCTCATCCCATTCCACCCCTGCCATGGCAGGGACACCTTCCACTATCCCAGGCTGCTCCAAGCCCTGTCCAGCCTGGCCTTGAGCACTGCCAGGGATCCAGGGGCAGCCACAGCTTCTCTGGGCACCCTGGGCCAGGGCCTCACTCCCTTCTCACAGGGAACAATTCCTTCCATATTCCGAATTTCTAAATGCTCAGCCTGTCTCTAATCAATACACAAAGGTAACACTTGAACAAGATTAAAATCAGAAGATCAACATTTTGCATCGATGAAAGCCGTTTCTTAACAGTAACTTTTAAAACATACAGATTTGGCTCAATGCACTAAGAAAGCACACAAATTCTCCCTTCAGCATCTCACATCCTACTTTTTACATCCCATTCCTTTCAAGCAGCATTTCAATGGACAATCTGTCTGTTATCTGAAGACCTACCATTAGTTTTAATGCAGAAAACTCATCCTTTAGCACTTCAGAAGATCTGCCTGAAACAGAAGCACTCATTAACTCAGAGACCAGCAGGAAACACAGCTCTATATGAATTTTGATTAGACCAGCTCTGAAAGGAGAAGCTAATTCCTGAAGCCAGCCCTTTCACCATACACAGGACTATAAAATGTGCCATTTCCTCCCGGTCCTCCACTTCTGCTCCTGCCCCCCTCCCGTTATTCCAATGGTTTCCATGCCATTTCACTAACAGGATAAAAAAATTAACATAATTTTCTAACATGCCAAAAAAAAAAAGGGGGGGGTGGGCGCTGGAAAATTCACTTCCTTGCTTTTGCTGTTTTAGCTCTGAAGCTAAGCAAGCCCAGCTGCTCAGGAAATACCATTGGAATGAACACATTATTGAACATGGAAGAATCAATCGAGACTGCTGTCAAAAATTTCACATGCTGCAAGCAGGCCAGCAATCAAAGGGCTCTTACGAAATACTTCTCAGCCATGTTGAACAAGTTCATCTTTCAAAATTCAGGCACATGATCAAAATTACTTCCAAAAAAAAAAAAATCACAGAGAAAAGAACTGAATTAGAGTAATTTCACTAGGAAGCCAGAAGCCAGGAGCTATTTTTTGTTATTAACACCTGACATAGCATGATTGTTCTCCAGGTATTGCGTTTATTCCAGACCAAGTAAAGAGGGGGAAGAAAAAAAAAAAAAAGAAAAAGAAGTTTTAGCTAAAGATGACTTCTTTCCAAATAGCAAAGCCTATTTTGTGACTGATTTCATCCTGGACTCTTCTTACTGACACGTTTGCTGACAACATACAGAAGACATTCACTATTTTAAAGGGCAACTTCAGCCTATTTTGCTGTAAATACTTGAACACCACGGAGGTTTCTCTCAGTCAGCTGGCAGTGATGAACAATTTAACCACACCAGAGTTGGCTCAGGGCTCTCCTGCAGCCACGATGAGCAAATTCCAGGGCTTGGAGCAACCTGGGATAGTGGAAGGTGTCCCTGCCCAAGGATGAGCTTTAAGGTCCCTTCCAACCCAAACCATTCTGGGATTTTACACCAGGCTTCCCATGTGCTGATGCAACAGATTGGTTTGTTTATGGTTTTGCCGTATTTTCACAAAGCTATGCCGCTCTGAAGTAAATATCTCTAGCAGGTCTGCTCTCCCTTGCAGCAACAGATGGAATGTAACTGCCTGTGCAGTTCCTTTTCCAAGCAAATCATTTGAATTCTTACTTATTTCCCCTCAAGAACCTTTTGGTGGCCTTCAAATCTGACAGCTCAGATCTTGCAGCACAGAGAAGGATCCTGTGAACAGAGGTTATTCTTGCAAATTCTACATTCCTCCATTACTAAGCTGAAATAACCAATTTTTTGCTATTTTTTTGCTGCTTTTTTTCTGGTTTTCTCTCTCACCTGTGCTGACCATAATGCATTATCATCTCACAGAACTCAGCTCTGGGATATTTCATTTGACAGTACCCGAAATTTTGCATTTCTTTACCATCTGCTATCGTGTGCCTTTAGTTACTGAAATGTTCCCACAAAAGGGGCCACTTCATTCAAAAATTTTGTACCTCCACAGGAAATCGAAAATTAAAAAATCATGAAAAGTCCTGAAAAATAAACAATTAATCCTCAGGGTACTGAGTATTGAACAGAAAAATATCCTCAAGCACCTCCTCTTTTCCCTCTTCACCCTAACACCCAGAGGATACAAAAATGATGCAACTTTCATAATTCTGGGTGTCTACCATGAATAGAAAAACACGCTAATGACCACTGTTATCCATTTCTGGCACCTCAAACCACCGATGTCTGTTTGAAGCCTGGCTCAAACAAATTGCTGCATGAGGATGATGCTGTGCATCCTTCCATTTATACCCCAGATGGGGGGGTGTTGAGTAAATTTCTTATAAAAACCAAGAATTACAGAAAACTTAAGCCCTCTGCTGCTCCTTATTTGAACTGTTCTCTCAGCTGGAAGCCACAGCATTTGCTAATGGCCTGGATTATGTAGCAGAAATTAAGTTTTGTCTTAGAGTCTCTTTAATTAACGACCTCAGCGTGGAATGAGCTTTGTGAACAAGAGTCCTGAGGATCCAGGCAAGCACAAGAAAATAAAGAGAACCCAGGTTTTAAAGCTGAAGATTAAAAGGTTGCTTTAAAATTAAGATGAGTCATAACAGATGAAAGCTGAGCAGATAATGTATTTGCCTTCCTGAGTAGAGAAGAATGCGCTATGTCAAAAATTCATTCAAAAATTCAAGTCGTGTCCACCTTGAAAAACAATGAATGGCTTTATTTTCCCTTCTTATCAGGAAAGGATTTTCAAGTATGCTCCTTCAACTTTTATTATGGCTTTTATGTCCAAGTCAAACAGTTTGCTCTTGGCATATGTGAAACTAAATACTGACAGCTATTGACTGTAAAAGGAAATTCTTAATTGGATCATTTACACCCTCTTGATTCTAACAACAAGTTCGTAGAAATGTTACATCACACACAATTGCTTGCACCTTGATTCCCAATTTTTGTTACACAGCTCAAGTTGCCAGAATTAGACCTTGCTTCATTGAAAAAAAGACAGATGAAATGAGTGAGTTCGTTTAAAGATTCATCAGTTTCTTACATCTGGGCATTTTTAAGGCGTTTGGTGTTTCAATTAACTTGTCAAGTTATGAATTCTACAATCAGAACACTCTTGAATAACATTTAATTAAGACCCAAATGTCATAACAAAGGTTATCAGAGGCGTATTTAAAAGCATGTTTTACCTGGGAAAAACTCACCTTGATTCAAGCTGTGAAGGGATTTGAAGTTCATCGAATCGGGAGAATTATTATCAAAGTAAAAGGCACCTGAAGATCTTCTGAAGAAATACTGAATTCCAGAACATACAGCTTGCTGAACAATCAGCATAAATAATTCTGACCTGTCCTTTTCCCTTGTTCACTGAAATTGGGAAGCTCATGGCATGAGGGATATTCTTAGGAGAGGAAAAACTGCGATTGCTGTCCCACCGAACACGCACCTCAAGGAGAAAACTGCCAGGTGAAGAGTTCCATCTGCAGCTGGGAATTTTTACAAGTTAAAACAATTCAGGTTTTATGCAGTCATAAGAAACCTAACTGAATTATGTCCTTCTGTCCACAAGGAATGGGTGAAGATACAGATGGCTGCCAACTGCACCTTGGTAAGGAGCGCTTCAGTGCAAAATTCTTTACCCGCATTGTATTTTCTCTGATATTTCTCCACCAGTCACAGGGTGCTTAATGTCAGGAAAGTGAAGCAAACCTGTCTTTGCAATTAATATCACAAGAGGGTGAGAATACCAAGAGGAGCTGGCTTATCTAAAATTTGGATTTTAACCCTAGGATTGTATACACGTGACAGGGAAAGCAACAAGACAGAAATCAACCTGAAACAGACTTGCAAAACAACAGGGCTGGGGGCAGAGCAAGACAACGGAAAATACTTCCAGAAAGTTGGGTCAAACGTGAATAATGGATTTGGGGTTTTTTTCCAGCTGCAGGTCACAACCCAGACAGGTTTTACACAGATTTTGGCCTGACCTTGCTTTGTGCAGGAGGCTAGACTAGAGGATTTCCTGTGGTCTCCCTAGCCTGAATTTTCCTGCACAGGTGAAGGTTTTAAAACTGCTCAAATATGATTTTTCTATGTTGTTTCATATCAAAGGAAAACACCTATAAAGCTTGAATATTTCTATAAGGAAAGCAAACTCGTATCTATCCTCTCTCATAACATTCTGTGTGGTATAACAAAGTAAGAGAATAAAGCAATTGGAGAGATTTTCCCCTCATAACAAGCACACACATATGATGAAGGTTCAAGCTTAAGAAAACAAAAAAAACCTAACCATAACATATTAATGCTACATGAAAAAAAATCTCATTAAAGCCGTAGTGATATTGCAACAATGACTGATATAAATAATCATATATTAATAAGCCTAAATCATATTTAATACAGGAATATCACTTACAGAAGAGAAGAACCATGTCCAAAATAACATTCTTTAAAGACACTGAACCTTCTTCTTTAAATATTCTAAAAGCAAAAACAAACAACTGCTGGGTAGCAGAACTAAAGGGGCTTTACATCAAACACCAGAAATGACTGTGTGGAAGCAGAGGTCACCCCATCACTGCTCCCCATGTGAAAGGCTCCTGGGTTGAGTTCCCAGTACCTCCCAGCAAGAGAAGTGCTAAGGAAGGGAGAACCTGTGTGTCCTTACCGTTGGAAAAACAGCGCTGAGTGCTTTGGCTGTAGGAAACTTTATCCCAAAACCTGCCCAGTTCCCAGTACTTCTCTCTTCCTACCACTTCAGGCACTGATCTCTCTCCATTTCCCCCCAGAAAACACAAGTGTTAAAGCAGCAGCTCTGGAGCAGGGACACAACACCTGGGTTTGATTTAACACAGAACACAGCTACCCATCCCCTTCATGCTTCCAAGCAGCTCCCTCTTCTAATCCTTACTTTTTATTTGCCTATAAAAAAGCCTAATTACTCAGCTGCACCATTTTCTACAAAAACATCTGAACTCTCCCCCATGATGTACTGGCTTGTTTAAACACCAGGTAATGGCACCATGAAAAAGATTCATCCTCCCATAAAAAGCAGTTTCAGTTGCATCACACAAGATGAAATTCCACGACATAACTCACCCATTAGCAAAATTAGAAAGCCCAATGTATGGGTCACCAAAACTCCCACTTCAGGGACTGCCAAGTTCCATGACAGCTTTCCTTAAACAGTTGAAATTTCAAGTACTTTCCAAGTAAAACACCAATTGTGAATCCCAGTTCAATCATAATCATACAATAAAAATCATCTTCATACAACCACCAGCACTTCCAAGTCATTCCCCTTGTACACCACTATTTTGTAAGGGTGCCACAACACATTTTCTTTAAAAAGACAGACAAGGTTAGGATTTTTTAGCATTTAGTCAAATCAGAGCAAGATCCAAAGACAACTTCTGGAAGAAACTTAAGAGTTACTCCTATAAAATTAACTTTGTGTTTAACACAAAGCGTTTGTTCTTCACACGGGCCTCAAGAAGGCTGTGACAGAATAAAAGGTGCTGCTCATAATTGGTGTTTTCATGTATTGAAGATGCTGATTCATGCATATGAAAAACTTAATTCATTAAGGGTTTTATGCAGGTGCTTAGAAACACCTAATGAAGTGTTCATTACTCATTTCAAGATCTCATGTCTTTTCCAAAGTATGCTGTTTGGGCTCCAAATGTTACTGAATATGTAAATTCCTACTTTACAGCAAATTGTAACCTTGCTCTTTTATTGCTTTAAGTATTTATATTCACAATGGAAAAAAAAAAACCAAAAAACCTTGCAGTTTTGCATGTATTCATGATTTAACTGTTCACCAAATCTGATGCTAAAGGTTAATCTTAAGACAGGGACCAGATGTTCAGTCAGAAGGAAATTTTTCTCAAGAGGAGATACCCAGGAAGTCTGTCTTTCCAATCTGCTTCAGCCCACGAAATTTCCCACCACATTTATCCAACTGGGAAAAACTATGAATCAGCCTCCAGTTTAACCATGTACAGAGCAGAAACACCAACTCTGAGGGCTTCAGCACAGAACACTCGAAAGCACTTGGAGCAGCCAAAACATTCTAAAGCACTGAGGTGAGCACCACATCAAGCACACACACCTCCTGTCAGCAGCAGGGGTCTCGCTACAAGCTTCAGAATAAACTTTTACTGCTCTAAAACCTGAGCCACGGAGCTGGTTCAGCTTCAATGATAAACAGAGCGCTCGTTCTGGATTCTAACCAGCAGAACATTTCACAGGTAGGTTAAAGAGCAGTGGAGAATCTTGCTAAGCCTTCTCTTCTCCAGGATGAGGCAAGGCTAAGGACAGGCTACCACATACATTTCTCGTATCCAGGAGAATTTTAGTTCATGCTGAATTTCGCCTCTTGTACTTGGCACATCTTGTTTCCCTCAGCATGGGAAATACAATAAAAACCCCACTTAGGTAAACCCACAATAACAAACCATTATCACAGCACACACTGCTAACTCACAACCACCACCAAGTCCCCTCTGGCTCCAGCTCAGCGTTTTCCAATTGCCAAAATGAAATGTATATCCGTGTATCTTGCCTGGCTAGCATCCAGCTGCAGATGCAAATAGATTTTTCAGTTACTTGCAACAGAGCAAGGCCGTGTTTCAAAATGAGGATAAAACATCTATCCCCAGAAAGAAGAGGATTAGACATTCATTTAGGGGTTTTCATATTAAATCCAGATCCTGCTAACGATGGGATGCCCTCTAAAGCAATCCTAAATCCCTCTGTGGCTCCAACATGTCCTGTCTAAGATATCTTTAAGCTGTTCTGTGCCCCAGCAGTACAGAAGAGCCCTTCCCCAAGCCACGCTGAGTGGAGAGGGCAAAACACAAACAGCACAAAACAAAGTTTATGGGTAATTACACAATCTGTGCTCAACTCCTGCTCTTCCAGTAGCCAGGATCCCATTGCAGAGTTCCTTAAAAAGGAAAATTATTTGCAGATTAATTTAACACATAAAAGTGAAGTGTTGAAAAGCCCGGTACCATTTGTTAAAAAGATGCTGATTTTGGATGTTCAAGGATTCGTAACTAAGGCTGCAGCATCAAACAAAAAATGATAGGTCAAGGCAACAGAAAACACACCCCAACACCTCACAGGAAGAAAACAGAGTTTTATTGGCTAAAAAAAACCCCACCCTGGGTCCCACACTACTCCTGTGACCGTTTCATTTGATCAAATCCTGGTCAGACATTTCTGCTCACACTGCATTTTGGGGACACGCACCAGCCTTACACAAGCTTTGAACACAAATTATTAACACTGCCAGTGGCGTTACAACCATCAGAAGAAATCTACCCAAAAGCTTCAGCTGCATCTTGGTTTTTTCTAGACTGTTTTCAGTCAGAGCATGGCAGCTCCAAGCTGGATAAATCCACCAGGGCAGGACATGACTTGGCTCAAACATCTCAACCAACACCTAATTAATAAGATATTGGGGAGCTGTATTATCATACTAAGGAATGATGATGTGGCTCACCTGACAAATATTTCTCAACAGCCTTGTGAGTAGCTTAAGATTGCCAATAATACAATTATTGACCAAGACATGAAAACATCAACCAAACCACAACTGGAGTGTAAATCTTATGCCATGACCATTCTGAAATGCTCCAACCACAGTGAGATAAAACTGACAAATATTTCATTTGGAAAAGCACAAGAACATAATTGATATTTCTCTGGAAAAGGTGTCACTTGAAAATCCACAGCCCTTTCCAAGCTTTACATGAGATATTTACTGAATGATTCAAGTTGGAAAAGACCTCTAAGACTGAGTCCACACATTGACCCAGCCCCACTGCAGATTTGCATATCTACAAATATTGCAGGTACTACAAGCAGAGCAACATCAAACTGTGCTCATCTCCCAGCAAATCCACTGCAGGAAATCTCTGTGTCCAGTATTTGATACACACAGAAAAGCTTCTTATTAAGTATCTGCTTCAAGCCAAGCATCAATTTCCTTCAAATTGGAAGTACACCTGCCAAGGCAAGAATTCCTCTCTTTTATAATTTCCAATTCAGGCATCAGGAACTCCACAGCAGCAAGGATTGCTATCAGTGGGAGCAGTTGATACGAGTGGTACAACGCCTGCTTGCCTGCTTGCCCAGGCAATCACTACAACAAAATACGACCATTTGGTTAAAGCTGTAAAAGTCCATGATTTTACATGATTTTACCCAGCATCCTGAGGACTGTGTTCAAGTGCACACGCTTAATTCCATGTTCAGTGGAATATTTCCAGTCTTACATGATTTTTTTAAAATAACAGGCAGAAAAAGCGATTTATATTTCATTTTTTATCATCAGCCCTTCAAGGCAGGTTTCAGCAGAACCAGAGCACTGCAGGTAATTGAGATTCTCCTTCAGTTCCAACAGGAGGGACAGGAAAGATGGCACTGACATGCCTGCTGGAATACCAAAGAGTGCTGTGACCTTCCCATCTAAAGGTACTTCCCGTGTCTTTTTTGTGATTATTCCACAGTTCAGGTGAATGTATCAGCTGTCTAAAATTACTTTCTCAGTTCCTTGCCCATCGTTCAAACCAAAACCGATTCTTCACTTCCTCATCTGCTTCCAAGTCCATGAGTACTCATTTCATTTTCAGGTATTTTAAGTATTTTCTGCTGTTTTTTTTTTTCCCCCCTGTCCTTCCTGCCAGCTCTTCTGAAGCCTCTTCTTCTACAGTGAATTTCTGCAGGGAACTTTCACGGGTTCGCCTCCTTATAACTAAATTATTTCAACCATCTCAGTGAAGTTTAGTGGAATGACTTCCCATTTTGCTCATGATACCCTCAGAAGTGGTCACCTAACACAACAATTAGGTTTTTTACATCGCTGCTTTCCCAACTTTTCCAAAGTATTTTCAGAGGAAGAAAAACAAACTGCAGGAAAAATAGCTTTTTCCATCATTCATTCTTAGTGATACAAAAGCCTCAAAATGTTCAAGTAGAAGAAAAACAAAACAAAAATGACAATGTGCAGGGTTTTTTTCATTTACTCCAGTGCCCCCAAAAAAGCTCTTTTTCCAGTCACCAGGGACAAAAGTGACATTTCCATTGTCTACACGCAAGACAATTGAATTTGTTGCCTGTTGATAAACACCGAACAGGAATACAAAGCTTGCAGAAGCCATGCACTGGCTGGAAGGCAAATCTGAGGATCTGTCGGCCAAAATAAAGATTAACGTGTGCCCCCGGCCACATGCAGACGCCAAGATCAGGTGCTGAACAACAGGAAAGAGTCCCACATATTCCTGCACCAGGAGGGAACCATTTCTTAGGTCAGGTTACATCCCAGGATTTGAGAGGTTCTGCATAGCAAAGATCAAAGTGTTAAAATGACGTGACAAAACACAGACCAGCTCAATTCCAAGTGCACTCTTGAGCCACCAGGCAACAGCTATCACCAAAAACTGGAAAAATGGATTTTCATCCTGTTGACTGGAGAAAACGCCACCCCGGTGAGGGACAAGAGGAGGAAGATACTGGAGCAATTGCAAAACACAGCAACACAAAGTTCTGCTTCAGACATTTAATTACAAACACGCCAGTCTGGGAAAACAAGGAGGAGCTGCTGCTGGAAGGCCTTGGGTCAGGAGGCGGGATGGGAGGGAGGGCCCAGAGGGAAGGAAGCAAAACAGGACTGATAAAAATCAGCCTCCTGCCCCCAAGAATCTGAAGCGACTCCAGCTTTCAGCCTAATGAAGAACATCTTTAAAACCAAGACTGAACATCTCTGCAGTGAGGGAGAGGTTCAGCCCAGAGGCCACGCTACAAAACCAGCCTCAAACGCCGCTCCTGAAAGAAGTGAAAATTTATGTGCTTATTCCGCTGCCAAGGGGGACAAGGTATGATTAGGATTCATTTTTCAGAAGCAATCTGAGTAAATAGACCCACTTCAAACCCATTTGAGTTATTGAAAAGTACAGGAACACACGATTTCAAAAATCAAAATCATCCTCGTAATCCAGGGAGCTTCCCTGTCTCGAAGGATTTCATCCTTCTGGGAGACCTAGTAAAAGGATATGACTCCTCCACGAAGAGAGCTGCTACTGCTCCTCTAATGAGCTTGGAAAGGAGCCCGTCCCTCTCTGGAGCAGTGGGAGTGCCACAGGGCTGAGCAAAACAGCAACACCGATGGTCCCAGAAAAAAAACGAGGAGATGGCCATGATGGCTGCAGCAAACCCAAAATAAGGGCCTTCCCCTTCCTAAAAACATCCACAGCTCTCGTGAGAGGTTTGAACATAGGCATCATTCCCATTACATTCTGGAAGCAGATAATTTCTAATGCCCAGCAGTTTGGAAAAGCATTCTAACCACAACCAAGCCACAGACTCGCTCCCAATTTAGCTGTTTTGATAACCAAGCCAAGTCTCTTTGTCTTGTCTTCTGCTTTCTGTTGATGGTTTGAGGTTTTAATCTGACATTTTGCTGCAATCCTTAAGTAAAAAAACAATTATCTCTTTGAGACCTGTTTAGGGTAACTTCACCATTTCAGTCATGTGCCTCAGTACCCTGAGGGCAAATGAACATTTCCCATTTCCTTACTATATAATTAAACCTCTAGTATGCCATGAATTTCTACCTCAGCCCCTCTGCTTTACGTTTGTCAACACGCTTCACTCTGTCCTCATTCCATTCCTTACACTAGTTTAGCCTGGTAAATGACATTCTTAGCAAAAAATGCTGTCCTTAAAACACCACCTTCTCCAACTCAAGAAATATCCACGTTGTCAGATGAAAATGCTGTGGAACGGAAGGGTGACCCCAGCAGGATTTCGTTATGCCCTGAAATCCACAAGGAACAGTGCACCTAAATTCAAATTAAAACATGACACAGAGCAAGGAGTCCCCGGAAATAATGGCATGAACTCAGGAAGAAGTGATGAGCAAGAAGAACTAGCAGAGGGGAAGAGGAGTGGCTCTAGAATGGAATTGGGAATCACAAATTACCTCTACCCAAAACTGTTATATTTTACAACAGCTCAGCCCAGGTAGGTCACAAGTCTGTCTCATGAAATCTAGTGCTGGCAAAGTTAAAATCAAATAAACAAAGAACAGAAACTCACTATTCTTAAACACCAGTAGGAGTGACCTAAAACAGCAGTAAAAGGAAAGCTTAACATACAAAGATTTTGCTTGTAATTATTCCCTGTACTGCAAAAAAGTATTCACACAGTAGTCACCTATGCCACACTTGCTTCTGTGCTGAATGCTGAACACCGCTGAGGAAGTACAACAATAACTGCACAAACAAGCGGTATTTTAGTTGCATAGTAACTCAAATTATACTTCTCTTTACATTTGTACATCATTCAACCTGAAAGAAGATTGCCTTTCCATGGAAGGGATCTAGGAACCCACAGAACCCGCAAAACAGCCAGAAGGCAAATGCTTCTAAAGAAGTAGGTCACTCCTGCTGCTTCAAAATTATTTACAATCCCCAAACAACCCGTTGTAAACACAGCCAGCATTAACGTTGGAGGCATTATGGGCAAACCAAGCACGTGCACTTAGAGAGGGGAAATAAAACACTGCAATTTCAGCAGTCACTGTCAAAGAAGAGATGCACTCAAATAATAGATACTGGCTCCAAAATGGCTCCAAAAAGCCACTTTTCTTGCACTAAAACCAGAGCAGTTCATGTGAAATTTAGGCAAAACCTTAGTTCAATGAGGTACAGCTGTCCAAAGCGTGCGACACAAAACATCTACGTGTGTTCCATGAGAATCTGGCCTCCTGCTTTGGAAAGTGTACATCTGACCTCATGAAAAGGTGGTATTTGATACTTCTCACTGTTTCCTAGGCAAGAAAAAAAAGCCAATTATTTCCGAAACTCTGCTTTGCAGTGGCCCAAGACGTTTTGGCAGCCCCTCATTAGCTTCACCAGATACCCACTAACTCTTCTGGGATATCAACAGCATTTGAAGGACCTAGCCTTCACACATTGCTCTCAATTTTCTCCCAGCACTGTGGCAAATCACTGTTTATAGACAGCCATCCTACACCGAAGAGCTAAAACCCCATACATTATAAAAGCCAGTCCATCAAAACCTTATCTTTATACCTGCAATAATTCCACAGCGTGACACAGCTCGACTTCGAGTCCCACTCCCCCTGCCAGCCTTCCCATCAGAGCACACTTGGAGCAGAGACTCCTTAAAAACCAACAAACTGAGGTCAACTCCCAGAAGAAATGTGACTTCCTAATATTTCATTCTGTTGGCAAACCAAGATGCCTCTGCAGCTCTAACTGTCCTTGGAGCTCAGCCATTTAGTGCTTTCACCTTCCAGATAGAAATGACCCTCATCTGTCCAGGATACAGGACCATCAACAGGGAAAAAACATGTCAGCAGCACTATTTATCCTACATAGGATGTATGTGTTGGGTTACCTAGAATGACCTTCCTCACCACGCTCAGCTCAGCACCAGATGGGATTTAAATACACATTCCCCCCATCCTAATGCTACTAAAGCATTTCCCGCTGCAGAAAATGCAGGAATTAGTACCTGCTACAGAACAAAGGAAATGTGCTTCAGACCCATTCCTTCCTGAAGTGATTTTAAATGGTTCTGCAGACAACAACACATGATAGAGTCGCTCCATGAAAAACAGTGAAAACCAAAATCCCTTCTTCATTTAAACAGTGATAAAAAGTGTAGAATTAAAACTGCACAGGTAGCACCAACACTTTTTATTTAAAATATGCATGTCCCCACAGGCATGCACGGCATCTGAACACAGAGGAACTTTCCATGGCTTGGTCCAAGCAGTTGGCTGTCACCAATTGCAAACCAGGGGGACTTCAGGGACCTTACAGAACTCCAGCTCTGGCTGTTTGGTTGAATAAAAATCACCACAACCTTGCAAAGGTCAGCAGCTTTCTCTCAGAGCCAAAAACTCCCAGTCTGTTTACTGTAGGTCCTACTCCTTGACACTAAAAGGAAGTTAAAAGTGCCTTGTGGTCTGGAAGGTCAGTGAGGCCAACTACAGGTACCTCAGAAACAGAACACGAGACCTGAACCACCACAGAACTATTTTTTCTTTTAAATTACCACTGTGTATGACCTTATCAAAAGGAAAATGATTTTCAAGGAAGATAAACATCAACTCGAAAAAACCAGACCTGGAAACCCCAAGCCCTTTCACCATGGAGGCAGAGTGGCAGATTCATTGGCAGGCTGCAGCCAGGCCAGGGAGGGGATTGTCCCACTCTGCTCTGGGGACAGTTTTGGGCACCACAGTATCAGAAGGAGAGGAAGCTACTGGAGAACGTCCAAAGGAGGGACACGAAGATGCCCAAGGGCCTCGAGAGGAAGCTGAATGAAGAACAGCTGAGGTCAATTGGCTTGTTCTCTTGGAAATGAGGAGATTGAGGTCAGATCTCATCAGGGTCTCCAGCTCCTCCTGAGGGACAGCTCCCATCCCTGCTCTCTGTGCCAGGGACAGCACCCAGGGAACAGCTGGAGCTGGGCCAGGGCAGGGTCAGGCTGGAGATCAGGAGTTCTTCCCCCAGAGGGTGCTGGGCACTGCCCAGGCTCCCCAGGGAATGGGCACGGCCCCAAGGCTGCCAGAGCCCAAGGTCAGTGGTGAGCTTGGCAGTGCTGGGGGAATGCTGGACTCCCATCTTAGAGGTCTTTTCCAGCCTTAATGATTCTGTGACTCTCATGTAACCATGCAAAGCTGTGAAATCATTCCAAAAGGACAGGCAAACAGAATAAAACATGAATCTAGTCGATTCTCTCAGGATACTCATCACCCATGGCTGGTATCTTTCATTTTAAACTTCTGCTCAAGTGCTGTTACCCCTCATCACCTTTCTAAACCCCAGCTGACCACAATGGTGATGAGTTTGCTTTCAGTCAATCTGAATGGCCAAAAGTCAAGTGTCTTGTGCTGTATTTTAACTTAACTTAGCAAAATTCAAGCCAGCTCTTATCACAGTCTTGACATGATTCTGCTTAGGTTGTCCTAGTTCCGCTTTCAGGTTGTGTGTGTATATTCCATAGGGTGCCCGCTCTGTAAGCACAGCTGTATGTTAAATTTAAATACCACTTCCAAATCCCTAGAACGCTTTTCTAGCCTTCGCTAAAATACCCATGTATTCAATTATCACTTATCTCTTAGGAGTAAAACTTATTTTCATCATTAACCAAGCACGTGTCCATCAATTTTTAAAGCTACAGTTCCTCCAAGAGAGAGAACAGTAGCTGAAAGGGCTTTTATTTTCTTGTGGTGAAGGCATGTTAAAATAGACAGAAAACGCCTGGCGCAGGGGAGAGCCAGGTGTCTAATTTTTCCTCTTAATGGCTGGAGGCAAAGAGCAAAAATAGCTTTGACCCACTTCTGCGGGAACCCATATGACCGCTCCGTGTTAAGCGCGCATGAAAACAGAACGCGCTCCTATCCCGTTAATTTATTCTCCACAGAAAACAGCTGAACCAAAGTGATTTTTAACTCGCTTCACTTGCCATGTAGGCTCACCAGAGTTCACCCTGGTAAAAAATTACATTTATTTTAAAATATTACTCTTTTCAGACAAGTACCGTAGCACAGTCTTACTGGAAGGAATCGAAATCAGGAATTTTTCAAGCAAGGAGCTTAGATAAAACCCTCACCAAAGCAGCAATGCCTGTATCATTCCCACCAGGCTTACTCTGCTGCAAAAGCAACACTTACAGTGAATAATCATCAGCAAACATATGGAATACTGATGAAGGCTTTGGAGAATATGAAAGCTCATCAGGATAACAATTACAAGAATAAAGACGAGTTATTTACATATATTGAGCTATCCCTTCACATCCAGCTTTGTCTTTATTCTTGAAACAAGCCATCTTCCAGCTCATTTTTTAGCATTACAAGAGCATTATCCACCATATATCTGCATACAAGCACAGCAGCTCATAAACTATTTCTGGATTCAAAAAGAGCAATAAATATTTTTATAGCACAGGTGGATATATCAAGCATAGTTTCAGTTTTTCTCCTTCAAGTTACAGACACTGAGAAGAGTGCCCTCGAATAGAATGGTTTGGGTTGGAAGGGACTTGAAAGCCCATCTTATTCCAATCCCCTGCCACGTGCAGGGACACCTTCAACCATCCCAGGCTGCTCCAAGCCCTGCCCAGCCTGGCCTTGGACACTTCCAGGGATCCAGGAGCAGCCACAGCTTCTCTGGGCATCTGTAACAAATCCATTCTTCTCCTCTCTTAGAAGCTTTAAGAGTCTCACCCTTCGTTTCGAGGTCAAACACCAGAGCTGGTTTCCCCAGGCTGACCTCAGCTGACTTGAAGCCTCAGCACTCACAGACACCTGATCTTCAACAACAACCAAGTCACCCTCCTTGGGTCCAGCTCTCCTTCTGTGAAACAAGATGCTCCTGAAGGTCCCTCCCAGCCCAAAGCAGTCTGTGAATCTGTGACTGCACTGCATCTGTACAAACACCGCTGTCCTGGAAGTGCATTGCCAAAAGCTGGACTTGCAAGAACAGCAAAAACCACTGTAAGCACTGTAAAAACCTGCAAGGGCTGTGGTGAACTGCACTTCCACACAGGCTCCAGTTCTCTGTTCCAAACAGGGATGTGTATGATGGCATTCAACAAAAGGCTGACAGACATCAACAGGACTAACAGCAGTAGAGAAGCACAAGACTTCCACGCAGATCCCTTTTCCCCTTTCTGTTATCAAGGAACAAGTGCACAAAGCAGGTAGCAATTATTTAAGAGTTTAAAAAACCCACCTCTTCCTTGCCTAATTATGAAGAGTGTCTTTAAAATATTGTGGAAGGGAAAAAGCAGGGAACTCACCAGATCCCTGCACAGAAGACTGACAAGCCAAGTGCCATGAGCAGATGGTTCAAGGTTTAGCAGAAACCACCGTCATATGCTAATTTGCTATTAATTACAGAAGCTGTCAGGATTACTGCAGTACTGTGCAGTAAGGAAGGGCGCCAGAAAACACAGCCATTAAAGATGATTTTCGACTAATAAAGTTTTTGATAAAAATACAGCGTTTTTAGTGACCAAAGGGTGAGGAATCTAAAATCATTATGTTTGCTACTAGACACACAAAACCTGACATTCAAAGTGCAAGGCAACAGCACCAATGCTAAATCCACTCCTTACTGGTTTAGGGTAGAATCCCAGACTGGTTTGGGTTGCAAGGGACGTCAAAGATCATCTCATTCCATCCCACATTGCCATGGGGGATGCATTTACTGCATCCTGGTCCCAAAGAATTGTTCCTCCTATCAGTCACCTTTTCCCAAGTTTTGAACTGCTGACTTGGAAGCTCAAGAGCATCAACAGATTTTGAGCAAATGCTGTCACTCATCACTTCTCTTGCACCTAAGTTGGTAAGAAAAATGCCAGCAGGTGAAAATAAAAGCTTACTTCACAATTTCTTAGCTCAGCATCTCATCAGTTGTGGGACAGAACACAAATCACTCTGTCCTGCTGAAGTTTGCCTAAAGGCAAGGACAAAACTAACCAAACCTGCATATTCCCAAAAAGTTTAATGGGTATGGAAAAAGATGCTTTTTTGTTCATCCACTTTTTCGTGACCCTCGAAGTACAGAAATACCTACATCGCTCTGCCCATCAACTTCCCACCCCTTCAAAAGCAATTTCCATATGGATTTTGTATGGAGCAGGTTGTCAATAACAGCATAATCCAGATTTATAGCCCTGCCTGTGTCAGTTCCTAGAGGTTTTCACACAGGGGTGGTAGGCATTTGTCTTTCCAAGTCTTATCAGTCAGAGGTGCTCAAAGCCCAGGCAGACAGGGAAAAGAGACATCAAGAAAGTATAGAAACAACCAAAAAACTTGAGGAATTTCCTTCCCCTCAACACACAAATCCTATTAGCAACTAAGTAGTTGTCAGTGTGAATGACTAACAGCAAATATTCCATACATCATCTGGAAAGAGCCAAGCCCCTGAGATCTCATTATCAGAACCAAGTGCCCCAGCTGACATGAATTATTTACTGCAAACCAGTGCTTTTGATTATGCATATGCATTATATGCTGAAGGTGCATCTGTGCCCCAGTTTTAAAACCACTACGTGGAGACAAAGCCAGAAACTGAGCTAAAATCTAGCGTTCATTCCACAGAACAAGATGATGCTCTTGGCTGCTAAGTTTACCCATCACAAGTGATAGTACACAGATGTGTGCAGTACAACCTGAAGGTAAATGATAATCACCTGGAGAATACAGGCATTTTGCTTCCTTTTCTTTTTGACACCCTGACAGAAAAGAAAATTCTTGGTCTTCATCACCTGTATCCAAAGCACAAGGTAATCCATTTCAGTAATCTGAATGACAGCACATGGGGAGACACAGAGACTTCAAGAACAACTCCCTCCCATCTCCCTTATCTGTTTTAGACCCGTTTCTATCCTCTACAGTGCAATTTTAGAAGGAAATCTATTACTCATCCCAGAAACCAACAGCTTGTGGACTGCAGCATCCAAACTCTGACCATGGGGTTTCTCTCGTCTCTTCTTCTTCCCCCTCAGAAAGCAGCCCTAAGTGGGCTGTCTGACCACAGTTTCATCACAATGGAGTGAAGCCTCACTTACTTCACTTTAGGACCACACCTAACAGATTCATTTAATATTTCCCTTTCATTAACATCAAACTCAACAGGTGTCTTAACACTGATGCCTCTGACAGCCATGACGGTACCTGCGGAGCAGGAAGATGGTATCTTCCATTTTAGTATTAAATCCAGTCTTATCTTTATAGGCAATCATTATTTTCACGTAATAGAGTTTAGAATATTTGTAACACTAAGTATGGAAAACAATTCAAGCATGTATGAATGCAACAAGCATTCCTGATGGAACACAGACAGCAACTACCACATCAATACTGGGGTTCTCATTCCCATCACTTCATTAGGCTGATTTAAGACAGCTTTCACATATATAACATAAAGCCCTTGCTCCTATACAGGGAACTCTTCTTCCTTGTGCTCCAAGTCCTTATTCCCCTTGTTTAATCAACAAGGCACTGGCCTGATGGCAGAAATCATGGACCGGTGTAAGTAATACACACCAAGAGCAGCTCAGCTCCCAACACCTATTTGGAAAGCACAACTCCACCCCACGAAGACTTAAGATACATTCAGTGAGTGCATTTAAATTGGTTCCTGTTGATCTTGGCAGCAAATATTGACTTCTTTTAGAGAGAAGACTAAAGGGGATTGGTCTTGCTGTGGTTTAACCCTGGTTAAGGAGGAACATCTGTTTACAGAACCTCTCCCTTATCAACTTGGAGATATGGACAACCAGAACACAGCACGGAGCAATTACCAAGCCAGCAAGGCTCAGAAACGTGTCCTCAAGGGATCTGTAAGCATCCTACACTCTTAATTTTAACCACCAAACCAGACATCTCAAGGGGGATCTTTTAAAAGCAGTGGGATTTGATGTCCACAAGCCCTTCTGAAAAGCCACCCACAGGCTGAGAGTATCAGCCAGAAGGAAATAGGATACAGCCAGGGAATAATACCTCAGGTTACCTGCTGCTTGTGGTGAGTGCAGGGGAGCAGTGTTAGCATCTGAAAGCAAACCAGCGCTGACCCCTGCCAGCTCACTTTCTAGGTTTTCATGGATTTGTTTTCCTCTAAATTACACAAATCTGTATTTGCATGCTAAATAAATACAAGAGCATGAGTTTGCAAACATAAGCAAAATAACATTTTATATCTGTTAGTGCAAAGGCAAAATAAGCCGAGGTCCCCACTCTGCTACCAAATACATCTAAAACTGGCAGAGCACTGGAAACAAATGCTTGTGACCCAAACTGTTCCCCCTTTTGATTCTGTCTTCCCAAATTTCTCATTCCCAGCACCGACATCCCCCAGCCCCTCCCGAAAACACCAGCCTTCCCCTAGCAGCACTGTGCCAAAGAACTTTCCCTTGAGATTTTCATATTACATCCTCTCTTGCAACAGTCCCCAGTTCACTCGCCCAAGCTTCCTCCCCCAAATCAAAGGAGAAAGGACCCTGCACACCCCGGGAACAATCCTTGCATACAGCGGGGTTTGGAAATGCCGGATTTGGAAGGTACATTGCCACAACTGTTCCCACGTCACGCACTGCCTGTCGCTCTCCCGGCTCCGCAGGCAGGAGAAGGGAACTATTGAGCTCAGCTCCTGCATCTGTACAGAGCTGCATCTTTACAGTTCACTGCTGGCCTTGTCTGAATCAGAGTGTGGCTTTAAAATTCAAGTGACCATTTCAGTGAGCTCCTCGGCATTATTTAGCAGCACTGAGAAATGCAATTTACGACCAAGCCTAGTCGGCTTCAGATTAATGGCCAACGCACCCCACATTTCTAATTTATCACTGCAAATTTACAAATAAATTCTGTAAGTACTATAAACATAGAAGTACAATAGATAAATTACCGGTCCTAGAATATTTTAACCTGGAGCAAGCACAAAATAGAAAAGCTGAAGTTATTTTGAGTATAGATTTCAGCTGTGGGTTTTGATGTCCAGAGGCAAGTTGGACACTAATTCACCCCTTGAGCTGAACTGGCAGCAGGAGCTCAGAAAGAGCTGCGGACACCAAAGGTGCCCCAAAATGTCTGTTATTAGAGCAACAGCCCAGAGTTACCTGAAATTCAAGGTCTCCCTTCACCATACTCAGAGACTACTTTGTTCCCAGCAGCATTAAACCCACGTCCCTAAACGCAAGACCTGAATTGTCAAAACACAGAAAAAGCTGCCCTCATCAAATAAAGCAATGTTAGTTTGAAATCAGAATTTCTATGTCGTGCTTTACAGACTAACACAGCATTAGGAGATTTAGGAAACTCTCATGGATTGAGCTCTATTCCTGTGTGCACGGGCTGATACAAAACTAAAAGAGGAAATATTTGGCACTGTGGTTTGTCAATTGTTTTAGTTCTGTTATTTCATAGAATCACAGAATATCTTAAGTGAGAAGGAACCCACAGGGATCATCAACTGGCCCTGCACAGACACCCCAACAATCCCACCCTGGGCATCCCTGGCAGCGCTGTCCAAACGCTCCTGGAGCTCTGGCAGCCTCGGGGCTGTGCCCATTCCCTGGGAAGCCTGGGCAGTGCCTGCCACCCTTCAGCCTTGTATGGATTCAGCTTCCTCAGTGCCCCACCTCACAAAACTTCAGGCAAGGAAGATTCTTGAGACACCCACAATCAAAATTCCCCATACCCAATCCTTAATCCTTTCTTTCAGATGTTCTTTTTCTGCTATCCCTAGGTATGAACCCTGGACATTTTAATATTCCTTTCACCCTTAACCCAGCCTAGAAGACATTCTCAACTCCCAGTACATTTACCTGCTCTAGAAATCTTTGGTGCACCCTGACACACAGAGAAGTGCAGCATCCTGAAGTCAGAATTACCTCTCTGTGAAGGTTACTCACACAAACTAACACCTCCAGATGCCATTTCTATACCAGCAAGCACTCCCTTTCAGGCACTGTTTTCCATATGTTCCTGCACAAACAGGCTTCTAAGAAGCTCACTGTTGTTTTCACTGCTGTAAAACAAGAGGAAAGGAGAAATACAGACCCAGAAACTGTTTATATTAAGTTCATTTATTCCATGGGCAGTGCATAATTGTCATAAAACACTTCACCATGAGTGGTTAACTTCCCACAAAGCCACGACAGTCAATTTATAGCAAGTTCTACTTTTGCATATGAGGAAAAAAGGGTTAGTGCCAACATCTATGGAATTTGTGACAGCACTAAGAAAAATGACATTTCCTTAGCCAGGCACTTTTCCTTACCAAAAAAAAAAAAACTCTGAACTCACACTCATACATATCTCACTAAGCAAAAACACGCTGGGAATGTTCAAATATACTGCTCTTGTGCAGCCTGAAATCTCTCAGCTCTGGGCTCTGTTTTAGTTTTGTTTAACCTTGGCCTGTAAGCTCTAAGTGTCAGCCACACCTCCCATAACTCTGGAAAGAGATTTAAAATTTGGAGTGCAAGGATCTGAGCTCTCTCTCCAGAGCAAGAGCTGAGCACGAGGCACAAGTCCCACAACAGGTATGTACTTAATACCATTACTCCTGACACCTCTGGGCAATTTTCTAATTAAAGTGAGTAGCTGAGAGATTCAGAGGCTTCAGTTTCATCCTGTGAAGTGGCAAGATAAGGTGGGTGTGGAATAATCTCAGGGTTCCCAATCCAAAGGCAGCACATGAAAGAGTTATTGTGCATCAAGTTGCTGTACAGTCCTCTGAAGGCCCTCTCAAAATACTGCAACTTAAAATTCTTCACTCAGAGAACTGATCGCAAGTATTTCTTCAGATACAGAGCTGGGGGGAATGCAAACTTAATTTATAGGGGCAGCCTAAAAACTGACTTTAAAAACTGTCCTACTACTCTTTAGGCAAAAGGCAGCACCATGCTGCTGCAACTCCTACCATCTGCTAGATGAATCATGTGTAACTATCAAAAAGGGGATTTTAATTCGTAGGTTTGGAGATTAACAGGAAGATTTTATACTGTAAACAAGTCTCTGGGTTTTGTGCCACAGGATCAACCCTCACAAAACTCGGACTGGTACCCTCAGAGCCTGGATTCAGCTAAACCAGCTTCCTTCCATTATCTAATTTTAAAAAACAGGATGGAATGTTATAAACCAAAAGGCAAACTAGAAAACTGCTGTGAGAGAATCAATTCTCATTGTGACTCATACTGTTAGAAGAGGCCCAAAACACTCTTACAGACAGAGTACTAATTACCTGCATAAACCATGAAGAAAAACCAGGAAAATCCCCCTGATGCAGGAACAATTGTACAGCAGCTTTTTGAGTCTGAGGCCTGTTATAAACAGGCTTTCTCAATTTCTTCTGCAAGTCCTACGAAATGCAAAAACAAACTGCAAGTTCTCCTTTCTCCAATGTATCACTTGGTTTTTATCCCATCTTCAAAAGACTAGAGAATCCACTTTGACTTCTGTATCTCATTACCCCCATCTACTGGCAGGAGCTGCTCCTGGTTTATAAACCCCCTCCAGACCCATTTCACACTTCAGTCATTAAAAAAAAAAGTTAATTTCAGAAACATTGATAATTACGTAAGTGAGGGAGGAGAATACAAACAATTCAACTCCAAAACACCTGAAGGTACAGGCCAACTTACAGACCTCACACCATTATTTTTCTGATGTCTGGAAATTATTCCTCCCTACTAATGTACAAAATTTATCTTTGGATTGAAAATCAACAGCAGGAGCCCCAGCCTAAGAGTTAATTTAAGAAATTAATGTGATTTCACGTTAAGCTGCACAGCCTCTCTTGGTAACCTGGGATGGTTTGGGTTGGAAAGGACCTTCAAGAGCATCCAATTCCATCTCCTGCCATGGGCAGGGACACTTTCCACTATCCCAGGTTGTTCCAAGCCCAATCCAGTCTGGCCTCAGACACTTCCAGGGATGGGCACAAGAGTAACAGAAGCAATAACAGCTACTACTGGGAAAAAAAAAAAAAAAATCGTGGACTAGCACAAGGATCCCAAGGAGATCACACTCAGCCTCTGTTCCTGCACACAGCCACAGTTCTCCAGCAAACCAGTTCTTTAGAACAAGTTAACCACAAAATAAATAACTCAATACAGGTCAAACACATTGAAGTATACTTTTAATACTAAAGCCTGGTCGTCTCTGAAATACTGCTTCCCCTACATTAATTCATATTAAATGGGATGTTCATACACGCCTGGAATTTTTCCATCTATTCAGCCGTTCTTTCTGAAGTTCTAGATTTTAAGACATCAAAACTATTTATTCTAACGCAAAATAAAATGCATGCTTTCCTTTTTCCCAGCTCTTTTCATCTTATTTATTGTACTGCTCCCCAGCCCCAGCTCTCAGAGCTGTCAGCAACCAGAAGAGGGCAACATTTTAAATCGTATGTAAAACCATCACCAACTGAATGAGCTGCCGAGCACTCTGACGTGCTTAGTCTTACCAAAAATCACCATGTTGGCTCAAAGCTCCTCACTTATCATGGAACAACGAAAGTTTCCATTTCCTCTTTCTACAGGTCCAAGAACTCCACTGAGTGATTTGATCAGAAAAGATGTATTTTCCCATTATTTTCCCATCAGCACTGCAGTTTTACATTGCTTCAGTCCAAGCACAACTGTTCTGCAGACACACTACTGTTAACTTGCATTATTTCCTGCACTGAATTTAAAAATGAGACTTTTTTTGAAGTATTTCAGACTGTTTATTTACCACACTGAGTTCCCAAAATAGACTCAGCTTGCCCAGCTGCCCCAGAATAAGCTCATTTTTTCACGCAACATACTTAACTTCCACATTAAAGTCAAAATGATCATCCACTTAAAGACAAGGGAAATGCAAAACCTTTTCATCTCATGATAAATAACACAGATTCAGTTGTTCTTTGAAATTCAGCAAGAAAAACAGGCTCTGATCCATCCAAGACAGCGCTGTTCACTGATCCACAAGCAGAGCCACAAAATTCTCTAAGAGACCGCTGCTATGGTGATGCCTCTTCAAGAGTGAGCAACATCCACAAAAACACCGTGGAGAAACACGGCAAAAAAACTCCTTTGGGTTTTAAATAGTAAGTTTCAATTTGGGGAGCAAGAGAGAAGTGTTACCATGGAAAAATAGTTTCAAGAAAGAATTTGAATGCTCTCGATCAAAGTTAAACCTGGGATTCACCCGAGAGGTTTGTTTTTCATTACATGGATGCATTAATTTAGTCTTTGAAAAGAGTATTATTGTTCTAAAAGTCTGGTTTCTAGCTGTTCCTCAATGCCTGGCACTGTTTACACCTGAGAGTGAACTTGTGCCTGTGAGTTTGTTCATGTCACACTTGATCAAACCTGCTCTAATTTTACCTGGTCCAGGTTGGTGCTGGCTTTGAGGAAACAGCATCTGAAGGCATCCAGGACTAATCCTCATCTGATAAACTTCCAACTTGGATTGATTTAGGTGTGAGGATGACAATGCTTGGCATTTTGTATCAGAATCTTTCAAGATTTTAGTCCAGTTTCCATGAGAACTAAGTAATCACTGTGTGAGTCAGGCTGATGTATTAAAAATTCCCTGCAGTTTTACAGATGAAACTCAATATTTCCAAGGTATGACATTAACAAATTGTGTAAAAAAAAAAATCAAATTTCACTTCATAACTAAGCTTTACCCTATGAAAAAAATTCAAGATTTCATAACAGGAAAGTAAGCAGGAAAAAAAGAGAGGAGCAAAAATTAAAGTCGTGGAAAGGCCACACTGATTTACTACTGCAGTCCCAAGCTGATCTCTCCCCACTAATCTAGCAGGAAAGTGAACACAAACTGCCCTTTTGTACAACTCGTGAATACCAAGAGTTTGGGACAAGACGTGTCACATTTTTTCCAGGATGTCCAGATAAACTGCCCATTAAATCTGACTAATTAGGCAGCTGTTTTAGGGAATGAAGGATCATGAACCAAAAAGCTCCTGAGCCAAGATCAAAGAGCTCAGTTTGGTGTGCGTATGATCCCCCTCAGATGTTTTCCCAGAACTTCACTTCCTGTGCAGAAACTGCTTTAAGCCAAACATTCACACAGATTTTAAATTTACAAGGTGGGACAAGTGGTTATTAATAAAAAAACCTCTTAACTTACCTTATTCTGAAAAAATTAAATATGTAATTAGTTCTACAGTCATATTTAATGAAAACAGAGCACACACCATCCTCATCCTCCTCCAGGCTTCTCCCTGTCAATAATCAAATAATCAGTTCTAGAAATACTGAGTCAGACATCACTATTGATAGAGGCTTTTTATGAAGTTGAAAAGGCGTTTTGTGTCCTTACTCCTCTGCCAGGATTATGTCTTGTTCTTCATTTACCAATTAATGAAGTACCAACAGAGCCATTTTCCCAAAAAACCACTCTTTTAATGTGCTGACAGCTCATGGTAAGAACTCAGGTGGTTGTTTCTTCCCATACACACAGCACACACTTCATCTATACTGTTTGCTTTCTGTGTATTATACCCCCTCTTCCAACTCCAGAAAACTGACTACATTTAAAATAGAATATTGTATTTCTCATCAAGCTAAGACCTTCAAGGCCTATGAGACACTGTTAAAGGTTTATGGGGTTCCAACCCTCTGATATCCATTAGCAAATGGGAGTCTTCAATACCAGGTTCCTGGAAGATTTCAGCCTCACTTGCCAGTAATCTTTGGAATTTCTCTGCACTGACAACACAGCAAATTCTCACTTCAACAACCTGCTGCTTCCAGAAGTCACCAGAACTTTTGGTACTTGAGTTCCTCATGTACCTATCAATTCTGCTTTTATTAATATACCAGTTATGAATGTTAATTAATTTGCCATATCCCTATTTATAGAAGGTCATACCTGAGGATACTGGAAAGGTAAAACCTCCACAAAATGAACTGAAAATAAACACAGAATAAGCCCAAGTGTTCTTTTTTTAAAAAGTCATTAGAACAGGTCCTGATAGAGGCCTTGGTAAACACTGTTTAGGCAAAGCCACTCAAACTAGCATAGTTCTTCCTCATGTAAGAGTTGATTCATGATGGGAATCAATATTTCACCTTCAGAGATCATGAACAACATCCTCATCTTCTCCTCTGCACAGGTACAACAGACTAATCAAGAATGATCTGCCCGCAGCACAGTATTTATCTTGCTACTCTGTTCTGCCAATAGACACTGCTCACATAAATATTGTCTGGTTAAAGAAAAATATCCATCAAGCCATCGTTCACTTGCCAATCTCTTAAGAATATTATGAATATTGCTAATCACAGTAGAAACAATCCTACTCTGTCCCTAAGTGCAAAGGTTCATCCCTATTCCCAAAAACAAAGAGAATTTTTTTTTTTTAGAGATTAAGCACGCTTATTAAAAACACCTTGATAAACTGGAAGGTTCTTTCTCTGATTAGAGAGCCCCTCCTCTTTCTTTAGCTTACTGCACAGTTCCCAGCACCTGAGGACTTTCAATTAATCACTCAAGTCCCTGCAAAACTGAAATGCTCCATTTATTCTGAATAGCCCAGGCATTCAGAAACTCACCCAAATGTCTCTCGTCCACTTCCCGAGCCAGGCCGCTTTAGCAGCCTGACAATATTAGTGTGGTTCTCAAGACTTCGTAAGAACCTCAATTCATTTGTAACTCTGCTACTTACAGAATCTCAGACAGCTTTGGGTTGGAAGGAACCTTCAAGCTCATCCAGTTCCACCTCCTTCCTCTATCCCAGGTTGCTCCGAGCCCTGTCCAACCTGGCCTGGAATACTTGCAGGGATGGGGCAGCCACAATTTGAGACCTCATGTTAAGGCTGCCTGTGTTAGATCCTGGCTTGGAAAGAACTTATCAGCTACATATGAGAAAACAAAGTTAAAACAAACCCACTCTAAAAAACTTATTTCAGTTCCTAGCACCTAAAATTCTGAAAAGCAGAAAATTCCTTGCTATCCATCTTGCAAACCATGTGGTTGAACCTGGTCACCAGCAGGATCTCCAGGATGCAAGATCCAAGCAGGCCCTGATGCTGCCAAAAGTTCAATTGGCAAGAAGCTGATGAGCATCAGGAAAATCCTAGAGCCGCATCTCTCTTATTTTCATATTTATACATTTATATTTACCAAGCACCCAATTTTTTCTTGTGTTACTAATGTTACACAACTAACGTTATTTTGACTGCTACCAAGATCGGATGAGCTCATATTGTGCAGAAGTTAATTAGTGCTTAATTCCAAAAGCAGGAAATGGAAGAGTTTGGGGATGGGATTTATTTAAGGGTTTTTTTCTGTTGCTATATTGGGGTTTTTTAAGAGGTTTCCATAATTTTGTCTTCCCAAAGAGACTGCTTGAAGCAAAGTCATGAATTCTGTGTATTATCAGCTCCCTCAGCAGACAAGGAGCACTGCTCATTAGCACCACCTTTGCTTTTACTTGTACCTGTTGCTCCTGGGATAACAACAATATGCCTGAGGCTTGCAAGGCATCTGAACTTCCAAAAAAAGGTATTTCTTAATGTGGATACTCCCTAAAGGAAAAAAAAATCAAGTTAAGATCCCTACAAGCACAGACATAAATTTTTTTTGTTATACATATGAAGTTTATTCATCATTAATGACAAACTTTCTGTCACATCACATCATCATTATTATTCACTAATTCAAGTAAACATTCAGACACCTCTTCAGACACGAACTGAGTCTTAACTATTGCCACTATATTGTGAGATGGTTTCCATGAAAAATATTTCTGCAAAGAAGCTCAGACTAACATCACTGCAGGATTGTCTCTGGATGGGGCACTCAGGGCTCTGGTCTGGTTGACAGCGTGGTGATTGGTCAAAGGATGGACTCGATGGTCTTGGAGGCCTTTTCCAACCTTAGTGACTGCACAAGCAGGAACAGTGAAACCACAGCACTCAGAATTCTGGCGGCCAAATGTTTCATTTTGCTATTTTTTAACTACCTGAAGACAAAATGTAAGGATATTAAAGTAACTCAGAGTTGCTTACAGCACACAAGTAACATGAGGCACTTGAACTCTTCACTGCAAATACTGAGGCTCTGCTATAAACCATTATTTAATGATTTTTATTTAACAATTAATTAACCTGCTAAACCCTCCTAAACCCCCACCCCCCCAAAAAAAGTTACATTTCCCAGATTGTGATATACTCCGTGTGTTCATTTTGAATGAACTACCAGGAGAAGCTGCGCCATGAAACCATACTCCTAGATTCCAAGTATTTCTTACAGAAGGGGCACGTCCAGCCTGGAGAGGAGAAGGCTCCAGGGAGACCTTAGAGCCCCTCACAGCGCCTAAAGGGGCTCCAGGAGACTTGGAGAGGGACTTTGGACAAAAGCCTGCAATGACAGAACAAGGGGCAATGGCTTCCCACTGCCAGAGGGCAGGAATAGATGGGATATTGGGAAGGAATTGTTCCCTGGGAGGGTGGGGAGGCCCTGGCACAGGATGCCCAGAGCAGCTGTGGCTGCTCCATCCCTGGAAGTGTTCCAGACCAGGCTGGACAGGTCTTGGAGCCACCTGGTCTAGTGGAAGGTGTCCCTGTCCATGGCAGGGGATGGAACTGGATGAGCTTAAAAAGCCCCGAATCCAAACCAGTCTAGGATTCTGCAGTGATTCCTTTAGCACCTTTACCTGAACCACTCCAGTAACACTCAACTGACATTTCCAAACCTTGGCCTGATGAGAAACAACCAATTTTCAATATTCTCCATAACAGACTATGGTTAAGCACTGGAAAACTGACTTGATCAGCTACAGAATTAAGGCCAGCAAGATTTTGGGTAGTATAAAATTGTGAACATCATGGACATGTGAAAAACCAAAAACTCTCAATCCCCACAGCTAAAACTGGATTGCATTTTCTGGCTACAGTATGCACAAGATACCCTAAGTAGGGTTCCAAAAAAAAGTGAAAAGCTTTGAGATGTGGGGGTTTTACTATGTAAACTCAGTATTTTTCTCACTCAGTGAACAAAAAGTCTATGAAAAGCAGTTTTTTTCAAACACTTCAGAGATAGTCTATCTTCTCCTTTTACTAAACATTATCACAAAAATGCCTTCAGGGGGCTTCTATAGAAATTTTCAATGTGAGGAGGAGAAATCAAATGTCAATGAAGTTTCCTTTGCCAGACAGTAAGGAAAGCCACGGGAAGCACGTCAGTGAGGAGGATTACAGGACCCACAGACTGACAGGAGTTCAGGTTTCCATGGTTTTCCCAAACTGAAAGCATCATGTTTTGAAGCCTGTTACATTCAACATTCATTCTGTTGCATCTCCTTGCACTGCATTTTCTGTATACACAAGTCATGCTGAGCTGCTACTCAGATTTTTGCTAAAGTATTTTTACCTTCTTTGGCAACAAGAATCCTAACAGCAGCAGGCAGTGAATCCCTGCCTTATCCATGCATTCATTCCACACACACAAGCAGAAGCTGCATCCTGGCCAAGTCATTCCGTTTCAGAGCCCTAAAAACTAGCTATTGGTGCAGAGCTCACAAACACGAGCAGGAAACACTAAAGCAAATCTGCAGCAGATGATTTGGTGTCTCAATAGCACGGTAAGGAATCCATCTGACTTATCTCCGTCGTGCTCTCACCGAATCAGCCTCACAGAAATAGAGCAGGTCATGAATTTTCTGTAAGGAGAATTGTAGAAGCCCATCAAATATTAAAAAGCACTGCAGATGTCTGCAGTCCTTTCTAAAAGCTTTTTTCAGACGAGCAAAGAGGACACATTAATTAATTAAATTAACTGTTTCCAAACATTCCACTTCCACAGATCATTACCTTGCTTCAGATGTTTTTAATAGAAAATTAGTCTGTTCCTCAAGGGTTTTCATTCCAGAGCTTTCCTCTAACTGTAACAGTGTTTGTTTATCCAGGCTTTCAGAAGACTTCACAGAACCTTATTGCCTTCTGCACAACCTAAAGCAATAGTTACATCTCACTGATTTTCACAAAGCCTCTAACATCAGCCACATCTCCATGTTATCATTTGCACAAGCAAAAACCTTAAGTACAAATATAAAATTACCTGCACTGCAAAAAGAGCCTCTTGAAAATTATCAGCAATGCCTATGAATCACTTCAGTTTATTGAATTATTACATCTACCCCCCAACACACTTAATGGAGTTTCTGAAATTAAATTTCTGCCAAACATATCTCCCTGTCACATGGTATGCACTGAATACCTACAGAGAGGACTGAATTTTCATCAGATCCAGCTGCAAGGTACCTGCCTGAATAATTCTGACAAGATCAACTTGTTTATGTTCCAAGCAATCCTTCCTTAGCGCATTACTTAAAAACCAGTCCTAAGACGCCTGTTTCTAAATAGGAAACCTGCTGAAAGACATTCCAGAACAGAAACTGGACTGAAAGCTGAAAAACATCATACCTATATTCGACATGCCATCTTCTTCCAGTTCCTTGGCAGTAAATAACATCCTTTCCCAAAAAGCAAGGTGCAGAAATCACCTTGTGCACTGCTCAGATGCACCCGTGCCGATTCAAACACATCATCAAGGCTTTGGGCAGAGAAGAACGGAGCTCTTTGAGGTGCCAACTTCAGCCACCCAGAGCTACGCAGCTCCTTTTACATTATCCCAGGCAATCATTTCGTCCTCTTACATAAGAGGCAGAGCTCCCAGGTGCCCCCATTTCCAGCAGTGCAGGAAGAGGCTGCAGTTGCCCCGTGTGCCCACGCCGGGCTCTCCCATGCGCTGACCTAAGAGGCAGCAGATCAACACTTTGGGATCACTGCTCCTCAGGGCTTCCAAAAATAGAACACCAGCTGCTATCAGAGTCCATGTGCTGCTAGCCAGCACCACTGACCAAGTGCCACATCTAAGACCTCCTATTTCCTTAATGCCACGGCCAGACAGATTTATATTGCACTCTGCATCTGATGCTGTAAGGCTGCCCAATATCAATTTGGTTCTTAGACTGATAACCAGGGGAAAAAAACCCCAAACAAACCTTTTTTTTTAGCATAACCTCGCGTGCCAGCTGTGGTTACTTCACGCTTTAGAAGCAAGGAGGCTGTTCCAGGCTTTGAGAAGCAGCTACAAAGTGGAGACCCCACTCAGATTTTCCCAGGACCGTTCTCGGTGCACAGACCTCACACTGCCCTCACACGTAACTGGCATTGACAATTGGCACTGACACTCTTGGATCCAACAGCATGAATTTATTGTGAATTGAATCAGCTTTCAATTAATCAGATTAGCACCCCAGCTGTGAATACATACTCTTCAGAACCTTATTCTTGGACTGTGACCTCCTGTTATCTCGCACTATCATAGAAATTTAATCTGTCAAACAATCCAGTACAAAGTCCATGCAATTACATCTGCTTAAGTACAAATCCACGCTTGGCAATAAGCCCTCAACAGATACATCTTGTTCATATGTCAGGCGAGTTTCGTTCAAGTAATTACAGCCTTGTTCTTACTGGAAACAGCTACTGATATTTGCAAAGTCTCAAATTTCCAAAACACTGAAGGACAAGCTAAGCTTGGGACTTCCAGTTTTATGAACAGCAAACTGAAGCAGGGACACAAAGTCAGGATCACTGAGGCTTGCTGTGGACCAGCCAGTCTATACTGACTGCAACAGGGATATTTCATTAACATTTATCACTGACTGGTCTGGCTATAAAATGCCGATCAAGCTAAGTCTTGTCACGATTCACAAGTTTCTCCACTCGTACCACCTGCACTTTGTCTTTCCTTGACACAGAGAAGTTGATCACAATCTCCATCTTTCTGGTTTTAACCAATGCATGCCTCAGCTGTTTTGAAGTGGAACACGGGATCAGAAACATGAACTACAACACAATGGAGAGGCACAATACAACCTAAAGCAGGAACCATATTCTCCTCTTGCTTACAAAAATCCCTTGTGTAGGTCCCTTCTTTTATTCCCTTCTCCCTCTATTCTCAGAATGATCTCATGCAGATTTCAGCTCAGTTTTAAAGTGTATGCATTGTACTTTAAGAACTAATTCTGTAGTACACAGCAAGGAAGTAAAATTGGGCCTCAGTTATTTATCATAGCACATAGGCTATAAGATATCTACCTGTTTAAGTCAGAAAAACGAATACAATGATCCCACAGAACTCTGCCTTCTGTCTATTCACTCCTCACATTACAAATGCCCCACGATGCTTTTCAATGTAACCAACATTACTCAACAGCACTCTACGACTGATTGCAATCTCCATTTACAGTATTTTTTAAAAATATACAAGCCAACAAATACTCGTATTACCCTCCATCCTTTGTATAAAACACCTATAATAGCTTTACATTTGTTAAATTAGATGGAACTTAATACACCAACTTACATAAGAAAGTGAGTTCAATCAGTTCTTCAGTCTTGTTCCTCTATTCAGTTTCTACTTATCCAGGTGTTAATGCTTCAAGTCTGGCTTTTTAGTTTCTGCAGTATAAGAGCCACGTCAGGAGGTTTATTGACTCAAAGCTATTATTTATTTCTAGCTGAAAACCTGTTCAAAATGCTGTCTTTTCACTTTTATTCTTCAACCATCACCGTTCAGTTAATTTTGAACCCTTTAGCAAGTGTTACATCATGAGAGTGTTGCTTAATGTCTTCAAAGCAGTCATGATCAACCACAGAAGATGTTATTCAGTTTTATAATTAGCTATAATTATCTATGTCTAAACACTTGACACTTTTTTTTTCCCTTATATCTGTTACTTCAGTAAACCATTCGTAAACATTCCCAAGTAGGAGGTTGTGATCTCCTCTAGCATTAATTATGATTATCAGTCAAGGAAGTTAATTCCTACTCGCTGGAATTATTTTATAGCTGATCATTAGAACATTACGGCATTAGCCAACCCAACGGAATTAAGTCCTCATCATTCTTTAAAAGGTTTTCCCGCTATTACAATCTGATAAATGTAACTCAGCTCTTACTCAGCATTGTTTATTAACTGCTTTGGCTGTTTGCTGGCGTTTGTTGATGCAGTGGAAGGTTGGTTTGAGCTACAGGAAAACACCTGCAGGGCTAAACCTTGAGCAACAACCACAGCTCTTACACACTGCCCCATCCCTACAGCAATGCTTTCTTCTCTGTTTTCCGTACCAAGACACGACAAACAATTGATTATGGAACAGTTTGGGTTGGAAAAGGCATTAAACCCCATCTCATTCCAGCCCCCTGCCATGGGCAGGGACATCTTCCACTAGATCAGGTTGCTCCAAGGCCTGTCCAGGAACACTTCCAGGGATCCAGGGGCAGCCACAGCTTCTCTGGGCAACCTGTGCCAGGGCCTCTTCACCCTCACAGGGAAGAATTCTGGACCAGCGATTTGAAGGTTTAAATTATCCTGCCTCTACACATCAGCTGTGCTCCTGCTACTCAACACACAGCTCCAGAGACCAGGCAGCTGCACTTGGCTGCTTTAGCCCCAAAGGTCAGCCGGAATTACACCACGGGTTTGTTTGGAGCTCTGCTTTCCAAGTGCATTTGTAGCCACCATATCCAACCCTCACTTCCCACAGATGCCTTGGATGTGAGGCAAACCACAGAATGCACAGTCATGAACTGAGCAGCTTGTCCTCAAAATACTTCAGGTTTTCAGAGTGACCTAAATCAACTACATGGGCAAAAATTGAGGCCCCAGGAGCAGCAAGTCTTGGGCAAATGGTCAGCACAATCCATTCTGTGTATTTATCTTTTTATTACAAAGCTCCAATCTGACCTTTCAAAAACTTCTGATAGTCTACTTACCAGGAGTGGCAGACAGATACCTCCTCGTGTGTTATTCCAAAATGATCTAATTTTGCTTTACATTTTACATACATTTGTTTTATATCTATACACACTATAGATCCTTTTCTCACCATCCTGGCTTACGCTTCACATCAATATTTCAACACTTTTCATCCCTCAGCCATTGTTATGCTAAAACCTAGGTGTTAGCAGAGCTCTATTTTTGAAGCTGTCTGCCAGAGCGTGTCTCACTCAAAGCAGCGTGTCAAAGAAATTCACCCCCAACATGAACAAAGAGAGATTGAAAAAGTAGCTGATGTCATTTTATTTTTTTAATATGAGAACAAGTCAGTGAGAGAGATCTAGATTATTACAAAACATAATAAATGGTGCTATTTCCAAAGCCTACTGAAATTCAAACCCCAGAAGTTAGCCAGAAAAATTATTTTTAAATTAATTATTTTATTTAATTACTTGTTCTGTATTACACTTGGCACAGCCAACTCACAGCCCATGCCTCAATCCTTACCTTACACCCTTTATGATGGGGAACTCCCCTGTAACAGAATTGAGTTACTGAGAAGACGTGGGATTAATTTCATGGTGTCTTTACTTTGGAATGATAAAATCATCAATTAAAAAAAAAAATACATGAAAGGGACAAGAATTCAAGCAAATCCTGAATTCAACCAGGTTGTTCAATTTAAGTTAAGGTGAGGCTGAACTCAACTCACCCCTCACTGGAACCTACCCTTCAAGAGCAGCAACTCCTCATAGTTTAAGCTGATTTTGGCATTTCCTCCTCACCCATCAACCAACTCATGCTAATCATCACCTCTCCCATTAGCACAGAGCTAGAGAATGCTCTGACAACATCTGCCTTCAATAATTCATCTCTCACACTAATAAACTCCTGAGCCAGTGGCTGCAGATGCACCTCACTTTCCCCCTTCCATGCAAACCCTAATTACTTTTCTGAGTGTGTTTATTAGCTTGGACAGCCACCCACCTCCCTTTTCAGTTCTCTGCTTATCAGCTGCCCTTCCATGCAGATAAACACTCATAAAAGCCCGAAACCTCCAAAAGATCTTGTGGAGAACCACAGCCCATCTCCATCATTAGCTATTAGTGCAGAGGAGGCATCTTACAGGGATACTCATCAGAAGGTTTTTTCAGGAAGAGGGTACTCATTAAGGTAGTGGCTAACACTTACACTCTCGTTCCTTTCCTGCCTGGACTTCTCCCTGCTCCATCACATGGGCAGCAAGCCGGGATCCCTTCACATGTTTTCTTTTCTGCCACTGCCTGAATTTCAGATCAAAAATCAAACCCAGCTGATCTGCAAACCAATAAGCAAAGTTATTTTTCAAGCAACTGCCTTCAACATCACCAACCCAATATTTGTACCAAAGCAAAAGGTAACAAGCTCTTATAGCTAAGTCTTCAAGGAAGCAAAGAAATCAAATTCCTGCTGATCTTTTAACATGCTGGTGCACTCTTTTTTCAATTATAAGCCTAAGTTGAAAACACTAAATCAGTTTTGAGTATCGGTCCTTTGGCTTGTTTCTCATATTGTATTTACCAGTGTTTAAAAAGAAGCATCTGAGATTCTTCCATAGTAATTCTCACTGCTCTTAGGCAAAGGTTTAATTATTATTAGCCTGATGCTGTCATTTCTGAAAAAAACTCAACCAAACAAATAAACCCAGCCAAGTTCCAATTACTTACAGTAGTACCGGACTCTCCTGGTATTGTGACTTTTTATATTTCACTTCAGTTGCTCAAAGTCAATATAAATTCTTTTCACTGCACAGTTACTAGGCCAAAGTAAAATGCTTTTCTCCCAGTTCAGCCACAGTGGACTGATCTTCATCTCTTTCCCAGAAATCTAATTAGGTTCTTCTCATAACTGCTCAGATAATGCAGTAAGATCCAATTTCTTTGCAATATTTATTATTGCAGTTATCATCTTGCAACAGTTACAGCCAAGCAAGCATCTGACCAAGTCCTAAAAACTACGATTCTTTTGCTTAAAACCTTCTCCAAATGCTTCAGTCACAATCGATCCGAGACATGACTCAAGAGTGAAAGAATTTTGCAGATCCACAAAACATGGTGAAATTAAAATGAGCTGTGAGCAGCAGCCAGCAGCCAAGGAAAATCGATTGGTGCCCCTAATGAGCGCACAGATCACAGCTCTGCGTTCTGAACAAACTTCTGAAGGTGTCCAACCCAGTTACGGCCTTAAACAATAAAGAGTGGGGATTTCTGCAGTGTTACAGTTCAGCCAAAAAATAACCAGTTCTTACTGTTCAGTGCTCTGCCCTGTCCATCTGGCTAAGCTCACAAACAAACCAAACTGAGCCACACCTCCAGTGCCAAATGGAATATTTCCACCAGAAAACACTTCCTGTTGACAAGCAAGCATCAGACCTGCTCGCTTGCCATGCATTTCTAGGAAATCAAATAGTATTTTGCAGACTTGTTTGTAAAGATAATCACTGCAAGCGATTACAGGATCAAGCACTTGATCAGATTTAGGCGTTCCATACACACTGTCTGTCTATTTACAAACACCTGGTGATAATCCCATGTTGTCCTAGACAGAGGGGAATAAAAACCGGTTCTGAACAGTGAGTGTTTCTTTCCAGGGAACTTGAGGAAACAGTTACCTTGAATTATACAACAAATAAATAATATTATCAAAGGCCATGGCCCTGGCTCTGAGGAGCAGCACCCAGCCTTCTCCTCACCCAGATCACATTTAAACTGGGAGAAACACGGCCACTGCAGCTCCTGCCATTAGGAAAACTATTTCATTTCAAAAGCTTCTATTCCTCTCTGTCTAGGACAAGGGAGGATTATCACCAGGTGTTTGTAAACACTCCCCCTGCAAAAGCTGTCAAGTTCTGCAATTGTAGGAATACAGGCAACAATTATTTCAGCCACGTTACACACTAATAGTGCCACAACCCAAGCAACAATTATTCAAAATTATTTTCAGACATAAACCAGTAGCAGCCTGCTATATAATTCTTCACTGTAGTTCATGACAAATGAAAGTCCAAATTCTTTTAGGCAAACAGTGAATTATTGCGAACTGAAATAAGCTTTCAGTGAAGTGGTTCAACTTCCAGGACATATGCACTTGTTAGATTAATTCCCACTACATTTTCATCTGGATGCCAACACAGAGGTCACTTCCAACATGCTGACCCTCGTGCCCCAGGATCAGGACTTGCATTTAATTCATATTCAGGCACAGCTACACTGCTTGAAGTTTGCAGAGCCTGGACAATTACTTGAAACTGAACAGACACCTGAGGGCAAGTCAGGAGAACTCCTGAGCCTCAACCATGATGGAATTCAACAAAAAACTTCTGCATATCATCATGGTTTTTTACACATCTTCCAGAGAGTGAAAAGGCCCTTTATTTTCAGTTTTATCAAGTATGTAGCTACTACTGGCATTTCAAGAACAATGATCTAAACTTAGCAGAAGCTGCTAGCAGCATGCATTTTAAAAAGGCCAACGCTACTACCAGTAAGTCAGAATGTGTTTTCATTAAACCTCACCTAGAAATAAAGACCAAAGTCATCTGGGAGGTGCTTGAATTTAATAGGGATGAGCATTTTTTACTGAACTGCTGAGGAGTGATGCTGGTGTCTAACAACGCTCATCAGGAAAGATACAAACTGACTGACAAAGCTGCTTCTTCAGTGAGATCTCCCTAACACTGTCAAAGCACAGCTGTGGTGCTTTACTCACACCTCCAAGCCATTTTTCCATTTCCAGAAGGTAACATGCAAAAAAAAACCAGTACAAGGTAAAAAAATCTGAATGAACAACTTGAAATCTGTTTTTAAAACCAGAGTGGTCCTCATAACAAAAAAAAAAGTTAACTGGCTTAACTAACAGCTCCCTAGAAGAAATTTGGTAACGTTGTATGAACAGATTTGTCTCAAATGTCTCTCACTCCCCAAAGGACACAAACTTTGTATGAGAGAACTTCCTCCTGTTTGCGTACTCTGAACATGCAACAGCATCACCTTAGAAACCAGATTGCCTTGGATTTGGCAACACTTTTCAAAATTTGCAACTCTTCCCTCACTACAACATTTTTATGCAAGTTTGGAATTTAGAATTTTAAGGTATCAACGTCAGAACCACAGGTTTTAGGAAGGCTACAGCCAGAACAAGTAGATGGAAATAAACTTCACAGAAATGCAAAGTATTTGTAGCAAACATATTACAGTTAGTTACACCATTTGTCTTCACTGAGCACTTGTACAACTAAAAAAAAAAATCAACACATGATCTGAACCCTGAATATTTAGAAAATAAGGTAAATGAAACTTCTAATACCCCTAGCTTTACTGCAAGTACAACAGCAAAGAAAACACACCGATTTATCCTGAAATCCTGTGAACTGTGAATCCTGCTCCCAAGTTCCTAACCCCTGGTATCACATCTTAAAAATACAAGGTGAAAATTACATGGGTGACTGTTCAGCAACGTTCAGAGTCTTTCACTGCAACTTTCACTTGCGATGCAAGTTTAACTTGTACTAAAAACCTGAAAACATAAATCCTCTGTTTTTCACTGAAATACAAGATCACATTTCCGAAAAGGTGGAGATGTTTTGAGCAGGGCTCCTGCTCTAACTGGGATGTATCAGCAGTCATCAGTAATCAGACAACTCAAACACCTCTGTATCAGGTTAGCTTGGGAAAAGGAATTATTAGGAGAATGAGAAGGCTGATCTATGCTGGCCTCTTAGCTTATTTTTTCATTCAATGAAATTTCCTGATAAGTGTTTCCATGGAAAGTTTATGCTGGCAGAATTCTCATCTCTGCAGCACTCTGCGGTTTTCCACACTCGCTGACAGAAGGAACCAGCTACAGAGCCCTCTGATTTTGTAGTGCAGACAGACATGGGAAAAGGGATTGAGTGAAAGGAGACCCAGTCAAACGTACTTGGGACTCAAGCACTCATGAACTTGGGGATAAATAATCATTTTCCACAAAAAGCCGATTGCCCAATGCAAAGCTTAGTTGTGTGTTTTGGCCAACAGTTGCTCCGCTGAGTGCTGCAATTATCTCAACATAAAGGGATTACCACAATCACCCATTAATTTAAAAATTATTTAAATTATGCCATACAAAGTCACCAACACCAAGCAGCATTAGCATAAGACAACAATTTGACTTCAAGAATATGTTCCTCAAGCTGAGGACACAGTGCAAATCTTCCAAGTTACAGAAATCCTTTATTCTCCACTACAGTGGGTGTTGAGATTGTAAACACACAACCTGACCATCCTCCAAAGAACAACTCTGCATAGTCAAGGATAACCAAAAGTTTCGAAAGAAGACTAGATTTCCTTTCATTAATACGGTTTGGGTTGGAAGGGCCTTCTCTCTCAGAGAAACTGGTTCAAGTTGGTTAGGGCCTGGAATTTACTTTACAACCCACTGAGTTGTTCAGCAGCAAGAACTTCTGTGCAGCATCGTACCCTGCTTCTGTTCCTGAAGGAAAAGGAAGTTGAGGTGTACGACAGCAATTCACTGAACAGAGCCAAGAGCCCTCCAACACCTATCAGCTTTGCAACAGTAAATTAAATACCACAGGCTCACCCACTCTTAAACTACGCTCTCAGAAGACCGTGAAGATCTACATCTGTTTTTAGCAAGTTTATATTCTGCTGCTCAACTTTATCACAAGTCTTTCACGTTTCTAGTATTATTTTCAGCTAAATCCAACCTGGGAATCAAGCAGCACATCACCTCATTTTGAATTCAAGTTGAATGGAGGTTGTAGTAATTTTAAGGCACAAAGGAGCAGAGTAATGTAATCCTCAGGTTACAGACTTTGCCTACCTGACTAGCTTAAAGAGGCTTTACTGTGTGGGGGTTTAAAAAGAATTAAAATAAAAGCTTAATTTTTTTCTCCCCAAATCACTCTCAGCATCTTTATTTATTATTAATCAGGTCTCATCTGCTCAATACATCATTTCCATAAGATTAGCAATCAGCCACATGTTACAAGATGACAACAAATCCTGTGTCCTTTTCTCAACACAAAGCTTTCACCTCCTCAAGAGTAAAGACAGAGCAGAAGCTAAAACAGTTTGTAGCCTTTATGCAAGTCAGCCCCAGGATGAAAAACACCATGTTACAGAAAACAAATTTGAATTTTCAATCTCAGTTATTTCAATTTTATATCATGATTTACCATTAGCAAAGGCCTTTATCTATTCTTCCTTATGACTACTGCCCTGTCATATCTCACTTCAACGCAACATAAACACAAGTAACTCGATTTACTGTTCTTTCAGGGAATTCGTACACTGGGTTTTATTTCAAACAGGTAAAAGCTAACTGCAAATTCATACATTTCCTGACACATGGATGGAAGAAGTAAAATAAACAAGTGCCAAGCAGTTAAAAATATTTGCTTTTCATCAGCTGCTCATCCTTACATCACACATATAAATGTCTAAATACGGAAATTATTCTGAAAGTTGGCAATCACAGAGACCAGAAACAGAACCATATCCGGCAAATCCCTTCACAACATCCAAGCAGATGAAAGTCATAATCTAGAAGCCTCCAGAATTCTCCTAAGTTATGCCATTTTAATTCCTATCTCAAAGTCTCCCAGAACAGCTGCTTGTCCTTGAGTATTCGAAGAATTTGGCTTCTTTTTACTTCCGAAAGTCAACAGCCTGCAACTACTCAAGAAATTTGGGAGAGTAAAAGCAATGTACACTGAAGTTGCTACATTGCAGTCATCACCTACATTTCAACGGCCTGTTTGTCTGCTCCGAGGCAAACACTGAGCAAAAAATGCTTCTTGCAAGTAAGGGAACCACTCACTATCCCACACCTCAAGTGTATACAGCTATCTTGACCATTAAAATCCATTTTTACAGCTCCACAGGAATTACTTACAAGCTATTACTTACAAGCTAGAAAATAAATCCCACACTCACTCCCCAAGTGATGATTTTCCATGTCACATCCCTCATCAGCATCAGAGCTTCTACTTATCCACATGCCCAGGCAGAGGATCAAACTTGATATACTTCTCTCATACACAGCTCCCACGTTCTCAAATTCCATTTCTTTTCACTCAGGTTTTTAGTGCTGCAGACAGATACAGCTGGATGTAAACTTTGAGCAACTGATTGCAGCTCCAGGAACAGTAGAAACCACACTGGGCTTTCAGTTCACTCTGCCTGGTGTGGAACTGCCCCTGCAGCAGCTCGGCCACACCATCCAAAACACAAAACGCACCGTGGATGCCAACAGATGAGCCACTGTCACTATTACGGAGGCAACGTTCTCAAGATGCTCACTGTACTGTCTCCTAAGACTCGGGTTTTATGTTCTGCTTGAAAAACTGGACTATAATAAAGCTGGCCTAATTTTTTGCTTTTTTTATTTGAGTCTGCATGGGATGGTAATAGAACAGTAACTTGGCAATACAAAGCGTGGAGGACTGTTCATGATCAATATCATCCTGTTGCCATCCCTGCTGCTTTTCCAGAGCTTTATGTAAATTTCAATCAGGTATCTTCAAGTTTAAGCCCACTGCACTCATTCTTGATTTTGAACACTTAAATGTGTAAGAAGAGCCTGTTGTGCCCACAGATAAGTTTTTCTCAATTCAGATGTGATCATCACAGCAGACCCATCCCAAGGAGTGGAGAGCAGAAATCAACCCGACTAGGCAGAGTCACAGGGTAGTAGAGGGTTTTTCTGGCATCCTGTAGTGTTCTCCACACACTGGTGCCAGTGACACCTGTACCTAATCACTGTCCAGGGAATGGATTACCCTGAGGACAAGAAATGTCCTGTCTCTGCTGACATACCTAGCTAGGAACAGCCTCTTACTGATGTCATCAAGTTCACAGAGGCAAACAAGCGACAGATGCTGAGACAATAGACAGAGTTCATATTCAGGAAGAACATAAATTTATGCAACTCTGTTCATCCCTGTTTGTAGCAGGTTGTTGTTTTGGATTTTTGGTTTTTTTTAATTACAGCCTCGATGATCTTGTTTGAAAAAGCTCTAATCCCATTTGTAATTGGATCCATTTATCCATATTTGATTTCCCTAATGTGGCATCACTCACCAGCTTTTATCAAATATCACCACTTACCTACCAGGCAATATTTCCATCTGCTGAGGAGAGAAACAGTATGAGAACTAGACAAAACCAGCTGCAGAACGTCAGACAAGGAGGAGAAAAGTCTCAATGTTGCATGGTAACAGAGGTTCCTCTGACAGCTCCTTTCACTGGAATCCAGGAATAGCAGACAACTTCTGCAGTGCTGTTTTCTTCCAAAACGGTATTTGTACTCAAGTTTCTAGCAGGTAGCTGGTTCAGCCTCAGTACACCACCATATTTACATACTAATTGAAAAAAATAATCATCTGAAACACCACCAGCAGCTACCTGGCCCCTACAAATCCGGGCAAAATGCATTTTCTCCATTTATCTACTGAGCTTTTAAAAAGCTATTGGCCTAGTTAGCAAATCAAGGGATATGAATGTGAGCTTTAATTTTAATAACATGTCATTACCTAACAACAAGTAATCCCTAAAGGGACGTATTTGCACTTTTTAGGTCACTGAGGTATTTTGCCTCTTGCTGTTGACAGGCTATATTCAAATCACAGCCAAACACCTGTATTTAAATGCTTTTTGCTTCCAAATTGACTAATTTCTTTCAGCTGTCTGTAATCTCATTTCAGTGCTTGCTGTGAGAGCAAGCCAGTCAGGCTCAAATTAGAAAACCTGATATGATTAAAGTGTCTAAATCACCTTGAAATACTAAGTTTGAGATAGATTAATGCTCATTTTGTCCAACACCCACTTTAATCCAATATGTTACAGAAGCAAAGCAATCCTCCCCATTCAGACAGAGACCAGTCTGGACAACTCTCAATACTGGAGAATCAGCTCCCTCCTGAAACAGCTCTTGCCTTACTCAAGGAAAGGTAAAAGTCATCTCTTTAGACTACTGCATTCCATAATCTAACATGAGGATTTTCCCTATCAGCCTAGAAATACAAAAGCTCTCTGGCTTACATTAAAGTTCACTGGTTTGCACAGTAAAATAATCAAAGCACATATCCTATACCAGAATCACAGTCAGAATACCTTCATTATCCCCATTTTATTTTCCTTATGTTTTCCCACTGCAGTTTCTGCTGCACTGACATCACCACCAATTCAAATGCCACACCGTGTTTTCCATTACCTAAAACTGCTCAGACAAGTGTAACACATTCTACCTTCACCCTATAGATAACAACAATGTAAAAATGATTACCATATAGATGATGGTAATTTTCCATCTTAAGCAGTGGGGTAAAGCATGCTCTGGAATATTTTTTCAGCTGTTACTTCAATCCCACAAAGAACAACAATGAGACTACATGAAAGCCACTGAATTTCCCTTTTAACATTACAGTGACTAAAATGGACCAGCACTTGAATTAGGCATTTAAAGCAAAACAGGGGCCTCCAATTGTTTATGTTTGTCTGCAGACCAGTTTTAAAACACATGTAATGCTCCATCTTAAAAGCTTTTGTCAGATAATTTGGAGAGGATTAGCAAGTGAGCAATTAGTACGTGCAGTTCACATCAACTACCACACCAATTAGCATCATAAATCAAACCAGCAACCCTCTGATTGAATCCTATTATGCAGCAGGCAAGATGTTCCAGTAAGCAAAATATTCCCAGAGAAGTGATGTCTTTCTGGAAGCCACATAGGGCTCCTGACTTCAGCTAAAATATTACTTTTAACAGGTATTAAGCAGCTATCAAGGCAGGTGTCTGCTGTAAATATGGATCACCTGGCACCCAGATACCAACGCACATCCCTCCCTCCAGCTCAGAGGTCACACATCTGGGTATTCAGCCCAGCTTTTGCCTCCAGCAAGTTGTGCCCCATCCTACTTAAATTTCATTTTCGACATAAGTCAATAGCCAGATCCTTCCATCCATCAGCTCGGGTATTGTTGTACATCGAGATGCTATTAAATGCCACAACCTCATAATGGTGAAGCATTTTTGAAGCTTAAATAATGCAGGTTAAAATTAGCCTCTTATTTTGCATGAGAAAAATAATGAAATGGGACTAAATGGATGCGTTGCCTCAGGGTACAGGAATCTTTTCCACAGCTTGTTGCTGGCTCCTCCCTGCTTGCATTTACTCAGCTCCAAGGGTGGAACTGCAGATTGCCATTCAAGTAGCAGAATTGCCATAGAAAAGTGATAAACCACTACAGCAAGCTCCCACCTGCACTCAGGCTGCAGCTATAGATTTGTGTTGTATTCAGAACATACCAGTAGCATGGTCAATTTTTACAGCTTCATCCTCCATCATTCATGTCACCACCCTGTGCAGGGGCTCAGAAGCTGACCCAGGGATCCACAAAGATCTTTCAACCCCAAGCCTGGATAGCAATCCAAAACAAATTTTATGAAGGAAAACTATTATTTGGCTTTACTCACAGTAGAAAGAAAATAATCCTATTAATTCTTCAGCATGTACTGAAAATACGAACAAAGCTTCACTACAAAAGCACTTTTAAACTCTGCTACATCATTGATTTTATGTTCATGACAGAATGGAACATTATTTTCCTTCATTGTCATTATTTATTAGCTTTGATAGTTGTCAATTGTACCCTTGGCAGTACAACAAATAACACCTTCTGGCCAGAAACAGAGACGGTGCAATTCATAACAAAACGGTTTTTATTATCAGAATCCTCACAATCAAATATTCACGTCTCTTCAGGCTTTCCAAGCTATCATTCTAGTTTTAGTGCTAAAAAGTGATGCAAACCAGAGATATACAGCCCATCCTTCTCTTGAGAGCTCCATACCTGCTTTATAAGCTGTCTCCCACAGTAGCTACAGCAGCAGATATTAAGCTGTATGTGATTTGAGTGATAGTAAGCTCCTATCTCTGACTTTTGATTATTTCTTATCAGGCTAGATTTGTCATGTCATGCCACCTTACCTAAATATAAACACCTACCAGGTCTATCCATGAGCTGTACAATGGTTGTTTACTAGGACATAATATCCATTAATATGTCATCTTTCCACATCAGGAAGAACATAATCACTGAAGCCTAACTCATACCATGACATTAGGTTCACACACAAAAAAAAATACCAATATTCAAACCTAAGAAACCAATAGTAGCTCAGTTATTCCTTCTCACTATTCTAGCATTACTAAAGGCTTAGCTTCCAAGAGATCCTTTGCATCCTGCAGTCAGATCAACTTTTTTAAAGCAACACAGGTAATTTGTTAGGCCAAGTTTATGACAAGAAGTGCCACTGGTTCTTACTGCTGCAGTTGGCTTTATGGTTTTCTTGGATGCATTAGTGTGCTACAGCTGCCACAGGAAGGCTGAGGGATGACCTGATTTTTGCCTTTGAGACATTAAAATTACTATCAAGCTTCAAGCCACCACAAGGTAATTCACTGAATGAGTAATTCTGGCTGTAACAGTGTAGAAAGCAGGAGGAAAAGGACTATTCCATCAATTTGCACCTGCTAACCTTGTTCAAAGCAGCAGATTTAAACTGCAAAGCCACAATCATTTTCATGCTTTGAGAACACTCCTACATCCTTTCTATAAGGCAGTTACAGAGCTCTAAAAGTACCCTCCCTCAGTATCTGGGCAAATCTACTTAAGATTGCTTCCTGGACCTGGACATGTATTTCAACTTCATGTTTGTCAATCCATTCACAGCCTTGGACATTTCAATCTCCTTCCCCACTTCCCTAGTTATGGAGAGTTTTCCTGAGCTTGGCTGGTATCTTGGAGGAAATTCACTGCTGGGCAAAACCTAGCAGCTATCAAAACAATGTCTGATCTTTCCCAGCAAGGTCACCCTCCTGAACCACGGAATATCCTGAGCTGGAATGATCCCGCTCCACAAGGATCGTGGATCCAACCCCTGGCCCTGCACAGACACCCCAACAATCCCACCCTGGGCATCCCTGGCAGCGCTGTCCAAACGCTCCTGGAGCTCTGCCAGCCTCGGGCCGTGCCCATTCCCTGGGGAGCCTGGGCAGTGCCCAGCACCCTCTGGGGGAAGAACATTTTCCTAATATCCAACCTAAACATCCCAGACACAGCTTCATGCTGTCAGAGATGCTATAACAAAGGGTACCACAGATACTGAGGGGAAATTAAGGAAAAAAGAAAAATAGGAGAAGTAATACCTCTTCAACACGTACACTAAAACTTTCAAGTCCAAGATTATTGTAACCAGGCACAAAATTCCTCATCTGTCCACACACCGGCCACCTCCAAATTCACATGCCAGGCATCTGAGTTGGGATGTTGCCCGAGTGATGCAAAAAGCTCCCGGCACACAAGGCGTTAACTCAGACACACCAGCATTTGCCAGGTTAAATGGGATCCATTTAACTGATTGCTGTCTGGGCATCTCAGTGCCATGCTTTTAGCATATTTCCTCTGGAGAGCACAGTTGCTGTGATACCTAAAAGACAGGCTTCCTGGCTGCTCTCCTGAGCATGAGAAGCTCAAACAAAGATAATGGATCTGTCACATTCAAACCTACTGTATCTGTATAACCCAGGACTGGTGCCACAAAATCCTGTGTCCTTCTGGTTATGGTACTGAAAAAGACAGCTGCAAATTATAGAGAGAGTGGTAGAAATAATAGAAAATTGACTAAAAGGAACAACATCTGCAATTTTAGTTTAATAGAAAACGTAAACACTACCAAGTTCAAGTCAAGGTTTCGAGTTAAGTCGTGTTGAGCACTGATTTGGTCTAGGCTATAAACAGTTCCTCAATCCCTTTAAAAACAAAGAAAAAAATTTGAAAAATTTAAGCTTCTCATAAACAAACACAAATACAAAGCAATACAGCTAAAGCTATAGATTCAATTCCAGTGTTCCTTTTCCTTTTGCTTGCCTGTACCTTTCTTCAGTATAAAAGGGAAAATTATCAAAGTAACCGTCTAATCATTAGGTTTACATTCATTTTGCACCTATGTAAACTAATAAAGCTACAAAGCAGACACTGAAATGACATCTTTCACACAAATCAGCCCTGTGGCTTTAGTACTGACTTCCTGAAGTGGTTAACTGAAGCTTATTTAAGCAATAAGACAGAAAAGTGAAAGAACAAGTCATTCTCTGGTTTAGAAATGCACCATTGTCTTAACACCCTTTCATCTGTACCACTATGCAGGCTCCAAATATTAGTCAGAATCTTGAAATTGCATTAATGAGGCTGAATGTGCACACACTGATTAAGTAACACATCTGCTTCCACCCACTTAAAAAAAAATATTAAATACTTCCAGAGGGCTTTGGAAATGCCAGCTGCCCACAACGGACTCACCGCCACCCAGGAAACCTCACAACCTCACTGTTTCCACCTTGGAACTAAATTTAAAACAAAGTTTCTACAAAATCATAGTTTCCTGGTAGCCAAAATACATCTACGTGTGATGTTACCTCATTTCCAACATGGGTCACAAGATTTATGCTGCATTTATAACCTTAGCACAATTGCAATAGAAGCACAAATGAACTGCAAACAACTTCAGATCAAAAACTGCTTAGAAGTAGTTCAAAAGCCTTTCCTCACAGACACAGGCAAATCCTAAGGTAAAATCACCCTCCTTCTCAGTCTCCATTGGTACAGCAATCACAAAAGTCTTTACATCAAAAAAATCAGCAGCATCTCAACTTCTCCACACCTGGCTCATGATTTCATGGTGTGAGGACAGGTAAGAACACAAAAGAGAAGTTGAGCCACAGTTCTCCCTCGGTATAGGTGACAAAAAGTACAGACAGTGCTTGAAGGCAGTCAAGGACAAAAACTAATATAATCTAAGACAAATCTCGTACTTGCACAGCCATTAGGATAATCAAAACTATGGAATATGCTGCTTGCTCTCTCAGAACAGAAAACTTTATCCACTGTAGATTACTAGGCAATCATTCTGGATTTGTTCCACAAATGATGTAAGGCCGTGTGTATGAAGGTCACAAAGAAAACCCTTCACATAAAAACTCACAATTGCAGAAAAGGGACGTTTGAAATGCTCTGTCAGCAAAAAGTCACACAGTTGAGATGCAACTGAGTTCTGAGGTTTTTTTTTTTTGGAGCTTGTATTACCTTTTCTTCAAAGATTTGCCAAAAATATCAACACTACCATTCACCTTGCTTATTGGTAAGGACAAAACCAATCCCAGTGGTGACGCAGTAGAGAACAGAGTATTCCTGAGGTCTGGGGAGAAGTTGTTCAACTGCCTGGCTCTACTCCAACCTCTTTCACTAGCCAGAAACAGGGTGGGATTTTTTAATTTCACTTACAAACATACTGTAGCCTGACAGTTATAAATGCATCCCTTAAACATTAGCAATTAATGATATCCCTCATATTCCCACCTCAGTTTTCACAGCACGGCCAAAGATACTAACCTGTTCCTTCAGGTGGTAAAGTTAAGACTAAGACCATGGCTACTTCAAGCACTGGAAAATAAGCACTTTTCCTAATTGGAAAATAAGTCTTGTGAAGACACTTAGCTTAAGGACCGATGTCACCTTTTGGAAACCACAACTGCCATTTTGTTACTGCTCAGCACAATGCAGAAAACAAACACAGCAATCCAGCTTCCAAAGTGTTTCCTTTTCCCAAGTGCCTGAGTTGTGCAAAAGCAAATCCCATGTCCTATCTGCTGCACTGTCGAGTGCCCCCTCTTAGGGAGTAAGACTCACTTGCCAATTTAAATAGAAATAAAAACAGTGATATGTATACACAGCAGCATGAACTCTTGTATCAGCATTATTGCCTGCTGCTTTCAACTAATCCCCCAAAGCAAACGGTGGGAGAAGGCCAGCACACTGCCTGAAAACCCTAAAACCTCACAGCACATTTGTTCCATCAACATCAGCTGATCCACAGCAGGTCTCCTTTTTTGCCCGGGGGAAAAGAATTTATCCTCACAAGTTAACAGTTTAAGGCTTTCCTCTTGATCTGTATCTTCTGCGCTTGCTCAAAAGCATCTGGTATTTAATCATGCAGCTTTTGCAGAGAATGGCACTGAAGCGTATAATTTAAAGGCAGAATAAGACATTCCAGGAACTTCGGACGAAACTATCAAACCTAGTTTTTAATTTACCATGCAAGTGCAGTTAATATCAAGCATGTGAATTCTCCTGTTTACCCATATGCTGGAGTCTGCCATCTTGCACATTAAAAAGAAATGTCCTTCCATTTTCCTGTGAGCCACAAAAACTGCACAACATGTACCGCATTTCACCAGTTTCTTCACATTGGAGGTCTACAAACAGCAAGACTAGATCACAGAATGGTGTGGGTTGGGAAGGACCTTCAAGACCATCCAATTCCATCCCCTGCCATGGGCAGGGACACCTTCCACTATCCCAGGCTGCTCCAAGCCCTGTCCAACCTGGCCTTGGACACTGCCAGGGATCCAGGGCCTCCCCACCCTCACTGCAAAGCACCCTCTGAATGTTACCTTTGAGCCAGGCTAACGCACAGCTCAGGGCACAAAGTTGCAGGTGCACAATCAGCAGAAAGGAGCCTTAAAAGACTTGTCCCAAACACGTAGCCCTGGCTGTTACAGGAAACAATCCTCACCCAAGCCAATGCTTACTGTGTATATGCAAGCTCAGAACTCACCTGGATACACTTACTCACCAGGTATGTGCTCAGATTCTCTACGCCTGATTCACCCCAATTTAATCCCCCAGCACACCAACAAAAGTAGCACACTCTCATGCTCTGTTGTGCTCACCCAGAGGTCTGAAACAAGACGGTTGTTTGGAGAACCAGTCTGATCATGTCAAATTACATAGTCTGATCGACAGGTCCAAAGCACAAACGTAACACAAGTTTCAAGAGGCCAATTGCCCTCATGGTTTCAAGATGCAACTGTCTTATGTGATACCTGGGAGTTTTCTCAGCTTTGGTCACTGATGCCTAAATATCTGAACGATGCCATCATTCCTTCCATGTATTGGAAAAACATAAAAAGTACCCAAGGTCAGAGAATCCCCCAGTGGTCTGGGTTGGAAGGGACCTTAAAGCCCATCCAATTCCACCCCCTGCCATGGGCAGGGACACCTTCCACAAGACCAGGTTGCTCCAAGACCTGTCTAAGCTGGCCTTGAACAGTTGTAGTCTTGTATTTCCCAACAGAAAACTGCTTCTGCAGCATATGCATTTTTCAAGTAATTTAGCTCAGACTTCAGTAGTAAACAAAGTGTTAAGATACCATTGCTGCCTCAACTCCAAAACTGAGAGTAACTACTCCAATAACATCGCACCCAACATACTCAATACCAACATTCAAGGGGCTGCAAAGTTGGAGGGCTCCAAGAATCAGATGCCTCTGAGGCATGTGTACTTCAAGAGTTTTAGCTCCACCCTAAGTTACTTTATTTTCAAGAACATGTACTTTTAAAGGGGACCAAAGGAAAAAAAATAAAGCAAGGTTTGTATCTTCTGTCATTTTCTCCCACCCACTCACTTCCCAGTGCATCCTCACACTGCCCTGAGCAAGTTATTTCCAAATGTACAATCTCATTTTCCCTAAGACATAAATTATTTCTTGACAATCACTTAATCATCATCATTTCAAAATTCAAACTAGCATTTACACATGCTTTTTAAAAACGATTTTCAACAGAGAAACTAGAATAAATGTACTGGAATACAGCAGTTCATAAGTACACAATGTCTGGAATGGCATTGTTACCAAGTAAAGCAACAACTTCCCTTTAAATAAATAAATTAATTAAAACTACTTCAGATGCTCAACACCTGCTCCATCAGCATGTTATTATTAAAGTCTATTAGTGAGTGTTTTTATAGACTATAAATAATATCTACATCATCTTGGCTTAAGTGTTTTAAAGTCCTTTCATGAAGGACTAAAAATGAAGTTTTTCACCATCTTTCCTTGGCTCTCCATCATGCTAAAGTTTGTAACAATATAGTGCTGGTCTCAGCCTGGATGATAGAAACTGGAACTGATATATTCAGCTATTTCCTACCCTTGCAGATCATCACATCTTGAAACCTCAAGATATTTTCAGCAACTCAAAGTCCACTGAAGGCAATTCATATCTTCCTCTCGCCGTTTCTAACCACCCAAGATACTTGACACAAGAAATGTTTAATGTTGATCAAGCAGTGGTGTTGTGAACTACAGAACACGGGAAGGCAGATTTTGCTACAGTAAAGTCTGTGTAGCAGACTAATAATATTAATTACACTGTTATTAAACTAATATAACAGTCTAAGTAAGAGCATCTTAAACTGATTGGATACTTAGTATGAATTTCCTACCAAAAATACAGAACAGTGTATGCTTTCAAACTGTTGACTTTGCAACTCTGAGACATGCAAGAACCTGGAAGCAGCCCACATTTTTTTAGCACCTTTATCCACGGAGGAAAAACTAATGAAGTACTATGAGTACTGGATACTTTTATCCAGTATCACACGTAACTTAGAATAATACAAAGCAAGAAATCTCTGTGCAAAAAGTACGGACAAGTCAATTTAGGACCCAGTTTAGCAGGTGCTCTCTTCAAATCAGATAGAACTCTTGTACTTGAATGTAAGCAACTGCGGCTGAAAAGGTAGTTTTAATTTCAGATTATTTCAACAGTCTTTGGTCCAGCAAATATGTTCAGACACTCCTATAGCAGAACTCCAAATGTAAAAAGAAAGAGGGTTTATATTGCCAACAAAATCCCATGTGCTGGAAAGACAGTGCCACTCTACACAGAAAATTCTGGGAATCAGTAACAGCATGTCCACTGAAAGAGTCCCAAATCGCTTAAGATCCCAAGCATGTTCTTCTCCAGAGCTATCAAACCTCTCTTGAGCAGGAGAGTACTAAATGAGCTGTTCAAGGAGCACATGTTGGTTGGAGTTTCAGTGTAAAGCAGCCTGAACTCACAAGTCTATACTTTTCTCTTTACGGGGTACAGTTCTCCTTGCCCTGGAAGGAAGTATTTCAGCAGAAAGTTACTTGGTATTTTCTCACAGCAGCCACATGCCAACCACACCACGATTCCTGTCAGTGAACCTCGAGTACCCTGAGGTCAAAAGATTTTGTGATTTAGGGAGTATCAGTGTACCACTAAACTCTTTGCAGCAAAATCAGAAGGCAACCACCACAAACCAAATGTCTGTTTTTCCTGTATGCAACACATAGAACTACCACACAGATTTAAAAGACGCTATCAGTGAGAAAGTGTTAGCTAAAGGAGGTTTACCAAAAATACAGCCTGGTGGAGTTATAACCTAAAGGAGTGAGGAGTTTTTGTTTTACCTCTTTAAGTCTTTAACAATTCAATTTTTAAATATTTAAGTGCTAGCTGAAGAACCCTCAGAAGACATAAAATACACTCCTTTTCTAGATAAATTGTTCCCATCAATCAGAGCTACTGCCCTCATGACTCAGAGCCCAATAAAAGTTAGACAGCAAATTATCTATGAAGGTTTTACTCATCCTCTCTGCTTTTGAAACATGTTTGTAGGCTGCTATTTTGGTTTTCAAGTCTTTGTGATTGACAAATGAGCTGAGCCACAGTTAGGTAACAGAAATCATTAATACATGAAAAGACTAACACAAGTCACATGCTAAGGAGATAACTACATACAGTGCTTCAAATCCTCCTCCCACTTCCACACAAACTTGGCACATCACTAGAGCCCAAGCATCTTATTCAAGAAACATATTTACACCATGTAAACATGTATTAATTACCCCTTGGAAAAAATGTTCTGCTGAAGGCATCACCTATCCCGCAGAAATCCAAACACCAGCAGCGTGGAGAAAGGCACAGTGCTTGTGTCACAGTCTTCCCACCTGACATTATTAATAAGTGTTTACCTCCTCAGAAGAGGAAAGAAAAGGCAAAGTACTCTCAGGTGGGGACAGCCCCACACCACAATTTCAGTAGTGACTAATAAAACAGAATACGCACAAATCTCTGCCACACACTTGATCAGATGTAGATACTCAGTTAGGGACTGTTCTGTAATAAGTGACAGGCACTGCCAGCCTCCCTGCCTCGCCACACTACCCACTAAACCCAAAATGTTAACAGCAAGAGCCATGCTGTCTATCTATTCAAGCTTCACTGCTCAAGAGGCACACAAATAAATCGTTCAGGCAACAATCTCAATAGCAGCTTTTCCATCAGGACATTTCGATGACATATCATTTAAAGACCAGCTAGGCCACCAACACAAGATGGTTTTATGCAGCTCTATTTCAGCTGCTGTACATCACACTCTGCTACCCTGAATCCCTTCCAAAACAGCGACAGGATACTCCACTTGAAAAAGCACACAACGTGAAGCTTAGCAAGTTATCATGCAGAGTAAGTCAAAAATCTCTCCACCAAATATATATTCTTAGCCAATAGTATTTGCTCTTTTTAACTCCGCCAACAGTTAAGAAAAAATATCTGCAGACTTCACTACGCTGGTGATATTTTTCCTTATTTTGTGCATCCTAAGCAGTTCAAGTCTCCGTAGTGCTCCTGCGGGGATAGATGCACATAAATCTAAGCTCAGAGGGCTGTTATCTCCATCTTGCCTCCCGACCTGTTTTTACACTACTGCACAGACCGATACCGCTCCATAACCCAGCTGCACGTCTTGTTTACCCACTTCACACCACTAAACCACAACCCACACTGTCTCCATCACACGCTGCAGGGAGCGCCGAAGAAAATTTCATTTTCCCGAACCGTTCTGCAGGCAAAACGAGTATCATCCTTCCCACCGTACCCCAGTCCGAAAGAACCCGCTGCTCTCTCGCACAGCAGCCGCGGACGAGTAGCAAAACAACTTCTAAATCCCACAAATCCCAACAGAGGGGCCACCCGCGGCATTCAGTGGGGGGAAATGATGGGGACCAAGCTGAAACAGCCCCCGCTCCCTGAAAACGCCTGCCACGAGGAGTGGAGGAAGGGCAGGCAGCCCGGAGCGGGGAGGCGGCTGCTCCCAAGGACCCGCGGGCCATGGGCTGGGGCGCACTGGGGGTGCAGTGCACGGGGCTGGGGAAGATAGAGAGATGTGGGCGGGGGGGAGCAGGACCATGGGCTGCGG
>VZRN01001791.1:0-116343 GCA_013397935.1 Dasyornis broadbenti | reverse complement strand
GCGCTCGCCCCGCGTCCTTCCCCGCTTGCCCCGCTTCACGCTGGCGCAAGCCACGCCTCTCAGGTGACGTCACCGCGCAGGCGCTGCACTGTCTCCCAAGGGCACGCTGGGAAATGGAGTCCCGGAGGGAGGCGCTGAGGGAGGGTCAGGTTTGCACCGCTCCGCGTCCCCTCAGGGACACCGGACCCGCCCCGGCCCCGCCCTTCGGCCCTGCCCTTCGGCCCCGCCCCGCGGCCCCGCCCCGCGGCCCCGCCCCGCTCAGGGGACGCGGGGCCCGTGCCCTCGAGCGCTCAGGAGCACTCCCCTGGCAGGGAAGGATGCAGCCCTTCGGTGTGAGTCCGGCACCCGCGGCCACTGGAGCGCTGAAAGTGATGAAAGTTAGAGATTTATGCCCCAAGTGCGCCATGCACGCCTGGTATGGCAGCTCCATCCCTGGAAGTGTCCAAGGCCAGGTTGGACGGGACTTGGAGCATCCTGGTCCTGTGGAAGGTGTTCCTGCCCATGGCAATGGGAGGAATTGGATGGGCCTTAAGGTTCCTTCCATCTCAAACCATCCTGTCATTCTATGACTTGTCAAAAATATTTATCTCCTGGAGTAACGAAGCACTGTTGTCATTGCATAAACAAGGGTTATTAGCAATATCGTTTGCAAGCCAGCTGGGCACTGTCAGGCATTGACCTCAATTAATCCATTTTTAGGATCGATATTCAATGGATTTCAGCTCCAACGCTGTGAAACGTGGAGCAAACTTTGATATAGGAAACAACATAAGGACAACTAGGTATAGGACAGCCTCAGGAAAACTGCATCCATCCATGTGGTATGCTGATATATACCACAGCAAGCAAGAGGGTAATTTCAGTAATTTTACCCCCAAAATACGTTTATTTAGGTACAGAGCTCGGGTCTGGCAGGGCCGAGAAGCAGCCATGCTCCTTTCTCTGTGCAGTTGTTTATGTGATGTTACCTGCAGCTGCATTTTTGTGTTTTAAAAATATTTTATCATTTGGAGTAATCTTTTTCTTGAGTGTTGGCTACTTGGAATGATGAGAAGGACAGAAGAGGTACAGGTTTATAAACACTTAATGCATCTGGGCATCATGATAGAATAAGGGGAAATATGGTGTCAAGCTGAAAAAGGGTAGATTTAGATTGGATATTGGGAAGGAATTGTTCCCTGTGAGGGTGGGGAGGTCCTGGCACAGGGTTCCCAGAGAAGCTGTGGCTGCCCCATCCCTGAAAGTGTTCAAGGCCACGTTGGACCAGGTTTGGAGCAACCCGCGATAATGGAAGGTGTCCCTTCCCATGGCAGGAGGTGGAATGAGGTGAGATTTAAGGTTCCTTCTGCCCCAAACCATTCTGGGATTTTTGATGTGATGGTTCACACCAAAGAAGAAAGAACTGTGGAGGTGACAAACCAAGCTGTGCTATGAGATTGAGGTTTTGGATGCTCCTGGGACTGAAGCTTCCTCAGCACTGGTTGCTCTCTGCTGCAAGAGTTGTCTCCTGCTCATTTGAACAGTTTAGGGGGATATGGCTGTAGATGGCTTTGTCTTCTTCCTTGATCTTTCTCAACAGAAATTGCTACCATTTTTATTAGCTTTCTTGGTTTTAGTTTTTATTTCTAGCAGGAAATTCTTGAGTGGATAAAGAAAAGAATAAAAAAGGCAGGAATAATACAGTTCCTGTTTCCACTAGTGCGTGCCACTCAGGGTATTAACGATGCTGATAAAAATTTGTGAAACATAAGAGGATTTTTGCTTTCATTTACCTTAAACTGTTTAAATAAGCTAAATGTATGTAGAAAGCTGGATGAAATCTATAATTCTCCCCTTTTCCTCCCTCTATCCTGATCTGGAGCAGAGGCACTACCTCACATTACTTGCCTTTCAAAAAATGCCAAAACAAGCAGCGGAGCCAAGAGCCAGGCAACAGCCTCTGCCGCATGTGGGGCTGATTGTTTCCACTGCTGCCATATGCTTTGTGTTCTTCCAGCTCTAAAACTCATGGAAAACAACTCCCAGAGTAGTCTCAGCTGTAAATGAATGCAACTACTGCACCCAAATAATTGAAGAATTAAAGCCCTGTGTTAATATAAAGCCCTTTGGTAATATTTTTGTCTATAGTCCTCCTGTGAAGCCTTTGCTATCCTGAATTTTTACTACATAAAAGCTTTGTAAAATCACAGCAAAATGTAAGCTACTGTTGCCGCTTTCATAGATTTCTCGTGTAAGAAGTCCTTAACAATAAGTGTTGTTTTGCTGTGCTTGCAGCTGAGATTAGCCTGAAATGCTGCTCGTGGTGCACAGAGAGATGCTGGATACCTCCCCTCACTCTCAAACTCTGCTCTGGAGAGTCTGGCAGCTGAAGTGTTCCACCAACCTTTAATGTGAACTGGCAGAGAATGACTTGGGCACCGCTGCTGTGAGCAGGAAGGAATTCAGGTTTGTTTTCCTTTGGTATGGGAACAGGGGTGACTTGGGCACTTCACAGCTTTTTTGAGTCTGGTTTTGTCAAAGGCAAGATGAATGCCAGGACTGGTGCTCATCTGGGGAGCTCATGAAACTCAGGTGATTTTACAGGTATGAAGGGCTGATGGGCTATGAGTGAGGCAGACAGAGCGGGCCCAGTGTAGGTTACCCTTCTGGCGCTGGTTTTCCTTTCTGAGGGTGAAAGCTTGCCAGGGTTGAAGCTTCCCACCGCTCTCCCACGCAGCTGGTTCTGTGCTTAGGTCTCTAACAAAGTTCCATCTGTGCTGGCTTCCTCCTCCTCCTCCCCATCTGGCAGATCCACTCATTGCCCTGCCTACAGAAAGCTGGTCTGGATGGTTTCCTTCTGCTGTTGGTGCCTTATTCCTGAAGGTATCAGTAACTGGAAAGCAGCACTGAATCGACATGTCCAACAGGTCTAGCTCCCATCACATGACAGGGCTCATCCACTTTGTGCTATTCCCAGTCTGTCCACCAAACCCTACAGAAAGTGTAGGAAAGGATTCTGAGGAGTCGCAAGTGATGCACTTGGATTCCAGGCATAGAGACAATTACATTTTGCTTTTGGAACTGGGCCTGAATGTGTCCACCTTAATGGAAATATGGCTGTGCAAAAGTTCCACAGAGATGTCGCAGGCAGAGCTCACGAGCCATTAAGGTGATGTTTAAGCACAGATCTTGGAAATGGAGAACTCTTGTGGAATTTCATTTAAACACTGACTGTACCTTATCCTGATTCTTTGCTGTGGAGCTTTCCTGGCTGCTGAACTGGGAGTTAGGCAGCACTAGCTTTTAGTTACTAATCCAGTAGCTGAAACGTTGATTGGAGGCAAAAAAAAGTTTTAAAAGTGTTCAAGCATCCTATCCTGGTCTGTGCCTGATTTTACCATAAATTAAATATCGCAGACAGCTTGACACACGAACTCATTTGCAGACCTAACAGGAAAAGGATTAACTGGGAAAAACAGAGAACATAAGGACTCCTGCACCATCCGGGAGAAGTTATAAGAGAAAGCTTAGCTGATGGTTGTGAGCAACATTTCACGTAACTGGGACTGTTTCTGTGTCTGTTCACAATCTTAAAGCCTGGCTGTTCCTGGGATTACTGTTGGTGTGAGCAGTGTTTTGTTTAATAGGCAGGGAGTGTCTGGAAAAACACAGGAGATAGAGCGTTAGAGATGGATCTTTGTGCCTGCTAACCCTGATATTTCTATAAAGACTGAAATCAAACCCATATGAAAAAGAGATATGAAAACATCAAGTTTTCCTGAATTATCTTTTCAGTGATTATAAAAACTTAAATAGGTTAAGCTTCCTCTCATAACAAATTGGGATGAAATTCTGTTATTTTACTGGGTAAATATTTGGGTCAGTCAGTTACTATTACAGAGTGATTAGATTGCTCAAGAGGCTTTGAAACAAATGTAACTAATGAATTAACCTCATTCAGGGAGTGTGAAATCTGTTCCAGGAGAAATGCCAACTAGTTCAAACAATACTAATTATGGAGTGGCAACAACAAGCGGCTGTTGGAGCTGTAGCTCATTCCCCAGTGCTCCTGTCATAACTGGGAAAATGCTGTTCTATAAATGCTGTTCCCATCTGCCTGGAAAAAGGTGGGGTGGCAAAAGCAACTGCTTTCCTGAAGGTGGGAGCACAGATCAAATCCCCGCGGCAAGGTCAAATTATCCGGCTTAAAGGGGCTTCTAATCAGAAGTGAACTACATACCAGCACTGAGCTGCAGAACAATGAACCAGCAATAACTGTGCGTGTTCACCATATGGGGAAAGGAATCTGGGAGTCACTTCTCAATTCTAGCCCCGGGGACATGGATTTCCACTAACCTGAAACTTTCTGAAATGTTAAAATGAACCGTCTTCCAAACTGCCCGTGTTTTGGCTCTTTGTTGATCTAAGTTTCACTGTAAAACCATTTACAGCATTTACAGATTTGCAGAATTTCTATCTTCATTAAAGCAAAGTCATTGTTCAGATCTGGAGTTGTGCTGTGGCTTTGCTCAGGCTGATGATGATCTGTGCTCTGGCTTTAGAACAGAGGCTTAAAGTGACTTCAGTGAAAATAAATGGCTTCTTCACATGAAGTAGGTTTTAGGTCCCAAGTTCTACCCCAGCTACCCAAAGCTTAGACAGCTTCATTGCAGCAAAGACTCAAACCATGTACAATAAAAAAAATTGTTCAGTTGGTACCCCTGAGTCAGGGCTCAGCTAACATCCTGAATTTTATAGCAGAGCAAATCCAGTGACAGCTTCATATGCCAGCTCCAAGATACTCAGCACTTTATTGAGCTCTTATCATGGCTAAATATGATTACACTCCAAGTGTCTCTAAGCTTGTTGCTGTTGTCACTTCCTTGACGGAGAATCAATATTTGATTCACCACATAATTCCATGGTAAGCTCAGGTCTCACTTCAGCTGTGGCGTGCTGACAGGGCTTGAAGAGTTATGGAATATCGTAGGCTCAATTGTTACCCCGGAACTTTCGGACACAGGCTATTGATTTAATGCAGGAAAACCACAGGAGAGGTCACTCTATATTAGCTCAAACTCACCTTTTAGAACAATCACCTTAATGTTTAATAACATGTTCTATGCATAATGCTATGACATCCAGTGATAAGGAATGAAGAAATAGGATAAGAAATTGATGCAGTGAAGTCAAAACTGTTAGGTCTGGCAAAACCCTTGCTGGTGAAGGTCCCATGTGACTTAATTTAAGAGCATGATGTTGTGCAACCGGCTAAGCCAGCACCCCTGAAACGTGGATTTTTGGTGACAGATTGCGTGGTTTAAATAGCAACTTGAAGTCTTTTGTCTGGTAGGAAAATAAAACTTTTTTTTTGTGTTAAGAGGAGGGTGAGCCATTACTGATCAGTGAAAGGATGCAAAAGAGCATGAAAACAAAGCTGAGGATGGTAGGTGGGTCTGATCATAGCAGTTCCCTGCATTTCAGATGAGAAATCGAGTTATTTTTGCCCTTGACTCTTGTGAGTGCAGACATCACAAAAACAGCCAGCAGTAGACTGTAGCTTCTTGGAATCACAGAATCAAAAACACGTGGACTACAGCCCAGCTGCTTGTTACACACAGGTCTGAACTGACCAAAGGCAGTGTTTCTACTGAATGTGTTTATTTGGGGGCGTATTTGACATCAGCATCGCCTGAATTTACCATTCTTTGGGACTTTTAACTTCAAAATCAGTGAGATTTACCTGGTGTAGTAACTCCAGCCTTTCAGCTCTCCCACATGAGGAATTTCCCCCAGGGATGAGTTGCAGCCCAGCCAGCCCCTTGCCCCAGTGGGCAATTCCTGAGCACTGTGCTGTCGGAAGGGGGTCTCCAAAGGGCTGGCATCTGGGACACGGTCACCATAGAAACTGGGGGGATTTGCTGTGTGTCTGTGTCGGTTCTTTGAGCTGCTTAACAGCTCGCTGATAACAACTCACACTTACACAGCTCGGGGAGTGTGGCCGAGACAGGGCTGCGCTGCAGTGCGGGCTGTGCACAGATCCCGGGAAGAATTCCCTGGAAAGGCTCTCATACTCACTGCTTGTGTGCATCACCTTGTATGCCCCCTTCCTGTAGCTGCAGCTTCCTCATAAAAATGTAATAAAACCCCATGGGCTCTTTGTCTGGAGACAAGGAAGGGCTCCTGGCACATTTCCACCATCCCATTTTGCTTATGGTTTGACCAGGTTTGTCTGACCTAGTTCTGTTCATAAACTGGGCTTAATGGTGGAGTCCTGGAAATGTTCCCAGCTGCTAAAGCCAGGCTATTCCCTCTGCAGTAATTAATTGCAGTTCAAAAGCCCTTCACCAGCTATGTATCATAACATTAACATAAAAAAACATGTTCTCTGGGATTCTAAGCTTTGAACAATCTTCTTATGGTGCCCAGACTTCTATTCCATAGCACCAGAGCACCACGGGACCCTGCTCATCAATTGCTTGCTTCTAAGTACAGACTGAACTGGAAAATCTCTTTCCTGTGTACCCATTGCAGACCCGTTATCACAGTATAAAATGAAGCTTGGGATTGTTTTTATTAAGCTGGGTGTGATTTTTCATTCCAGTGTAACTTTCCATCCACTTGCGAAAAGAAAAAAAAAAAAAAAAGGAGAATTTGAGAACAAATCTAATGAATTGAAACTTGATGCCCAATAATGATTTCAACATCATGAGGCTCCTGGAGAGAGTTCAGCAATTATTAGAGACGGGGAGAATTGTTAGCACTAACTGCCTGACAAAGGGACAACTTTTGATTGAACTAAGGGTGCCTGAATCACACATCTTCAGCAGAGAGAGCAGGACACTGCTCTAAAACCTATTGTTGTAACTGCTTTATTAAAAAAAAAAAAAAAAAAAAAAAAAAAAAAAAAGAGGTTTGAGCAAATATTCGTGTGCTTGGCTACTGACTGTGTGAATTGTAGAGGAACCTCGTTTTGGCATTGCAGTTCCTGTGACGGTTCCTTTGGGATTTCCTGGACCTGAACTGTGTCAGCTGCACTTGCTTCCAACTCACTGAGAAATGTGGAGCGAAGGCCACGAGCTGGTGCAGAGCTCCCCTGGGAGCTGCTGGGTACCTGCCCTGGTCAGTGGGGAAGGATTTTCTGAAATACTGCACGTCAGGGAGGGTGAGTTGCTCCTACTCAAGATGCTCAACCTGAGTTATACATTTAATATCACTGAAGACCAATTCGATTCACATAATTTCCAGCAAAGGCCAGAAATCTTGTGTAAAGAGCTTTTCTTCACATGGATGGAAGTGACTGGAAGTTGCAGGGAATCCTCCCCTGCATAATTCATATCCCCCTCTTCAAAACTCATCACACAATTTCTGTTACATCCAGTTCTAACCCCTCAGCAGCATTCTTGAGGCTCATTAGCTCATGTGCAACCACTGAAGCAAGCTGGAGGATGAGATTTTAAAGCCTTCTGTTAGCAAAGATTAATACAGATTTTTTTTTTCCCCCAAAATAATCAGCTGCAGATTGGTGCCAGGACTCAGATGTATGGGCTCAGATGTGTTTTGTCTGATGGAAAAACATTTCCTCTGCTTTGTAGAGGCTGCTTACATCCCTTCTGCTGCCCTTGAGTGATTTGTTATAGCTTTCCTGACACCTGGAGCGGGACAAGCCAGTCCCTTGGCCCACATCTGAAGGTGGACAGGGTTAAAAAGAGAGGCCAAATGTGGTTCAGTAGCTTTCAAAAGAGGCCTTGGGTATTTTAAGCACAACACTTCATTTAAAGTCAAAAGACTGAGCTGCAACACTCTTCAAAGACAGCAAAGTTCTTACTTTTAGGACAGCTCCAGTGTCCCTGAAAGTGTTCCTGAGGCAGCGGAAGCACCTCGGATCTGCAGTGTGGAATGCTTTGCTTTCAAAGCCTGCGAAGCTGAAACACCTCAAAGCTTAGCCTCAGCTTTGTCTACAGTTTCAACTTGTGTCACTACTTTGAAATGCAAGATAAAATATAGACTTAGGTCTCCTTGAACTCAACGACTTGAGGAAAGTACAGGCATGGTGGAGCTGCATTTTGCAGGCAGGGAACAGGGATAGAGGCATGTCCCTGCCCTTTGGCCTCAGTTCAGTACAGAATGCAAGAGCCTGCTATTGACCCTGATCTCAAGGGTCAAAAAACAGCGGAGTCTGGCCCGAGTTTTCCCAAGAGTAGGCTGGATGAAGTAAGATGAAAGTATGGCATGGATTCTTACTCGGTGCTGTTCAATCACCTGAGCTGTCACAGCAATTGCCTCGTTATCCTTGGGCCCTCCGCTGAATTTTGATGCCCTGAGTGGCAAGTGTTTAAAGCTACCACTGCAGACTCCTCACTGCTCCAGGCAAGGCTGCAGAGTCTTGGTTGCACCACAAAGTTTTAAAGTCAAATCGTAAAATTTAATAAAGCCACTGAAAAAAATTCTGCTGTGGTCTCCAGTAGCAGCACTGCAGGTGTACTCTCTTGAGAGCTATAAATGTTTATTTGTGTTTTATCTCTTCGCTACTTGATTTAAAAAAGGTGTAGCGGACTTTTTAAATATTCCCTGAAGAATTTTGGGTGTCCTGTAGTGTTAAGATATATGCAGAGTACTCTGAAAGCTGAGATAAACTATTGCAGCAGTGGTTCTGTGTCTTAGCCTGGAAAACAGGATAGAAATATCATTCCTTGTACAGCTGACAAACACATGTGCACATCTGCTGGAGCTATGCATGCCAAATAGACCTGGAATTGCTGTGGCCTTACAGAACATGAAATCTGGATGGTGAATAGTTAGCTAACATTAAATACTTGGCAGAAGTCTCAAAAGCTAATTTCATCTTTATGCTTTGTTCTTTAAGGGAAACAGGTTTAATTGGAAGCTAATACTTTTGTTAGAAGTATCATACTCTGGAAGATATAAATATTACTGGGTTTTAGGAATGGTGTAAATCCTGTGGGTGCAGGCCATGGTCAGCTGGAATTAACAGAGGTAAAATCTCAAGCAAAAGGGCTTCAGGATGCTGCTTATCAATGCCAAGCTAAATTGCACATATCAAGAGCTTTCCTTCATGGCTCTCACATCCAAATAAACATGTGAGATTGGTTAAGAATGTACTCCAAGGATGTACCGGTCCTGCCTGTAAATCTGATGCCATTCTGGATAACTTACATGGATGGAAAACATTGATTTCATGGCCCAAGAGCCCCTCTTTGGGGGACGGGGGGCAAAGTTCTACCTGGGCTGGGTGCCCATAAGGATCAGTGGCCTCAGTAGGTTACAATTGCTCTGAGCTCTGCATTCTGGGACTAAACTGACTGTTCCAAGCAGAGTGAAGGATCTAATGATTTCTCTAGGGTTGTGGTTGGGGTCCCTTTGATGATACGATCCTGGTGGCAGCCCGTTCTTTTTTGGGTTCCTCTGAAGCAAGAAAGCATCATGTGGTAACTCGGCATCTTAAATCTTGTGAAAACAATGCCAAGGGGAAGCGATCCTCTAAGTGAGAATGGGGAAACAACTGGGAAGGAGTGAATAAATGAAGTAACTCCATGAACAAAACAGCATTACAGCATTGCAAAGAAATACAGGGAAGTGAAGAGTCACTTCCCAGAAAAATTTCCCTCTGTTACAGTCAATTCATTTACTATGGAAAGAGTGAGTATTCTTAGACTTGCAGCTTCCCTTATTGCAGTAACTGAAACTACGATGCAGTAAAGTTGTTGCTTCCTCGAAACAAACTGCATAGAAACCTTTCAAAGGGATTTTAGATGCTTCTGGGAAGTGTTCAGAGCAAAACAGGCACGAAAGGTATTCCATAAATTGGTCAGTTCAGGACTTGTAAGGGCAAAACGTGGCACACGTGAACTTGCAGCATTCCAATGGTTATGATCCTGCACTGCACACCCCATGGATCAACCGGAAACACGAATGCACTGGGAAAGGAGCCTGGCCTGTTGTGGCCACTGCACTGGGTGAGCATTTGCTTTTGGAAGATGAGTTGTCTGCTTTTCTGGACAGCTGGGTAACATCAGGGGTTTTTTCTGTGTAAAAAGGGCAAACACTCTGAAGTGTAAGGAGAGCCAATTCGAGATGTCTGGTGGATTGAAGAGCACCTGTCTTGTTGCTGGATTGTGCTGAACCTGCTACAAGTGCTCTAAGCTTCCCTCAGCTCTCCCAAAGTACCTGAGTAACAGCGACTGAAACAGGGCATTGCTACAAAGAAAATCATCCCAGCAGTGGCCAAAGTGTGCTCTGCAAGGAGTTTAGCATAAAAGAAGGCACCAGAGAAGTACAAGGTGGGCAGTAATTCACTGTGCATGTGGTTGAACAGGACCTTTTGCCCCAAAGAGCTTAATTCTCCAAGAAGGGGTCATTTGGCAACTGAGGTTAACAGAGTTATTGTGGGGGTTTGTGACTGATGCTGGCATAAAGTAATGCTCCACTCTTAGTCCTGTTTTTATCCATGATGCAATAAGATGTAACAGAATTATGAGTTTGTCACAGATCTCAGGCTTTATTAATTATCTGAAAAGTTGTAATAACTTGGCATAATGGATATGATGGAAGAGCAGCTTTTGTGTCCTGCCAGCCTCTTTCCATCATTTTAACCTGGTGTTTGAAGTAAGACTGGAATTCTTCGTGGCAGTGGATATGAGCAGTCCCAGTGTCTATCATCAGGCTGCCTTCTGAAGAGTCCTGGGGGTGATATTCACCGTTTGTCTGCTCAGAATAAACCATGAAAATGTGTTAAAAGTTGACGGGGTCAGGTCTAACCAAGCTAATGATGAACTCTTGCAAGCGAATCGTTTTCTCTGTGAATTAGCCTTTAGACTTCAACTCTCTCAGCTGAAAGAAAGAAAACATCCCAGTATTTTACATGAACTCTTGCTCCGGGACAAATAGTTTCTCATCTCATGTAAACTGCTTGCAGGTACCTGATGTACAATATCCTTTCAAAGACGAAAAAAGGAAATAAAATAACTGGAGAAGCTATTTGAGAGCTTCACATTCTTAGGTGCTCTTTTACAGGTAGATTTTCTTGGAAGAAAGTCTGTTGGGAGAACACAGCTTTAAGCCTGAAAGCAATCAATTTGGAGACTGCTCAATCTCTGCCAGAGAAAGTTTTCTTTAAACACACCTAAACTTTGTGAAGTTTCTTGTTGGTTTTAACCGGCTGTCACATTTCATCCGCTTAGCACTGGCACCCCACTGCTGCAGCCCAGTTGCGCATTTGCCGCAAAGCAACTGAAGAAACCCGATTTTCTTTTGTTAGAAATTACAAGGTGCAGTTGGTTCATGTGGGCACTAGGCTGGGGAAATGTGAACCTTCACTATTCGTGATCAGTCTGTCCGTGTGGTCACCTCCTGTGTTTTACCTGCTTTTAATTTTCACATGCAATGAGCTCTCTTCAGACAATTTAGCATTCTGAAATGAGCTGTTGGGTACTTCTCTGGAAACACGAGTTCTGTGACAACCAAACACAAAAAAGGAATTGAACAGAATATTATGCTACTTTCTGTAAGTCAGTAGTCCACGTGCATTTGAATATTGTATGTCTATCTAATGGCAGGAATGGAAGGAGCTCAGAAGGAGAAGCAAAGCTGGAGACCTGCTTCTGTTTTTGTCGTTGTTTCAAGTGAAGATTTCTTAGGTAAGTTACTAACTACCAAAAACTGTATCTAAGCTGAAGCTGGTTGTGCCCGGGGCTGTCATGGTGTGAGGCTTTCTATGTCCTTACCTAGATAATTTCTTTTGGCCATTCCAAATTAGGCTGCGAGACTGAACTTACCTTTTCTGTGATCTGGCCGGGTGGTTTGTGCTGCAGTGAAACACTGCTGAGCACTTTCAAGGGGTTATAGCACAGTGACAGTATCTCACTCCTGGTGTTAAGCTGGGTGCTGATTGACTGGGGTTGGTCAAGGGAACGGACAGCCATGCCTGTTTAAAACTTCACAACGTGCAGCTTGCCATCACTAATTAGGAGGATGTATTAATTTGCTGGAAACAGAACTCTAAGCACATCCAAAGAGGAAAGCATGAACGATATAGAAAACACACTTAGACTCCAGCACTCTGCTAAACTAATTCTGTCTGATGAAGCATACAGTGACATTTGACTGACCTTGTCAGCTGGAGGGGTGAATGGATAAAAGAAATGAGCTTTCAGTCTCTGGCTGAACATATTTAATATGCTGGGTAGGAGGTCAGTGTGACTCATCCTTTCCGTTTGCTGCACGGCCTGGGATTTGCAGAGAAAAATCTGTGCTTCAGTTGAGTCCTTCCAGAGATGTTGATGCTTTGTGGTACTTGAATCCTCCACAGGTGCCTTTTCCAAACTGATACCCAGGTTCTGTAAAGCTGCCACCCCTTACCAGGGCTGCCTAAACGTGATTTAGTGTCAGTATTGGAGCCAGAATTCCCGCATGCCACAAAGCCAGGAGCTGACTGCATTCCCCGATATGCCGTGGGTCACTGCAGCTCCCGAAGGCACCGGCCTGGATCCTGCCATCCAGATCCTGGAGCTGCTTCTAGAAGGTTCCCTAACTTGCTCCTGATCTGAGTAACACTGCCCTGAATATGGAAAATGCCACGTGGCTTTTGTGCTGAACCAAACCCTGCCCATCTTTGAACGAGACTGCCTGGCTCGAAGAAGGCAGTGGATCTGGTGCTGCCCGGGTAGCAGCAAACTCTGAGAAGAAGCAGTACTCAGCTCTTCCTGCCTCACTGAGAGGTGCCTCAGCTTCAGAACCTCCTTCTAAAAACAGGTCCCTGATGAAACAGTGCACTGTACATGAAGATCTCCACAGGAGCTTAATTAGGTGCTGTCCTTTGAGAAACACACTGATTTTTTTCTCAAGACTTTTAGAACCGGGCCTCTGGTTCCTAATTATCATGTTCTTTTGACTGGGACAGCTAAATAACTATGATCCAGGCTGGGTGAATGAATGCAGTGATGTTCTTAAGGGCAATCAGCCACCCATTGCTCTGACAAAAAGTGTGACAATGTACTAACCGAGCCTTGCAGGAGAGAAATGGGAATATAAAATGTAAAATGTTTGCACAAGTTTGCCTGGGAATTAATCGAGTCAGCTCTACCTTGCAAGATTATATAGGTCCTCCATGTTCCAGCTGAAGCTGTAAGTGATTTCTAAATGAGCATGACATCAAGTGAGCAGAAACCTAATCAGTAATTGATAGATACAGTTGCATGTCCCTGTCACCGCACTGTCTCGGGTACGCAGCCTGGATTGAGCCTCTGAGCCCTTCGAGCAGCCTCTCAGTAGCTTTAACTGCACTCCAGTGGTGTTAGAGGCCTCATTATTCTCACAGCCATGAAAGCTGAACCCCCAAAGTGAGAAAGAGGGCAGTAATAAAGTACAATTTATCCAGCACCTTGGCCATTATCAGCTCGCATGGAATTGCTAAATGCAAAAAAAAAAAAAAGGAGACAGAGGATTTACCGTATGCAAAGGGATAATCTTTGCCTTTTTTTCTTCTCTTTGTCCCAGCTGTCTAGACAGCTAGACAAATGCCAGGTTCATTTTTCAAGACCCTGACTGCAAGATATTTTAACATTTCATCCTTTATCTTGAGTGCAATCTGCCCAGATTGTCTGGTAGTTATTGATCGTACAGCCAACAGACTTGGAAGTTTTTCAACACCTTGAAAAAAGTAAAAAGTACCCCTGTCCACAATGACAGCGAGTTTGGTGTGTTTCTAAGTTGATGAACGAAATTTAAAGGTGGCTGAGGTTGTGAAGATAGTATTGGAGCAATGAAACACTTGAACAGATTAGTGTGACTGCCAGCTGTAAGCCCAGATCTCCTTGCACTGATAGACGTGCTCTTGGATTTGGAACCAAACAGAAGGAGAGTTCAAAAACATTGTAAGACTCAGGTTTACTCAGTACTCTTGCTACACTGGAAATGTGAGTGTGGAGAAATGGGAATACCCTCCTAGCTGTGCAGCTCTCTTTATCACCCTTCTCCCCCTCTCCCAGTTCTGCTGTCGACGTCAATCTTCACCAATCTGGTGCATGAAGAAGTGTTTTTTAGGTGTGAGAGCAAACACCAGACTTCCCCAATATGTTTCTCTGTGCCGTGTGTCTGTTACAGTCTTGCTCAGGGCTTGGTTTCTCCTTCTGACAGACTCCACCAAGCCGTGACTGGAGTCGCAGTATTCGAAATTCAAAAGGTGGCTGCTGGGGAAAGCCCTTCCAGGACAAAAACCCCATGTCATTTACACTGTTCAGCTTGAAAAGTGTTGTGTTTGGACTGAGCACTGGCATTTGGCACAAAATGATGGAGCAGGAGGCAATGGCACTGCAGACATATGATGGATAACAAGCTTGTGGCTCAGAGCAGTTGCTCACATCAGACCTATGGAAATTCATAGTGTGTGATTTAACACTTGCTATGAAGCAGAATCTCAAAAAGCTGTTCACAGAGAGGGAAGGAAAGCTGATAATGGTCCGTAATGATGGCTCTCACAGAGAACTTGCTGCCCAGCCCTTCTTAAGGAGCCATCTGCCACACTGAGGGAGCACAATGGAGCTGCATCCTGATCCCTAATGCGGTGCAGAGCTGCAGGGCAGCAGATAGAAACCTGGGTATGACATTCCTTTGATGTAGCCGGGATTGTTATCCCCACTGAGTCCACAACGCAAAATTTAAATGTGCTCTGCCAGGAGTTTGCTGTGCCCAGCCTTGGAGTGGCACACCTGAAAGTGCTTCGTGGCCCGCTGCAGATGCAGGAAAGGACGTGGAATCATCAGAAAATGGTTTGGGTGGGAAGGGACCTTAAAGATCATCTTGTTCCAAACCCCTGCCATGGGCAGGGATGCTCCCATGAGTCCCTGACTATTCTGTGCCTATGCCCTTTGCAGAATTCATGAGGAAGACTTGGGCAGGCGGCATTACCTCATCAGAAACATTAAATTTCTGACTGGCACCAGAAGATTGTCCCCTTGCATGGGTCATCAATGTAGGGATGCAGTAAAGCACAAACTTCTACACATTTAGGAGCAGAAATGTCAGGCTCGGACAAACAGCACCCAGGTTTGGTACAAGAGAGAGAGCACCAGTTATGGTTTGTTAAAGCATCAAACTGGAAGACAGAATGGGATACTGGGTGCTGGAAATAACTAGCTGATGGCCTTTCATGCTATACTTGACATTTGTTTTCACTGTTCATGCCAAACCACTCCACTGTCCTTACACAAGAAGAAAACCTTTTCCTTCAGCCTCTGACCCTATTCCTTGCTTCCATTCTCTTCCAAGTTTGCATTTCAGCTTGAGTTTTGAGTGCTGTTGTGTTCCCTGGAAGAGCTGACTTGTAGTGCAGCTGTATTTTTTCACCAGGAGAGACTTTTTTGGTTGGGGGGACCCCAGAAATTCATTTCTAAATAATCGGTGCATAGAGAATATCCCAAGTAGAAGTCTGCCCTGGCTTCAGTGGGAGCCAGGAATTTATTCCTTTAAGTGAAGGAATGTTTATTCTTGGGAGTCAGGAAACAGTGTTATCTTCTGTAAAGGTACTGGAGAGCTGTGAGCAGAGAGTCTGATCTACTGCATGGGAATGCTGTGGTGGTGGGCAGTGTAGCTTAAACCTGGCAGGCGGGCCTGTCCCAACCAGAACTTGTTCCTTTCCCTTTTAAGACAGATCAGCAAACAAAACTACTCAGGGTATATTCAAATACTCTAAACTTTCTGAGAAATGATCGTGTTTCAAGAACACATCTGTTATCCACATTGATGAGCCTGTCTTTCCCACTGCAGTTGCCTTTTTATTCTGGATGTTGGCAATACCCATTTCTAACACACAGCTTTGTTGGGAATGGACCCGCCAGTTTCAGTCTAGCTGCGCACCCAAACAGCCATTCTCAGCCATCGGTTACGTAGCCACAACTTCACTCAGACGCTTTTGAACGCAGTGAGAAGACACCTTTTGAATGAAATGGACTGAGTCTTGGTGGACTGAGGAACTGAAGCACAAAATTGTGTCCTTTTGGTCCATTTTCCCCTGAAATCCTGAGTGCTGTCTTTTTAATTGTCTGGGAATCAGTGACTCCTCTGCTAATGGGACAGTCACAGCTGACAGCCCAGCCTGTGAAATCTCTTCCCTGCTCTTCAGATACTTCTAAGTCATTTCCCACAACCATACGGTTGTCATGAGGATTTAACCTCTATTCTCGGAGGGGCTTTCACTTCCACGAGCAGCTGAGAAGCTGCCATGTGCTTCCCCAGCAAATACAACCGACAGGGATTTGTAACATCATCAGAAAAGATGCAAGCTCCTTTCTGAGAAATCCAGTGACTAAAAGGATAGAACATGAGGAAGAAGAAAGCTGAAATGAGCCCCTGGCACAACCAGGGAGATTCTTGTCTGTGGTAAATGATGGAAACTACCAAATAATTTTGCTAATGATGGTCCAAATGTAGGAAGTGAAGTTCATCATAGTTCCCTGGGTCCATTGCTGCTTAGTTTCTTATGGCTGCAATCTCATTTTCAAAAGGCATTTATATAATACCATAACACTGCTGTGGGCTCTATAGCCATCCTAGCCGAGGCTTGAGGCAGAGATAAGTCACTTAATATTTTTATCTCATCAGGCATACGTTTGTCATGAGACCCTCACACTGGGAGAGCCCTTCTTCCGAATTTGCATTATCCCACCTTGACTGGTGAGTTTCGAGCTGGTGTGGGGAAGTGCCATTATGCCAAAGCTCAGTTAATTCTGCCCAGCCCATATTTTCATTCAGTCTTTCACACCGACTCCCCGTAATATTCATCTCTGCGTGCAGGTTTGCAGGTCAGACTCACACTGTCAGTGTTACGTGCTGCGTGTACATGAAAGGAATATATTCTCAGAGTGGTAGCTGTGGTGGCAGCAGGAGGTTCCTAAGAATACATTTCCTAGTAGGTGTGTTGTACCTTCAGTGTCTTCTCAGAGCTCTGTAAACAGGGGACTGAAGTGTTACCAGCAGCTACTCCCCCCAGGCTGGTGTTGGTTAGGGAAAAGCAACACTAGTTTGCTTCTGTATAGTAAGGTTTACTCACTGCTTGATGTCAATGAGCTTCGCAAACTTCTGAGCGTGGCGTTTTGCAGCTAAATTCAAACACATAAAGCAAAATCCTAAAAATGTGTTGTTGAAATCTGAATGAAAGAATAAGAAAACCAGACTGGAAAAGGAATTCTCTCAAAAGCACAAGGCATTTTGTGCTGATTCCATTAAGGATTTTATGAGTTTAGCTATGGCTAAGCATAATGCTTTTACAGGGAGCAGCAGCATGATGGATGATGATTTTTAGAAGCGAAATAGCAGTGCTGCTCTTCAGCAGCTTAGAGTTGCTTCCCAGCTCTTCTCCTGAGGCTTAATTAAAAGGAATATGCTGTCCATCTCCATCTGGAAGTACTGGCATTCTAGAAACATCCGTTCATTTTGATCTTAGTGATTGGTGCTTAAAAAGCTGATGTACCCAGGTGCCATATTTTTATGTAATAAGACTGATTATCATAAATACTGCTGCTTTCTGATAACCCCTGAATGCCAGCATTCCGGCCCTGGGAAGCTGCAGGAGGTGCAGCCTTGGTGTACAGCCTTGCAAAGACAACATACCCGAAAACAAGTTGTTCAGTATCATCCGTCATCGCGAAGAAATTCCTCTGCCCACTCCTTCCTGTTGCCTTCTGGATGGGAGATGATCCTGGGAGCTTGTGGGATGTTGCTGTGAGCTCCTCATGGCAACGCTGAGTTCTCCACCTCCCCTCGTGCTCCTGCTACGGTACAGTCATAAACACACATGTCATGGCACCAAGCAAAATAACAAAATCGTGGCTGAGGTGGAAATTTCCCTTCAAGCTGAAGATGTTGCTGGCTTTGCAAAGTGCGTCTTAGGAAGGAGGATGTGAGCTTTGCCACCCCTCTTCCCTTGATCAGTCCCGTGATCAGGGCTACCCGGTCATGGAAGCGGTGCCAGGATGCAGCATGCTGCTCTGCATGCAGATCCCTCTTGAGAAGAGTAAAACTTGGGACTTCACAGAATCCCAGAATCCCAGAGTGGTTTGGGTTGAAAGTGACTTAAGCCCATCTTGTTTTAATCCCCTGCCATGGGCAAGGACGCCTTCCACCAGACCAGGTTCCTCCAAGCCCTGTCCAGCCTGGCCTTGGGCACTTCCAGGGATCCAGGGGCAGCCAAAGCTTCTCTGGGCAGCCTTCAAGTAGGCCCAGTCGTGAGCTGGAAAGATGCAGGAACTGTGTGTGTTAAAATTAAGGGAGCAACAAACAGGAGAAGTAAGTGAGGGAGAAAATATGATTTAATACAAAGCATCCAGAGCAGAACATGTGAGGACTGGGGACGTGAGCAAGGCAGCTTGGTGCAAGAGGGAGTGACTTCACCTGATTGGGGCTGAGCCTCAGCCCTGGCTGGGACATGGGCAGGATGCTTCTCTCTTTCCTGCCGTCCTGCTGTGGCTGTGCAGGCTGCAAACTTTTTATGCCAGTACCTGACAAGTCTGTTCCATGGCTGTCACATAGCCCAGGAGTTTGAACCCTCTGTGGCCTTAGAGTAATGGAGGCAAATAAACTGAAAAAGCTAAGGGCAGATGGGATGGAATTGCAATGAAATAAAAGAAGAGGCTTTAACTTTTATCTTCGACTGAAATGTGTTTGAAGGACAAGATTAGCTTCAGTATGAATGTGGCATCTCTTTAGTGAGTAAAGCTCTCACTTGACTGCAAGAAAACCATAACATTTTGCATCTCTTCTATAGTAACTGTTTAATGTATAGCTGGCACATATGTGTTAATGATGCATCAAGGCCAGCTCAGCATCTAATTAGTGACTATTTCCGTTGCTGAAAAGGCTGCTCATTTTTATAAGATGTCTGTTGTTGCATTCTGCTAATCAGTACAAACAACCTCTTTTCTAATTTTCTGCTCTTTGGGATGATTCTGCTTCTGAACGTTTGGTCTTAGCTTCATGTTCCAATTTCAAGCCCGTGGAGCTGGAGCAGGTTTGCCTTGGGAGCAGAACTATTATTTTTCAGTGGTGAGCATGCACTAAAGACTTCCCCTGAATTCCTGACTGTGATATTTGGAGTGTAAAAGAACAATCATATCTGCTCACATCTTTTCAGCTGCATCTCGTGGAACTGCTAAATTGAATCTTGCGATAACTTAAGTGCTTGATTTATTGTAGCCAGCCCTTGAGATTTCTAATAAAGTTGCACAATGCCAGGCTGCTGTACAGAGCTGCCTGGTATCTGCAGTTACATGGCAGCATCTTTTTTCCTATAGGAAAGGTGGCTGAGGTGACGTCTGAAATGTGACCTGAGGGAACACTGCTGGCGAAAAAGAAGCAGCTGATTTTTTGTTATTCTGGGAGGCTGAGCATATGGTGCAGCACAAGGCCAAACAAGTCTCTGCCTGTGCTTTGCCAACCTGTCTCTTAATGTTCCCCGCAGTCTTCTCTCCCACCTTGGCAGGCAAAAGTTTTGCATGCCTCTTTGCCAGGTTTAATTAGATGGAGTGTTGAGGCATTCCTTTTCCCCATAAAATGGGCTTCATCAAAGTCATGGCCTGGTGGCCATGGGGGCAGCCTCATGCCTGCATTAAATGGGTGGATGCCTTTCATTTCACTGCACTTTGTTGAACTTATTATGTATTTTTAATAATATTATCAACTGTGCTGTCCAAATTACCTCCACAAGTGCTAACACTGGTCTGTGCTGCACTGGTTCCTCTCTGTCATATGGTTGTTGGAGCTCAAAGATGAAGGAAGCATTTGTTCTAGACCGAAATTAATTTGCTTTTTAAAAGCAAGGACAACTGATTTGAGCCTTGATTTGAGCCAAGACTCTTCACCAGAAACTGCTTGCTGAAGAAACCTTTCTATTTATTTCCTTGCCATTGACTGCAGCTGGAAGGTTGGGTCTGGCTGACAAGGAATTTAATCTGTTGCAATTCTGTGGGACTGAAGCATGACACGAGTATTAGACAAGTATTAGACAAATCCTGTGAAATCAAGAACATGGGAAAGTCTAAGAGAAATAGAGCAGTGTAGCAGTGGATTTGCAATTCATTTGATAAGATTTTCAGGCACTGGGTGAATACTGTGTGGTGGAGAGTTGATACTTCCAGGGGTGAGCTCAACCACTTAACTGCGTTTATGTGGATTATGTTGATGCTGAGTATTCTGCACAAGGCAGAATCTCAGATCTCCAGGCAAATATACACTGTGGGATGATTTTTTTTTCCACAGCTGCAATGTTTTTAATCTCCAGTGCAAATGGCTTGCTCAGTTTTCTAATAGTCCAAACATACTGTAATTTGGTTTTGGGGACAGCATGTCCTTTTAATTACAGTGCCATGCCTGCTGCATTAGCACAGGAAGCTCAGGATTGCAAATGGTTTCTCAGAAGCAGAGCCACTGTCAGCTCAGCTCTGAGCACACACAGCTCATGCAGTGTGTATCCAGCTGAAGGCAACACAAAATTGTGCAGCTTCTTTGAGATTGTTGTGCTACCGATTGATTAAAAACCAGAAAAAAAAACCAAAGAGCAGATCAAGCCAGCAGGGGCTGACAGTACCAGCATCACTGCTTCCACTCCAATTACATAAATTTAGGTATCAGTAGTGAGTAATGCAACGGATTTGGGCAAGAGCTTGCCATGACTTTCGTGGTTTGTCCTTCTAACTGGGCTGTAATGCAGTGCCTCTGAGACTAGCACCATCCTATTAGCAATGCATACAAGAAATTAATTATTCAGGCTTGTTACGGTGCGCCTTAAATTGGTCGCAGCCCAGCATTGTAAAAAAGGACTTTATAAGTCCTTGGTGGAAAGGAGATGTTTTAATAGCTTCAGACTGTATAAAAATTTACTCCATTGATAATGCCTCACTTGCCTTGTGCTGCATTGCTCGTGTTCTGCTTTTGTCCTTGATAAGAGCAGCAGGGCATGGTCCTGTTAAATAACACCTCCATCCTGAGCAAAAGATTCTGGGATCCTGATGCCAGAAAAAATAGAAGGAATCCAACCTCTCTCAGCAGGCTGTTGCCATCTAAAGCTGAGATCAAGCATTAGAACCATGGGATCAGAGAATGGTTTGGGTTGGAAGAGACCTTAAAGCCCATCCAATTTCAACCCCCTGCCATGGGCAGGAACGCCTTCCACTAGACCAGGCTGCTCCCAGCCTCGGCCAGCCTGGCCTTGCATTTTTCATTCTTTCAAATTATTTTCTTGCATTTCAACTGTGTAGTTTTGGACTCAGAGGGAATGAAAATATATCTAAGCAAAGAGCTTTATTAATTTTCCCTCTTATCTGCTTCGGCAGGGCAGTCTGATTAGTTTTCTGTAGTGGTTATGCGTCTTTACACTTCAAAATATACCTCATTGCAAAGTTTTCTTCCCTCTCACCCCGGTTAAGCCAAGTGGGCACTTCTGTCCCACAGAATGTGCCAGTCTGTGAACCCCTCAGGCTGTGTGTGGACAGATTTGATCACCAGCACAAGGCCACATGAAATGTGCCAGTCTGAGTTCTCAGAGAAATGAGGCATAATCCCCTTTAGGAGTTGTGCTCTGGACCAAAAGTACTTTAGCTTCAGTCAGGTTAAACCTCAAGTGGGTTTGGTCCCTCTTAAAATCAGAGAAGGCTTTTAAAATAGACCTAAATTAGTCCATTTGCAGAGCTGAGAAATGGTCTCTTGGCTTCTCTCCCTTCTGACCCAGAGTGGTAAATTGAAAAGCCATGAAAAGTAGGTTTTGTAGTCATAGCTGGTACTTTGGGGGTTGTGATAATGCCCCAAGCACTGGGGCAGCAATTCCAGCAGCTGACTCTAGAGAGGAATTCTGAGTTTGCACTGGGCTCTGCCGGAGACAGACTGCTGTTAGCTTGGAGCTACAGTGTCTACAATAGCACTAATTAACATTCAAGGCGAAAAATCATTACTTCTAAAACACAGCTTTTATTCTCTAATACTTCTGGTATCAGCCATCATGTAATGTGAACCTCGAGAGAAATGCTTTGTAAGTAAGAATCCCACTTTAGCTTGTCAGGCAAACTCGCACCACTGAACTTACTGAACACATTTAGAGTCAAAAATCTCTCGTTTCACTGATTCCTGTAGCAAGTATTTGGAATAATTTGCTGGTATATACAGGGCATTAAAAGACTCCAGCCTGAAATCTTCTGGCATTGTTACATAAGACAAGTCTGAATTAATCACAGCCCATATTATCTCCTTCCTGGGAGGAAACGGAGGTGCCTGACTGAAATGCTGTAATACCTTAGAAATTTCCATGGTTAGGAGCACTGGGATGGCCTGGCGGTTAAATCAAGAGGGGTACAGCTCCACAGGACATGGGCCAGCTGGAGATCATGAACAGCACCAGGATAGGAAAAAGTAACAAGTTCTTCCTAAAGAGAGCAATGAAAGCCTCAAACAGATTTCTGAGAGGGGCTGTGGCATTTTCATCCTTGGAGGTGCTCGGAATTCAAACCAGATAAAGTTCCAGGGCAACCTGATCTGACGTTGAAATTAGCCTGGTCTTGGGCAGGGAGTGAGGGCCCTTGGCCCAGGTGGCCTCCAAAGGTCCCTCCTGCCAACCACAACCTGTGATTGTCCCATTCTGAACCCCCAGGTACCTGTGCCAGGTGGGGCTTCCTGAACCAGATGTGTACAGGGCTGTATTTAGTAGCCCTTCATGTCTTTATTCTCTTCTCTGAATCCCTCCGTGGGTTTTTTGGAACACAAAAACTTGTGCCACCCATCGTTTTGGAGCAAAATGTTCCTCAGCTTGTCTGTGCTGCCAGCTGCCACCTTCAGTTTTCATGGAAGCTGCTTGTTTGTTTCCTGGGTGCCTTCTGCCTCCCGTGCTGTAAAATACAATAAATGTCACATGGGATTTTGTAGATGTTCCCCATCCTTCCTCCTCCATAGGGATGGATAATTGTTTCCCTGAACCTGTCTGGTCTTCCGAAGACTTTAAAGTTGTGTGACACAGGTTGTGTCACGGACCAAAGTGTATTCCTTGGGTCAGTGCCCAGGAATCCGAGCCTGGCACACCCCAGGCTTTATTTGCATGAAGAAGTTTTGTACAAGGAATTGTTGTTTAGGCAAGAGACATGGGAATATTCACCCAATAGCCATAAAACCTCAAAGATAATATTCTGATTCATCCTCTGCATGTGTGTGAAAGGAGAAAATCAAAACACAAAAGGATGGCCTGTGCTGGCTTTGTTTTCCTGGTGCAGACAGTGCTGGAGCTGGGCATCGCATTAGTGGACCTGTTCATAAAATATTCCATAACAACCAGAGCAGCTCATGCTTAATGGAAAAACATTAAATGTTCCATTGGGAAACAATTGCCCTTTATGCAAGACGCGTTTCTTCTCTCTCCCTCTTGTTCAGGGAATCTGACTGGGAACAAAAAAATGCTTGTCCCTTCAGACACCCTCTGTTCGTGCTGCTCCCTCCCCAAATCAGGATCCTAATCCCTTGTTTGGACGACATAATCAGCTACACAAATATCAGTTGAGATAGCACAGACAGATTATAGCTCCCAGCAGGACGAGGGAGGATGGGTCAAGCTTTAAATACCTCTGCCTGTATGCAACTGTTTTTCCTAAGGATAAAACAAGAGGAATATAAACAGGAATTCTTTAGGCAGATGGCCTTTAGTAACCTCTCCACGAGGCATCGGCAGCTTGTAAATAATAAGTGGTCCAGTGAGCCAGCCCTGACTGGAAGGGCTTTCTGGACCTGGGTCTGGGAAGCCCTGTGCATGGCTGAGGGGGAAGATGTTATTATTGAAGGGAAAAAGGATTAAAAAGGCTGATAATTAACAGCAGAGTGGCAGCCATTGTAGAAAATGAATTCTTTTTCAGTTTTAAACCATAGCTGAGAGCTGACTCTTGCAGCTACTTAGTGCAATGGTGGCTAACTTGGGAAGATAGGGAATACTTTCAGGAGCCAGAAACCATAGGCTGCTTCAATTTCCCATCTGATGTGCCACAGAAGAATCCTGCCCTTGATGTGGGTCGAGCTTCTCTTTCCTTGGGGAATGTTGCTAAAGTTGCAAGGAAAAAGGGAACTTTGATCTGTTGAGATTTAAGTGTTGGGGGTAACAAGCACCTGTTTCTAATCCAGATCCATAAATAGATCCTTGAGAGTCCCTACAAATCCAGCCTGTTTCCTGACAAATTTCTCCATATATCTGCTTTGCTTGGCTGAGCCCAAAATAAAAAGATTGAAGTCCTTCCCCGATACATATTTTCAAGAACTGTCATTTTCCAAACCAAGTCAGGGATGCTCCAGCTGCACAAATTGCAATCACTATTGCTGTGAGGCATCAATATGAATAACATCTCCGGAGAGATCCTTAAAGATTTCTTTTGGACCATACAGGGACTGGTACATGTGAAAAGTGGCTCGTCTCGATTCCTATCTGTTCATGTAATGATCCAGTTGGCTGCTATCCATGGGCATTTATGCAAGGCATAGGACTTGGCAACAACGATTGCCTCTTTAATATTGGGGCTGAGATATTGTGTGCAGAGCTGGGAATCACAGCAAACCATTTCTGGTCCTCAAACTGGGTAGGAAACCTGGAGCTGAGCAATCACTGCCCTATGGGAATAGGCTTAAAATGAAGTGGGGCAGCTTTAGATGGGATACTGGGGAGAAATCCTTCCCTGTGAGGGTGGGGATGCCTTGGCACGGGGTGCCCAGAGAAGCTGTGGCTGCCCCTGGATCCCTGGCAGTGTCCAAGGGGGGCTTGGAGCAGCCTGGGATAGTGGAATGTGTTCCTGCCCATGAACAGGTTGAGCTTTAAGGTCCCTTCCAACCCAAACCAGTCTGTGACTAGGATTCTCTGACTGTTACTGGAGGAAAAATCAATTTATAAATCACGCAGTGTTAGACATCCACTTTTGCAAAGTGTTTCCACACTTGGTTGAAAAACTGTAGTGGGTAATTATGCCTATTTTCCCATAAAATCTAATAATAATTTAAAAGCCAGGTTTGATTGCATTAAACCTGAGTCTCTGTGAGCTGTGATTCTAAATTAGCCTTTACCTTTAGCCTGGCACCGCAAAAACTGGACACTTGGGGAAGGGATTATGAGAAATGGATTAGGAAATTTGTCTGGCAAAGCTTTTTTCACCTTTTACCAACACGCATGTAAACTGTGCAGGCTGCATGCCCAGTGTGGGGGTAAGGCTTCGTTATGATTCAGCTCAATGGAATGTAAATGAAGGCTCCTATAATGAAATGAGTGGGAACATTTTGGACTTTCATTAACTTCACACTGTAAAAGAGAGATAATTCAAAGAGCTGCTTCTCGCTTCTGAGAGATGGTTTTCAAAAACCTGATTAGAGACGCATAGAATTGGGGCTTTTGTTGAAGTTAAACCTTCAGCGAGAAATGTCTGTAACATCCTCTTCTCCTCGGTGCCGAGCAGGATTTAAGAAATGAAATCTTGAGCATCTGAAAGGCATAGACAAATTGAATTTAGCACAGAGAAGTTGCCAATAGCTGCAGCGAGGCGCTGGCTGCGAGCTGAAGAGCTATTGAAACTGGGAGTCATTTTTAGCAAAACCAGTATTCAAGTAATGACACTTTAATAACTTCAGCCAAGGGCCAAAAAGAATGGGGAACAAAAGTGAGTTGGTGTAAGTTAAGTATAAGTCAGCTGGGTTAACTCACCACCCTTGGAGTTCTGAACCACTGAGCAGGAATTTAGCCAGGAGATTTATCCAAAGCCAAGAGCAGTCAAATTTTAGGAAAACACCCCCATCTTTAGAAATCAACTCTTTTCCATTCCAAATTGCTTTTGAACTGCAGTTTGTGTGCTGAGCAGGTAGAATAATGCAAACAAAACATTTAGTATCTCATATGAGGAGTGATTGTGCAGTCCAAATCAAATTACAGCACCTCCAAATTCACGGTGTTTACTTTAGGCACATTTGCTGAAAGAATCACCAGAAAAGATCAGGATAATCATGTGTGTTTTACCACCAATTGGATGTTGGCGAGGAGAGGATATAAAAGAAATATCAGTATAATTGCAGGTGACACTAAGAGGCACACAAGCCCAAGGGAATTTTGTAGAGCCTATCCAGACTAGTGTTGAAAATTAGCTGTTCCAACAGCAGATTGTTTGTACAGAGCTTTTTTTTTTATTTTCCAGGAGGAGGAAAAGCTGGTTAAATTCAAAGATGACAGGGCAAGTTAGAGGCTGGAGGAGAAGCTGTGGCCAATTGCAGCGACGCATCTGCCAAGGTACCTGCCCTGTGCACAAGTGCTACAAGCCTGGGCAGTGGCACGAGAGTGCAAACAATGGCAGGAGGTTGAAATTAAATTAAAATTGGAAATGAAATGAGTAGATGGTCCTCTGCAAAGCAAAATGAGAGTGCAGGGTAAGCGCTGCCTGGTGAGCTGTGCTACGACACAGTGGCAAGAGAACATGGCAGCACTCAACACCTACAATCCTAAAACAACCTGTCCGTATGAAAGGAAGAGGTTTTACAGGGAACAGAGGCCCGGTAGTCCCTGTGCTTGAGCTCCCTGCAGGCATGAGCCATTCCATAAGGCTGAAGAATCCACTCTTTGCTTCATGAAAGCGTGGAAAAATAATTATGCTTTTTCCTCGGTGAGTAATAGCTGAACAAAGCAGCAGCTTGGAGCGTGCTGCTCGCTCTCCTCACTGTGATTTACCCTTCCTGCAGCAATCCAAGATGCTCCTGGTTGTCAGCCTTGGGACCGGCTGATGCATTTACATCTCGGGAATTCAGTCTTAAAGATCCTGTTACAGCACATGTTCTGTTTAATCGGAGTGAAGATGCCTGAAAATCAGCCTGATAGCCGGGAGTTTGTCCTTATCTTTAGGTGCCAGCAGGCTGCCTGATCAAACCGAAGTGATCAAATTAAGATTCTGTGGCACTGGCCTTCCTCAGCTAAAATTTAGAAGCCAGAAATGGAGCTGGCTGGGAAAAGCCTAGCTGACTAGAAACAGAGTCTGGGACAAGACAGAGTTGAGGTTGTTTCCCTGAGCTGAGAAAATGGCCAAGCCACAGCTGCTGGTCTTGTCTGGAGCAGACAGCTGTAGAAAACATTTTGCTGTGCAGCAAAAGGGCAAATATTAGGATGCCATGAGACTCGTGTACAGTTTGGCTTGCATAGCTGAACTCCTGCCCTCCCTTTGTACCAGAATTATTTTTAGGGGGTGAAGCAAGAGCAGAATTTGGGGCTTGGAGCAATCTGGTTTAGTGGAAATTGTCCCTGCCCAAGGCAGGGGGAATGAGATGGGCTTTAAGGTCCTTTCCCAAACCATTCTGGGATTCTATGATTCCATGAATTTGCCCTGCTGTCAAGCAACCATGAAGCTCCTGATTTAATAGCTGAATGGTAAAGAGCCCATTAATATTATACCGCAATCCCTGTGGGGAGGCTGTTGCCAAACACCTACATGGCAACAGGAGCAGCAGGGCTGGGTCTCAGTGCCAGCCTTCAGTGAGGGAATTAAAGAAATAAGCAGGAACAAAAAATACTGTTTTGTGGCTTTGAACAGTGGTTAGACAGCCAGGTGAAAAGATACTGGCCTGCTCTGCTTTCAGCTTGCAACATAAGAAAATAAATCTTAGGTTCTTGTGGGTTGGGCCTGTGTAATGAAATCAAAAGGATTTAAGCTGGCCTAGCACGAGCTAAACTCTTGCTCAAGGGAGCATCACTGCGTGGTTGCAAGAGAACATCTGCAACTGAGACACTGTTTTGATGCAAATAATGCTGCAGTTCACATGTGCCTTTTAAAAAGTGCAATGTTGATGTGCAGCCCTGATGCTGGGTAACCACATGGAAACAAAAATATCTCCGGGTAGGATCTGCCGCTCCAGTGATCCCAGGCAGTCAGCATTCATACTCCTCATCAGAGCAGTGCTGGGAAATGGATCTGGGCAGGCAGGAACTACAGGAATTGAGCACAAATCCACAATTCTCATTACCTCAGAACCCACAGAACAAAATCATAAGTCCTTAAAATATATATTTTCCTTCATAGATTAGCAAAATGTTAAAACTTATGAAGAGTCTGAAACTGTAGACTTGCTCATGACATAGCATCTGTTCCTTGTCATATTTTTCTTTTTCTTTTTTATTTTATTTCTTTGGCACTGGAATAAGGTCTTGATATTCAAAACTGCCCCAATGTTTTCTTCCTGTAGATTTCTGAGAGTAGCCGGATCTGGGGGTTAAACAATTGCAGCTTTTGAAAGGAGAATGGGTTGGGAGCACCAGTGTCATGATGCACAGCCGGAAAAGAATGTTTGCAACAAAAAAGATCTGTTAATGAATTCTGAGTATTTATAGCTCTGTGAGCTTTCCTGCAGAGTTCATCTCCATGGGAAGTTATTAGCTCAAAAGTGAGCTTAGTCACAAGCCGCTTAGAGGGAATATTTCTATTTATAATATTCTCATTTCAGTGACTGGTGCTTCCATGACATGGTTATTTACTCGTTGAGGTGTCCAGCGCTGCTCAGGTCAAAATTCATCACTACAGATCCCGCTGTCTTAATGGGGAGAGAGCTCTGCAGCCATGACACCCAGAGGAACACCTGCCACGTGAGGGCTGGGATGGCAAAGGCGAAAGAGAGGGGCTGAAACCCCTTTTCCACTGAGCAGCAAACCATGGCAAAGGGAGCAGAGCATGGGGAATGCACTGGAGCGAGTGCTGTACACACTGCTTTATCATCCATTTCCTGGCCTATCTGATGGGTGGTTTCGGAAGCCAATCTGCCTTTAGCAGCACAGGGTGAACGGGGGGTACATATGTCAGCACAGGAGAACAGCTTGGAGCATGATCTGATATTAAGGCCACTCATGCATGAGGTAATTTGTTTTATAATAGCAGCAGAAAGCCTGCTTATGCATCAGTGAGATGCAGCAGCCTGGGAGCCATGGGGGAATTAAAGCAGCACTGTGCACTGGAAATGCTAATAAATATGAACTTATGCCCAGATGGATTTTATTTGGTTTATGGCCATGCAGAGCCTCCCTGCTTTCTGCCACTGCCATGGGGCTGGGACGTGAATCTTTGGGCTGTTGGAGCAAGGATCTCTCTGCAGAAAGTTGTGTGCGAAGAAGCCGGAATCCTTTCCCGCAGTTGGAGCTCTTGGTGTGGCTGCGGCTGCGTTGCTGCTGCTGGAATGCTCCCACGCAGCCACGAGTGGCAGCTGCAGCTCAGATGATGTGATGGTTTCTGCTGTTCTGAGGCTGGCAGTGCCCTTCAGGGAATGGCAGAGGAGGAGAGAGGAGAGACAGTGAGAAATGAGGAAAAGGAAGGATCGAGCCTGGGCAGCATTTGTGAACAAGCAAAACTTGATTCTTGTGTCTGAATTCTGGTTTTAGCACCCCACTTGTATGTGTGTACATCTGTGCCTTCTGCAGGCTGGTTTTAGGTTTCTCTGTGAGGTTTGACTTTGAGAAAGGCCTTAAGATCAAGCATTGCCTCTGTGACATTCTGCCCTTCTAGAGCAGCTTTCAGTGCCAGTATATGAAAACAGTTGAGCTTTCAATTTGAGTGATATTAATTGTTGGTTTATTGAATGGGACAAGTTGTTTTTTCTTTCCACAAGGTGCAACATCACCATTTGTTACTTGATGGCCCCTGGAGGTCACGGCCAAGAGGGTTTCAAAGGAGATTGATTTTAAATGTGCTGGTACCCTCAGGTAGAAAACCTCTTCGACCTGAAGCTGAAGTGAAGAAACACATTGGCCTTACAAGGTTTGAGATGTCATTGCATCATTCATTGTTGTCAAAATAAAGGTGATTTACTGTGTTTCCTTTTTCCTCTCATACAGGGAGCTGTAAATGCTGACTCAGTCCACACAGTTTAGCACTCGGTGCTTGGGCTGCCTGAGCAGTTGCAGAATCATTGCAGATTCCAATACCAAGCTCCCATCAAATCCAGCTCCCAGCAGCCTCTCTCTACTGTGGTTAGAACCATTAGTTGAGTTCCTTTACCAAAAACTCTCTAATGTTACTCATTTATTATCACTGGGTGCTCCTAATGGTTGCCCAGGACCCTTGAGGGTGTATTTTCCCTTTATTAAATATGCTAAACAGCAGTTTAGCAACCCTTTGGGAAGCTGAGGTTGGCTTGAGTTCTTGGTCAGTGAGGTAGCACCGTGATTCATGAAACCACAGCAGTTCTGCTAAACCCTGCCCTGCAGTGCCTGACTTTTATGCCAGCAAACCTCTCAAAATGTGCTTCAGGAGCCTGAGATATCTCCATTCGCAATGGGATCCACTGGAATGCTGACCAAAGTCTGAAACCCCAGATTTCTGGGCTGTAAAGCCTCCATTTTTGACAGATTTCCTTTGGGTTTGATACAGACTGAAGACTGTGTGCTACTTTCGGTGTGTGTGAGCGTGAACAGACCATCAGCTTATGGTCCAGAGAGGGAGAGCTGGAGCTGCAGATGCTTTTACAGCTAAAAGAGCACAGACTGCCACCACCAGCCCTTGTCACAGGCAGACCCTGATGTGATTCCTGCTCTGATGGCTCCCTGACTCCAGACAAAACATTTGCTGATGGTCAGCCTGAGAAATAAGGCTCCAAACCTTCATTTATCTACTTTATGTCGCTCCCAATGATGCTGCTTTCTTTCAAGACCAGAGGAAACTTGCTACAAGGTGTTCCCAAACATCTCCAGCTCCTAAATGCAGGGAGATGCCTGTCAGCCCCCAAAAAACGTGTTGTGCCAACCCTGATAAGGAAAAGCTCCAAACAAAACAAAGCAGTGAAAGAATTTTTAATGCTGCTATAAATCACTTTGAAATGAAGCATGTCAATGCCTTATGTGGAAAACTAAACTGATGCAAACAGCACTCAGGAGCTGGCAGGATTTCATGGTTTTTCACACTCGTCCCACACAGAACTGGCTTTATTTCTTTTGCACAGGCAGGTTTTTACCCGTCATCCTTGCTGGTGTCTCATGTTGACATCAGCAGGAGCCTTCATCAAATACATTTGTCTTTATATTGATACTTTTTATAGAATTGGGCTGCTTGCCACTCAAAGAAATTGTAGTTTCAGAGGAGTTCAAGTGGTTCCTCAGTATAATTCATTTCCAGAGAAGATTAGGAAAAGCTTAAATCTGGCAGCGTGACTACTTTGCCTGGAAGAAGCAGAGAGTATTTCTTACTCAATCTGACAGAAGAAAACTAAGACTCATTTGGGTTTTAATGAAAAACAGAGTGTGACTAAATATAAATCCACACTTTCGCTGTCTTCTGCAGGGGAAGAACATCTCAGTGTAACCTCCAGAGCCACCATTATTTGCCCCGAGAAGTCCAAGTTTTGAGTGGATGTGGATGTAGTGCGTGTTCCGAGATCCGTCCTGTCAAAGCTCCCGGAGTGCTGCCCCTCTCATCTGCGTGATGAACAACTTCATGCAAAGCAGGAGGAGTTGTGCAAAGCAGGAGGAGTCAGGGCACAAATGTCAAGTGCTCCTCTCTTGCCTGCTATTACTTGTCAGCAGAGGAATATCAATATGGCTAAAGGGCAACTGCTTGGTTATCAGTCAATCTAAGGGAGCGGGCTTGTACTGACAGCTGATGGTTTGAAACTAGTGCCCAGCAGGGATGAGAAATCCAGTTAGAAATGCCTGGGAGCTTAAGTAACTTGTTGGCTTTATACGATACTGAATAATGTTTGATATTACAGACGACCCTGTGCCTCCAGGAATCCTAGAATCCCGGAATGGTTTGGACTGGAAGTGACCTCAAAGCCCATCTCATTCTAAACCTCAACATGGGCATGGACACCTTCCACTAACCCAGGCTGCTCCGAGCCCTGTCCAGCCTGGCCTTGGACACTGCCAGGGATCCAGGGTCAGCCCCAGCTTCTCTGGGCACCCTGTGCCAGGGCCTCCCCACCCTCCCAGGGAAGAATTCCTTCCCAACATCCCATCTATCCCTGCCCTCTGGCCGAGGGAAGCCATTCCCCCTTGTCCTGTCACTCCTGGCGAAAAGTCTCTCTCCATCTTTTTTGCAGGCTCCCTTCAGGCACTGCAAGGCCTCACTTAGGTCACCCTGAGGCTTCTCTTCTCCAGGCTGAACATTTCCAACTCTCCCAGCCTTTCCCCATAGCAAAGCTGCTCCATCCCTCTGCTCATCCTGGTGCCTCCTCTGGACTCTCTCCAGCAGCTCCACATTCCCCCTATCCTGGAGCCCAGCGCTGGAGGCAGCTCTGCAGGTGAGGTCTCACCTGAGAGGGGCAGAGGGGCAGAACCTCCCCCTTCCCTGCTGCCCACGCTGCATTTGATACTTCTCTTTGATTCTTCTCTACAATTCCACATTTGTGTGTGCTTTTGCTCCTTTTTTCAGTTGGAACTAGAAGTTTAGTCAGATGTTTGTCCCTTTTTTCCCTGCAGGGGTTTTTCAGCTTTTAAATGCTACGGAAGAAGATGGTGTATGCTGCAACAGAGCACTGCCTGAAGCCTGTCCCAAAATTCTGAGGGAGAGAGGTAATTGTTTGCTTAGCTGACAATGGAGCGGGGCTCTCCAGAGCCAAAGTAGTGATAAGAGCAACCTAATAAAATTGGCTCTTAACTATTTGTAGGCTGTAAGAAAACAGTATGGAAAGAATATTTTCTCCTAGAAGGGGACAGAGTCAGGGTTCCAATCAAAGATTTTGTCTAAGCATGCACAGAAGTTACACGGGATAAAGAATACAAATAAAAATTGTTTCATGGGTGCCAACAAAAGTAGTCACTCCCTAAAGTCTCCTTGCTTGATTCCAGCCAAATCCTCACAGTCAAGACCCTTCCTCTGGCTGTGTGGCAAAGGTTGCTGGTTGAAGGCAGTGGGAGTTTTGCCGCACTTTTCCTGGAACATGTGAGCTGCTGTAATACATTTACCCTACGTGGACTTAGCAGAGTAAACCTTTAGTGCCCCTGTGTAATCCTGGCTGTGCAGCTTTCCCGATCTGGCTGAGCTGCTGTGGCTCCCTGGAAAAATGGGAAACTTGTAACTAAATGTAAGGTGAACCCTTTTCCTTGCTCTGAACAAAACTCGCCATGTGTTCGTGGCTAAGGATTAGCGCTTGCTCCACTCTCAGCTCAACATTTCAGCTTTTAGTTGCGGATCTGCAGTCTGAGGGAAAGTCAGGGTGGAAAACTCCATTCTCCAAAGGGAAAGCTGACATGCAAATGTCACTTTGGTGAATAGAATAAGAGTTTTAAGTAAGTGTTTCTCAATTATCAGCAATAAGCTTTGAAGTGCAAAGCTGAATGACTAAGGCTTCTGCGCTCAAAGGTCTCCAAGCGATCTGCAGCTGGAAAATGTAACAAGAATCAGTTTTCCAGCGTGACAGAACCATACTCTGTTCTGCTTATATGATGATTCACGATCTCTACCTCTCTGTGTGGGCTTGTCCTTGCTCTCTCCATGTTCTTCCACAGCAGCTTCCTTTCCTTTTCCCTGGAAAGATCTTTTCCTGCACTGTTGTGTGTATACCACGGGTGGAGAGTGCTCAGACATCTGCACTTGGGGGCTGAGACACAGCTCTCAGTGCCCTATCACAGCACAGAGCCAAATCTATGCCTGACCTAAGAGTGAAGTCAATCTTTTGGCTCTGGGAATGAGTTCAGCGTTGGACCAGGCCTTATTCAAACCTTGATTGCTTCACTGTTCAAATAAAAGGGGGGGGGGGGGGAAGGTGCACTAAAATGGGCTGAAATGTGACTCTGAACAGCTGAGCTATTTAGCTGGAGTTCTTAGTACACTACAAACTTCATAACTCATGTTTTGTCCCTTCCCTGCACTGAGATGAAATGCACTGATTTACATTTGCTCTTTTTTTTAGCATTAAGAGAAAATAATCAAGCACTTTGTAGGCTACACAGGAAAAGAGTAAGTGATTTGGTTGTTTTACTTTATTTTTTTTTTTTGTACTCCTAAATACTATGAGTTGATGAATATTTAAGAAGGATCAATTCTGCATTAGCTTGTGGATAATTTGCATAAGCTCCAGCATTCTCACTAGTGCAAGTGACACTGATGCCATGCAGGACCAAGCTGTGCCAAAGGCTGGGACAGGGTGTGCAGTGTGACTGCCTGTGGCTGGCGAGCTTCCAGCCTCCCAGGCACTGCTGGCTTCAGCCAGGGGACAGGAAGCCTGGAGAAAAGGACGCTCAGGGGGAACCTTCTGGCTCTGCACAACTCCCTGACAGGAGGGGACAGCCAGGTTCTGATCCCAGGGAACACGGGACAGGATGAGAGGGAACGGCCTCAAGCTGTGCCAGGGGAGGCTCAGGTTGGACATCAGGAGGAATCTCTTCACAGAAAGGGTGGTCAGGCCTTGGAAGGGGCTGCCCGGGCAGGTGGTGGATTCACCATCCCTGGAGGTGTTCAAGGAACACCTGGAGGTGGCACTCAGTGCTCTGGGCTGGTGACAAGGTAGGGATTGGTCACAGGTTGGACTCAGTGATCCTGGAGGTCTTTTCCAACCTAAATGATTCTGTGATTCCATAAAGTATAAGAAAAGAAAAATGTTTGTCCCAGGTTTTAAGTCATTTGCGCTGGTGGCCTGGGAAGAGGAAAAAGCATTTTATTGTCAACTCCAATTGCATAAGGCTCCCTGTAAAAACAGACAGGAGGTAAAGTTGCTCAGAGCAACCTGGGATAGTAGAAGGTGTCCCTGCCTGCAGCAGGAGGTGGAATCAGATGAGCTCGAAGGTCCTTCCAACCCAAAGTACTCTGATTCTCCAGTGACCTGTGAGGCTGCCACGTTCTGCACTGCAGGAAGGCTCTCAGGGCACACACCGTGCTGCTGACTGCTGCTGCACCATACAAGGGGTTTTGTTAGAGCCCAGGCTCTCTGGATGGGGTTCAGAGAAGCTGCTGAGCCATGAATGATTCAGGTTAGGGTGACCCTACTGATGCAGTTCCTAGTCCCAGTGTTCAGTTGTTTTTATCTCATTACTCATCTGTGCTCAATCTGGGCTTTCTAGGTGTGCCTGTGTAACCTGCTCTGGTGATGCACCTTACCAGTCAGGTGTATGAACTGCCTGAGCCTGCAGAGCCCTCACTCCTGGCACAAAGGGCAGTCCAGCAGCCGTGCAGCTGTTTGACCTGCCTGGCAATGAGAAGAATAAAGAAAGAAAATACACAAAAACTGGCAAAAGATGAAGCCTGCTTGCCAATGCTTCATACCTACTCCAGGAGGATGAGGGTGAAGGAAACAACTTCTGTGTGTACCTTTTGAGACTTGCACTTCCAAGTGCAAGAAATGGTGAAGTACAACTTTCCAATGTGAGTCTGTGCGTCCGGGGAATGTGGATAAGGGATTGCCTTTGTGGATTTCCAGTGAAAATACTTCTGGGGACTAAAGTACGGTGCAGTATGCGGAGAGAAAGGTTTGGCCAAGAATAAAACAGGGAGCTGAAGGATAAATGTGCTTTTCTTGCTCTCAAGACAGGCAAGCCAGGATCTCAAACATGGACTAGGAATGGGAGGTGCAAGGGTGAAGCCACCATCCCCCTAAAAATGGGGAATGGATGGCAAATGAAGGGAAGATCCCAAAATGAGACTAAACTGAGTGCTCAGGTTGGACTTCAAACTTGTCAGTGGGTTTTTGTTTCAGTCTCTTCAGGAAGCTCTTGAACTGGGAGGAATGAATGACTGAAAACAGTTCGAAGGGGCATACTGGGATTTTGGTGTCTGGGAAGAGGGAGGAAAGAAAAGGCAGATGCTAGCAGTGAGGTAGGATAACTTGCAGTGCAGTGAGCAGATCAGTTCTAAAGGGCGGCCTTTCCTTTTTGAACAATAATTGATTATTTTCACTGCATGGCAGTTATTTATTGATAAACAGAACTTTATTTCAATGAGGAGGGACTGGAACATGTCCCCTCGCTGCTTGCCCTCCCCAGCTCCAGGGCAGGTGAGCTGGTTGATAAAAGCACACAAATGAGCCACTTGACTGGCAAAAGTATCTGGAAAAATCGGTTCAGGCTTCCATGGAAAAGACACCGATGGTCTGGAAGGCAGCAGAAAGCTCAGGTGTAGCTGGAGGAGCAGTGCAGGCACAGTCTCATCTGTATGAGGATGGGCACAGGGCCCCCAGCAGCAGAGACAGATTTCCTGGAACACGGGCTTCCATTCCTGCCGTTTAAATTGTTAAATGCAAATTTCTGTGCTTCGCTGCCAAGAGACCTGAGTTTTGTGAACAGGAGGACATGACTGTCAAGCAGCTTGAGAGACAGAGGTTAACAGGCAGGTCAGCCCAGGTCATGGGTAAAATCTGAAGATAAACTGAGATTCAGTGGAGGAGAGCTGGAGAAGGAAGAACGACCAACAGGAAATGAAGTTCTAACAATAAACCTTATCCTGAAAAATGCCAGATTGTTTTGCATTCCAGTAGGAAGATCTGTCTTTGGTTCTCAGGGTAGGACACTGCCTGGTGGGATAGGAAAGAGAACAAGTCATTCCCTGGGGAAAATGTGACGTGCCAGATATCCAGGCACTGGGTGAAGTGCTGGAGGAGAAGAGGGAGAGAGCTGCTTGTCATTCCCAGCACTCCCTTGAGCCCAGGGTTTACTTCCTCCAGCTCTTGATGCAGCAGGCTTTGCACCCCGTGGTTTCCTTGGACTGATACTGTTGTAAATCAGGCTTTTTTGGAGAATAATAGTTGTGTGTTCGCTTGCGTGTAGTAGTTACAGCTCATTGAATTTGAACAGTCTCGTCAGCTGGAGCATGAAGCCCTTTAAACCGCACATTCCTCTGTAAAAACTTGGTTTCAAAATGGCCTTGTTGCCTCTCTGCCAGCAGAAAAACACAACATTCAGCGGTAATGGTTTGTAGCACAGCAGTTTGGGTTCGGATGCTGCCTGTCTCAGTGCTGGATATACTCACTAAGTACTGAGGCAGAAACTATCTTAATCACAGCCACTGATGTCCAGCCGTTAGTGCACTTTCCGTGTGTTTTCAGGATTAGGTTTTGATCATTAAGAGCTGGATTAAGGACCAAGTCAGCATGTGAAGATGTTTGAGGGAAGCTAATAATAATTAGGAACAATAATATGGATTTATACCTATGGTAGGAGATCTAACTTGAAGTTCTTTTGAAGCAATGGGAGAAATGGAGACGGAGGAAAGTGGGAGAGGGAACAATCCTCCATTGCCCATTTGTTTGTTGTCAGCAACATAACTTGAGGAAATCTGAGCTTTCAGGCTGACAAATGATTTAATTCTCCAGGCTTGAGGAGGAAAACTGTTTGGTTTGTTTTGCCAGCTATATGTCTAATATCTAGATATTAGAACTATAAACCATCATGTACAGTACTCTTGCAGAAATTTGAGTAATTTCTTTTTGTTTGTCACTCTTCCCTGGTGACTTTACAGCCCTTGCAGCTGCAAAGGACCACTGGGAGGATTAAGTCATGGTTTGCCAGCCTTTGACACGAACTGAAATGTATGCAAAGGCTTTTGGGACTGAGCCTTATGGGATATGGTGCCAGGACATGCCAAAGAGGCTCTAGGAAGATGGAAACACTTGTGGGTTTATTAAGAAATCTAAGGAATGTGGAGTATTTCACTTCAATAAATGTCGGTCTCTGGCTTCCTGCTCACTACTGCTGAGACAATTTCCTCTTAGTTGAGCAGAGGTCTGGAAGGATAACAACCAAGCTAGAGAATGCTGGCTATCAGCCTCTGCCATGAAACGGAGGAAAATAACATATTGACCTCCTTTTCTTTCCAGTAATTCCATCCTCTCTGAGATATTGACACAGGAGCAGAAATCCTGGTTAGCAGCACAAAATTAAGGCGCCTTTCAACACCCAAAGCCTACCCTGGATAGCAAAGGCAGCACATATTGCCACGGGGAGCTCACTACACAGCTGAGCACCAAAAGAGACACGAAAGGGCCAAAACCCTCCAAATGTGGTTCGTCAGCACCTCCAGAAGGGGCCACATCTGCAGGATTGCGCTCAATTCACAATTCTCCACAGTTCAGGAAAGACAAGGAGCTACTGGAGGGGGTCCAGCAGAGGCCACAAAGATGATGAGGGGTCTGGAGAACCTCTCTGATGAGGGGAAACTGTGAGAGCTGGGCCTGTTTAGCCTGGAGAAGACTGAGAGGGAATCTCACCAGTCCATACAATTCTCTCCGAGGCAGGTGCCAAGAGGGTGGTGCCAGGCTCTTCTCAGTGGTGCCCAGCAACGGCACAAGGAGCAACGGCCATGAAATAAAACACAACAAGTTCCACCTCCACGTGAGAAGAACTGCTGTATGTTGAGGGTGACAGAGCCCTGGAACAGCTGCCCAGGGAGGGTGTGGAGTCTTCCTCTCTGAAGACATTGCAAACCCACCCCGATGCACTCTCCTGTCACCTGCTCTAGGTGACCCAGGGGGTTGGACTGGATGACTGCCAGAGAATTCTGTGATTCTGTGAAAATAGTTGGAGGAGAGCCAGAGAGTATAGAGGGCAGAAGGAAAGAGACAGATGGATAGCACTGAAGTATCTGATAAGCTGAATTCCTTCCCCATTTTCAGCCACAATGATGAGCACTTTGTCCTGAAATAGTTGTGTCAAGCCAACAGATATTTCCCAAGGTCAGGGTGTCCTTTCCCAGCTCCTCACTGCAGAGTTGGCTGTATTTGTCATCCATGGCCAGAATTAAATGATAGAATCGTAGAATATTCTGAGTTTGAAGGGATCCACAAGGATCATCCAGCTCCTGAATCCTCTCTGGCAGAGCTGAGTACCTCCAGTATTGCCTGCCTGACTGGTGACTGGGACTCAACAGTAACCACCACGTGTAGAAATCCTGCCCAATAGCAATGTTTGGGGTTTTGGCCTTCCCTGCTTTCAAGTGGAATTTGCAGCTCTGTGACCAAACACTACCCAGACAGTGAAGGACATTTTAATACCAAATCCACGAACAAATCAATTTACTGCAGTAAAGCTACTTAGGGGGGCCATCTGGTAACTGCTAATTTACAGACTGGGCCATCTGCCACTATCACAAGCTGGGAAGACTGGAAAAGTTACCCAACATAGCCAACAGTTTGGCTTTGTTTTCTTTTTTCCCCCCCCTCAATGCTGTGTTTTGTTTCGCCGCTAACTGACAGCAACACAGCGGTTTCTGTTCTGAAATCCAGATTTTTCAAACCTTGGACAATCTCGTGCTGCTGCTGTGACTCAGCAGATGTCCCTGGGTATGTTTATGCAGCATTGAAGCTGCTGACAACAGGGATGGTTTTGGGTTTCTGCCCAGCACATGCATATTTTAGGTTGGTGGGACAGGATGTGTGGAAAATTTATTTTGAATGTATGGTTTTGAAGCTTTACTCCTCTGGAGTTGCAGAATGCCTTCAGGTCCGATGGGATCAAATTGATCATGGAATCATGGAATAGTTTGGGTTTGAAGGGACCTTAAAGACCATCTAGTTCCAGCCCACGATATGTGTGATGTGGTGGGTAAATCCATTAAGAGCTGCAGATTTGCTCTCTTTTTGAGTTGGATTTTAGGATTTTTGACCACGTGTGGGGAATGAGAGATAAAGTGAGCTTGAAATACTTCACACTTCGCCCTGAGTGGGTGAGCCAATGGTTGGTTTTCTTCAAGGTCTACGTGACTGGGTCTCATCATCTGCCCTTGATGATACCAGCTCTCACAGTGCTTGGTGGGGTGTCCTGTGCAGGGCCAGGAGTGAGATTCAATGATCCTTGTGGGTTCCCTCCAGCTCAGGATATTCTCTGATTCTGTGACTCCATGATAAATATCTTACTAGAGCAGAAAATTCCAACTAGGCAGAGCTTTAGACAGAATACAGTTTTCCTTTGAGAATTTTTCCCTTCAGGAAGGGCTGGAATTTAATCCACGCTTTTTTTCTGTGCTAACTGGATAATATTTTAGGCACCTGAGCAGTGGAAGTGGTGGCATACAGGATTTACATATTCTCCAACAGATGGGGAAAACCGAATCAGTGCAACGGACCCAACCCTGATCTTCTAAAGGTTTGACCCTGAGAACTCCTTTGGGCTTCCTCGCATTAAGATGGCAGCTCATCCTAAAAGGGGGAAAAATCAGCAGCAACAAAGCTTTTTGTTAGCAAGGCAAAGACCCAAAGCTTTTCCTCACTTCATGAGCCTAGTGGTGTTCTGCCCATTGGGACACAGACTTTCCACTGGAAGTTTGGAGCTGGAGTTTCTTTTCCGTCTGAGCATGCTTTTCCTCACTTAGTGTGATTGAATGTGTTATCCTTAGGGGACACATTAATTGAATTCTCTCCCAGCCTCCGCTTTAAGAACGAGGAGGGCCCAGAGGACAGATTACCAATAAGGGTCCTGTGGCTAAGGTGATTAAAAATTATTTGGCTGCAGAAGAGAGAATGTCGTTGTTCTCCATTGTGTTGCTCAGCAAAGAGATAACACTGAGACTGACCACAGGGCGATAGGTCATACGTGTTTAATTTGAACAGCTATGAAAAGAAACTTGCAGTAGGGCTGCTCATTGGGAATTTAATAAATAAAAGTTAATATCATAGGTCAGTGTAATCCCAAGGACAGCACTTCATGTACTCTTCTTGGAATCCAAGCTATGAAAAAATTTAAGTTAGGATGTTGTGTCAAGAGCAGAGTAGGTCTGAAAGGCAGAATTCTGTTTTTATATGATGGTATTTGGGTGCTGAGCACTGCTCTGTTCTGTGCTCACAAAGCTCATACATTAACAAATCATAGAATCACAGAACATCCTGATTTGGAAGGGACCCACAAGGATCATGGATCCAAGCCCTGGCCCTGCACAGACACCCCAACAATCCCAGCCTGGGCATCCCTGGCAGCGCTGTCCAAACGCTCCTGGAGCTCTGGCAGCCTCGAGGCTGTGCCCATTCCCTGGGGAGCCTGGGCAGTGCCCAGCACCCTCTGGGGGAAGAACGTTTCCTGTGGGAGGTCCGACCCTGATTGCTGCTGCCTCATGCTCCAGCTCCACCTCCTCTGTAGGAGGCCCCTCATTAGGGGAGGACTCAAGGGATGGAACCAGGGTCTAAGATCCACCCCTTGTTCCAGAGGAGGGGTGTGTCCAGGGCCTTGGGCTGACCCCTTCTTCCAGAAGGTTCTGTTATGTTCGAAGTTTCATTGGTTCTGAGCTGTTGTCCCCCCCCTCAAATGTTTTGATTGGACGCCTGACCACTGTACCTTCCCCTTGCCTTTAACCCCATTGGCTGTTATCCCCCCTTAAAACCGGCTGCAAGGGGACCTTTCCCCGGTTGTTCTCTCTCCCGGATCTCCTCGCCCTTCCCCCAATAAAGGAGAGTTCGGGGGAACCCCCTCCCGCAACTCTTTGCCTCTTTCGCCTTATTCCATCGGCACCTCGTCGGTCCCTCGCCGTGGGCAGCCCCACCTCTGCGTGATACAGCCACGCCAGGCTCCGGAGCGGCACGGAAAAGCCGCCGAGCCGCTGAGCATTCGGGGGCTGACGCCTCGGTCGAGGATGGCCAGGAAAGCCAGGCGTAGACAACACTTTCCCTGATCTCCACCCCAAACCTCCCCTGGCCCAGCTCCAGCCGTTCCCTTGGGCCCTAGACCACTGTAAAATTGTGGCACAGCTGTGAAGTAGAGGCTCAAACAAAATAGCCCACCCAAGGCTGCCCTGGGTCCCCTTGCCACGGTTGTGGTGGGTACTGTGTTTATCAATCTCCCATTATCTCCTGGCACTTCTCTGCTGGAGTCAGAGTCAACGTGGTGGCTCTTTGTGCTACTGCAGGGATCCTTCAGGTGCAGCTACTTGGCTGAAGGCAGCTGTGAGGGCACAGGCTCTGCCCCAGCTGAGCCTCGTTCCTCACAAGGCTATAAATGAGGCTGAAATGCAGTGTGGAGCTGTAATTGGGCTAGGAAAAGAAGAGAAGGAAGCTGCTAGTTCGGAAACCTAAATCTGACTTTCCAGTCTTACCTCCTGTGCTCCATGAGAATCTGAAGATGGGCTTTGTGTGCCTGCCATCCTAAGATGCTTCTAGAGGCCCCCCATGCCACATGCCAGGCTCTTTTGTCCTTCTATGCTGCAGGGTTTTGTCATGATCCACTGACCCTGCCAGAAGATGCTTTAATGTTTTTGCTTCTGCCTGAAATGTGCAGACAGGAAGGCAGGTACACATCCTGCTCTAAGCCCGAGTGCTGTAAGATTACAAAATGCCTTGTAGGGGTTTAGGCTGTTTTATTGAAGTCTGTGGTTTGTTTTTGCCTGCTTTCCTCAGGAATGCACTCCTGGGAGAGGCACTGCACCTCCTGCAGCGTTGGAACCTGAGGAAATTGGCCACCAGGAGCTGTGATTTCCTTCTTCTGTGATCCTCCAGCTATTCCACCTCTCTGTGTGCTGTGAGTATGGCATTGCTGAAATGACGAAAGACCTGATGCAAACAACTCTCAGCTATTTAACCAGTGCAGTGAGGGAAAGAGCTGGATGTAGGTGCCGTAGTGGACTTGCTATTTGTGAAAGTAAGTTAAATAATTACCCATTGCTTTGCAATTTACAAATGATGGTGAGAGGTGCTTCAGCTTCACTTGTGTGAATTCTGCTGGATTTCTGCAGCGAGAATGGACCAACATGATCTCGTTACACTTCTTGCTCTGGGGGATACTCAGCACACAAACAAGGTTCCTTTGTCTTTTGACCAAGTTAATCACTGACTAATATTTGTGGTTATTCCTTTCCTTATTGGAAGTTTCTTTGCTTAGTAAAACTTTAGGTGTGTCTTTAAACCGGGTCTTTCAGCTGTAACTTCAAAGATTTGCTTCCTTGTTTGTGGCAGGAGCAAAGTCTTGCCAGTATAAAGTATCCTGGAAAGTCTTGAACAGAGATGTACACAAGTGCAGCTCGAGCTTCTGGGCTGCAGGGAGTTGTACACAACGAAGGGGGTGGAGAAAAGATCCCTGCAAGAGGTGGACTGTACCTTTAAAAACTGCCGAAGGAAACAAGTCATTTCCTCATGCTGAGTCTAGGCCTCTCTGTTTGTTTTCGGAGAATTATTGCTGCCTGGGTGTTTTAGCTTGTAAAATAATCACATGGGAACTCAAGGGATTGGCAGTGCAATAACCCACCAAGTTCCAATAACAGGTTGTCTTTGCCTTGGCCATCGCTGCTTTGCTTTGATGCAGGGAAGAGCCAAGTGCCACCTGGCAATGCTTGACTTTCGGGTACCTGCAATGTCCCATTAGCACTTGCCTCAGGAACTGGCTTTAAGTTTGCTTAGCCAAGAATTCCGGGATCATTGTGAGGCCAAAAATTTGGATTTGGGCGTCTGTGAATAGGAATGGACATTCTGGAGACAAGAATGTAGAGTGGGGCTGTGGTGTTGTCCAGCTCTTGCTGCTGGCTGTGGTAGAGGTGAGCAGGAAGGAATGAGGAAGGAGCAGGGAACAGGGCTCAGTTGGAGACCCAAGCTGAGGAGCTGTCAGCATTTGTCAGACAATCTTTTCAGAACTAAATCTCTTATGACATGGCTTTTCCAGAACTCTGGATAGAGACATCTCTTGGGGACGTCAAGCTTCTCTTTTTCAGAGGCTGTGATCATTGAGCTCTTAACTGCAGTTTTGTTTAGAGGTTAGGGAACATTTCCCCCAAGCTTAGTAAAGGAAAAGTCATACATAGCAAAATTACTTCTTTTAGGGATGGTGTAAATCTTGACATGAAATGGTTTAACCTAATCAAGCAATGAGATGTTTTAATAAAGCTGCCAAGAAAGAAGTAAGGGCTGTAGCTGTGCTCATTATTGCACAGAATAAATCTTTCAAGCTCTGCAGAGAAATGGGCAGAACAGAAGACAAACTGACTCTCCTATTTCAAGGCTCAGCAACACATCAAGGCTTGAAGACTGGCTACTGCTGGCAGTGTGAGCAAAGGTGGTCACCTTCCAGCCTTTCCCTGCAAGGTGACATTGTCCTGTCCCTAAGGGAGCTGTTGTAGCTCTAAAGTGTTTGAGTGGGGGTCTGTGACTTGAGGTTTAGCCTGGTTTTTGCTCAATAATACGTCTTTGTTGGGGCATTCACTTGACGCTGAACCCATTTTGCTGTTGCCCAGAGAGGTTGTGGACTCCCCATCTCTGGAGGTGTTTGAGCTTGGAGCAGCCTGGGACAGTGGAAGGTGTCCCTGCCCATGGCAAGGGGTAGAATGAAATGAGCTTTAAAGTCCTTTCCAATATAAACCAGTCTGGAATTGCAGGATTTTTTCTGTAATAATTCCCCTTACTTTGCCCCTTGCCAGGGCTTTATACAAAGCCAAGCCTCTTGCTGGGGTTGCTCCAAAACCACTCATCATCCCCTGCCCGAAAAGGGATGCGTTTTTATACCGTCACATCTTCAAGGGCTGTAAGCCCAAAGGTGTCCGTGCTTGTGGGCTCTTGACAGCTGAATTGAAGATTGTGAAGAGATGAGAAGCACAAACCCTACAGGTTCCTCTGCTCCACCTGATGGTCCCAGAACCATAGAGTTCTTGAGGTTGGAAAAGGCGTTTAAGATGATCAAGTCCAACCATCTACCCAGCACCACGTTCAGCACTAAAGCGTGTCCTCAAGTGCCACATCCACACAGGTTTTGAGCACTTCCAGGGATGGTGGCTCCATCCCTGCCCTGGGCAGCCTGTTCCAATGCTTTACAAACCTCAGTGTTATCTTCTGGGTGCAATGAATAATTTGGATTTATGATGCTTATGTAAGAGTTGTGAAGAGGAGTTATCTTTGTTGTCAGGCCTTTGGCTTAGTCACACCCTAGGGAAGGAGACATCTGGCAGTAGCGAACTCCACTTTTGTTCTGTTTCTCACAATTAAGCTTCTGTTTACCTTGAGGTTTTCTGATGCATTATTAGTCCAATTTTTGTTCTTAAACCTTTCCAAGGGAAAAAGTGGATCTAAAGTGTGATTTAAAACCAAATTGGTGTTATTTTTTCACTCAACTGTGAGTCAGTTGACTGCATTTTGTGACTGCATACAAAGGCCTGAATTTCAACTCTGACTAAAAGGGAACATTTTTTGTGCTGCCTCTGTTCAGCTTTCAAAAAGGAGCTTGGTGAGCTCTCCTGACTCAAGGTGTGCCCTGACTGGTGTGAGAAGGCAGCTGTAGTCAAAGCTACTGCTCAGGACATCCAAGATAAGACTCATGAAACAAAACTGATCCCCTGGAAGTATCAGATGGTCTCCCCTGCGTTGAGGAAGCTGCAGTTAAGGCAGGTGCAGAGCTTATTTGGTGAGACGCTTGGCGTAGATCCATCATTGTTTAGCTGGAGAATCGAGCCAGCCACAGGCAGCATTTGGAAGCAAATAAGGGTGAAAAAGGATTTGTCCTTCAGATGCATCAAATCTTCACTCTTCAAACAAGGTTGTGTTAGTGGCCAGTATCTTTTCTGGCCATTTAATCACTCCTTTTTACAAATTGAGCCAGAGTGCCACATCCTCTCTGTTGCCCACACACACGCACGTGGCCAAAGCTGATCCAGATGCTGCTCGAGGCAAGCTGATTTGTCCGTTTCTTTGGGGAGGGATGTATCTGAGCTCTGAGAAATGCACATTAAAAGCTGCAGATAATCAACATTCTTCTCCAGTGAGAAGAGAAACTCCATCTTATTGGCATTTCCAGTCCCAAGGAGGTCTGAATGAGGGTTTGGGTGAGGTTTGCCAGCTGTTCCCTGGCCAGGGAACAAAGGAGGAGTGGGCTGCAGGATGATCTCCTGCATGAACTTGATTCCAGCCCTGGTCCTAGCTCAGAGCCTTGGTGGTAACTGGTGGGGCAGTGTCACTACTTGGGTTTTGCCTCATCTTCCAAACATCCTCACTTGGAACTCATGTTGTTTAGGCTGAAGGGGATTTAACCACGTTTAACCACCCTCCTCCAGGTGTAGCTTCCCTGGTACTGGGTAGAGAGGTAGCATCACCTCCCTCCCCATCCTTCAGTCTCTCCAGAAAAGGAATGAAATTGTGCCTTTCATTTACAACCATGGGAATCACTAGGAATAACAACAACAACAAAAAAAATCCACACCCCAAACACAGTTGTGTAAAAAGGATTATTTCCAGAGCAGCTTGGATATGGTTTTAAGAATATTTTCATGCACAGACTTCTTGTATCAGAAAAGTACATGAGGGGAGAGAGCGTGGAAACTATTGAATTTTTTGGGAGTGATGTACATTGCATTGATGGGCTGTGTTGGGCAAAATGCATTTGTTTTATGAGGAAATAGCTAGGGACAAGGCAGCAGGGAAGAGGCGTCCTGGATGAACAAATGGGCACAAGGAATTGCAGATTCAGACACTGGAAAGGGTAAGAAGTTGTTCTGGCTAAATGAATGGGTGGAAAACACTGTTGTCCAAAATGGTAAACTCGAATATTGCTATTTTTAGACTTGTTATTCCTGTTTGGTTTTCTTCCTCAGTGGGTTATTTTGGCTGTAGTGACCTGGAGGTGTGATTTTTGTAAATGTCTGAGACATGGCAGTGAAATTTCCATTGCAGAGCAGAGTCAGGTCTTCGCAGTGAGAGTACCACTGGTGTGATTTTCTGTGCCACTCATTCTATTCCTGAACAGCTTTCTCACCAACACCTTCCAGGCTTTGCTACAGGTGAGTTTTACACATCCAAACAGACTATCAAGACCAATGGAACATTTCTACTTTACGTAAAGAATGGCAGCTTTGCTGGTCAAGGCTCTTCATTCTTGCTTCCTTCTGCCATAGTTTAACCTGTGGTCTCTGGAGCACTGATGTAAATTTGCGTTCCTCAAGGCCTTAGTTTTTGTTTAGCTGCTATCATAGAAGCACAGAATTCTCCCTGTGAGGGTGGGGAGGCCCTGGTACAGGGTGCCCAGAGAAGCTGTGGCTGCCCCTGGATCCCTGGCAGTGTCCAAGGCCAGGCTGGACAGGGCTTGGAGCAGCCTGGGACGGTGGAAGGTGTCCCTGCCCATGACAGGGAGTGAGATGAGATGGATTTAAAAAGTCTCTTCCAACCCAAACCATTCTGTGGTTCCATGAACCACGTTTGCCTTGAGGAGGGTGTGTGTGCCTGCAGGGCACCCAGCAGAGATTTGGGAGCAGAGCTGTGGGTGCTCTGTGCCTTGTCCCTCTCCCTGCTCTCCCCTGTGCTCCATCCTTGAGTGAGGAGCTCTGTGTGGGGCAGCAGGTCTGAGCAAGAGCACCTTGCACAGGGCCTGGAGTAGAACAGGAGAGGTGTGGTGAGACCTTGTGGGTCTTCAATTCCTTTTCCAAGCCCTCATTCCAGCAAGTGTTTATTGGCTATTACATCCAAGAGGCGTATTTACAGATTCTGATCGTGTTTCAGCTGCCAAGCTTTAACAGTGGAGTCCCCCACCTCAAACCTGCCTTTTGAAGGCGGTGTTATATTTAGCTGTTTTTTATTACCGGCAACTTCAGCAGCTGAAATTGGACCTTGGGGCTTCAAAGCAGCTGCTTGGTTAAGGAAGCATTGCTGAATAAAAGCTCCCTGCTCGGCTCCCCTCCCCCTGCTTTACCACACTCCCAGCTGTGTGAGCCCAGCAGCAAGGAAGGCAAGCTGGCCTTGAAGTGAATCTAAAGAGGAAAGAGAGTGGGAAGAGGAGAGGTGGAGTCAGCCGGGGAAATGCAATAGCAGCCCGCAGCGTGGGAAGATGAGAAAGCAGCAGCAAAGGCACTGATGGTTCCATCTCTGTGCGGGTGAGCTCTGTGGAGCAAGGGCTGAATAGAGGGGAGGACCGAGGAGTTTAAAGAGTGAACACACTCAGTGAAAAGGCAGGGATTATACTCCTGCTTCTTTCTGGAGTAACAATCAAAGGAAAAAGGTAAGGGGGACAGGGAGGAAGTGAGGGAAATCAGTGCCAAACTCCATTCAAAATACGAGCTTTTAATAAACAAGAGGCCGTGAAACCTGGATGACACTTGGAAATGTCTTTGGTATAATGCGGGAAGCAAAGAATACTAAATGGGGTTGTGAGAATCCTGTAGGCATGATATTCTTATTTCATGATATTCTTATTTTGATTGTTTAACTGCGCTCTAAGCTGTCCCTGGCAATACATGTTGTAATCCTTAGTGCAGCTCAAGTGTTACAGTATTTCACAGGATAAAAGTAACTGGCAAATACAATATTTTTTTTTATTTTAACCTTTTTTTTTTCCTAAGAGATTAGCAGAAGCCTGGAGACAATAGGATGGCATTTACATTCTATAGCGCTCTTGCCTTCAATAGAGAATAGGATGGCTTTCAGCCAAATCTAACACATTCAAGTTGAACTCCACATATTTTAGGCAGCTTTTGGTAAATAAATCAGTTTTAAAAGCACAGAGTAAAAGTATCAGGCTCAGGTCACTTTGAACTCCTCCAAATGACTGCAACTTTGAAGGCTTGGAGGGAGTTGAAAGTATGCACCAAAAGAAACAAAATTGGGGTAAAACTTCATTTACATCTTTTAGGGTAGTGCAATACCTACCCTGCATTCCCATATTGTCAGACCACTACGGGTGCAATTAGTCTCCGCAGCTGCTAATGGCTATCACCCCTCAGTCAGGGAGCATTTCTGGCTCCCTTTGAACCAGGCGAACGTGGAGCACAGAGGTGGCTGGCTCAGCTTTTCCATGGTGCTTGAACCAGGCCCTCAGTGTGGGGCCCTGTGCCCCAGCCAGCATCCCACTGCAAAGACGTGGCTTTTAGCTGAGATTGATGAGCATGGCAGTAGCGTTGGGCTTGAGTGGTTGTGCAAGCAGGGTGGCCAGTGGGACAGGGCCGCATTTTTGCTGTGCTGCAGTGCAGCCCCTCCAGTGCAGCTCTATCTTCCCTTGGTTACCAAAACCACAACTATTTAGGTAATAGCAGTGCTTTCCTTACCTTTTCTTTCCTTTGGCAATGCAAAGAGACCAGTTGTAGGAGGTCCAGCCCGGGTTGCTGCTGCCTCATGCTCCAGCTCCACCTCCTCTGTAGGAGGCTCCTCATTAGGGGAGGACTCAAGGGATGGAACCAGGGTCTGAGATCCACCCCTTGTTCCAGAGGAGGGGCGTGTCCAGGGCCTTGGGCTGACCCCTTCTTCCAGAAGGTTCTGTTATGTTCGAAGTTTCATTGGTTCTGAGCTGTTGTCCCCCACCCTCAAATGTTTTTATTGGACGCCTGACCACTGTACCTTCCCCTTGCCCTTTACCCCATTGGCTGTTATCCCCCCTTAAAGCTGGCTGCAAGGGGGGGACCTTTCCCCGGTGTTCTCCCTCCACGACTCTGTCTCCCGGATCTCCTCGCCCTTCCCCCAATAAAGGAAAGTTCGGGCGAACCCCCTCCCGCAACTCTTTGCCTCTTTCGCCTTATTCCATCGGCACCTCGTCGGTCCCTCGCCGTGGGCAGCCCCACCTCTGCGTGATCCAGCCACGCCAGGCTCCGGAGCGGCACGGAAAAGCCGCCGAGCCGCTGAGCATTCGGGGGCTGACGCCTTGGTCGAGGACGGCCAGGAAAGCCAGGCATGGACAACAACCAGTGACTCACTAGACAGGACACTAAAGTTTTTTCCGAGGATTTTCAGAGTTTAGTGTAACTTTGAAGTTCATTCTGCCAGCCAAATACCGAGTTGTTAGTAGGAAAGAGCTAAACCTCACTTTGTTCCCATTTTCAGTATTTTCACCAAGGACTGAAGAAAGGCAAGGCTGATGTTTAAAAGTCCAAGGTGCTGGGCCTTTGAACTGTGCCATGTTTGTGAAGCTGCTGAGTGTCACATTTTGGCTTTTTAGCTGTCCCTGAGTGTGCTTGTGACCAGTTGGTAGGACCTGAGAAGGGTGCAAGAGCTGGTCCTGGGAGATTGAATCCAGACTTGGAATGCCAGCTGGAAAAGAGAGGTACATAAAAATCCCAGGATGGTTTGGGTTGGAAGGGCCCTTCAAGCTCATCTCATTCCAGCCCTGCCATGGGCAGGGACACCTTCCACTGTCCCAGGCTGCTCCAAGCCCTGTCCAGCCTGGCCTTGGACAGTGCCAGGGATCCAGGGGCAGCCCCAGCTTCTCTGGGCACCCTGTGCCAGGGCATCCCCACCCTTGCAGAGATCAATTGTTTCCCGAGATCCAATCCAAACCTGCACTTTCAGTGTGAATCCGTTCCCTCTCGTCCTGTCCCTCCATCCCTTGGAAATCATCTCTCTCCATCTTTCTTGTAGGCTCCCTTCAGCTACTGGAAGGCCACAATTAGGTCACCCTGAAGCTTTCTCTTTTCCAGGCTGAACAATCCCAATTGTCTCAACCTTTCCTCAGAGCAGAGCTGCTCCAGTGCTCGAGCTTGTCCAGACCCTCTGGATGTCCCCATCCTTCAGGTGTGCCACTGCCACTCACCTGGGTGAGCTCTGCACGCTCCAAATGAGCTGCTGCTGTTCCATAGTTTACCTGCAGCCTTATATTTCCCTCCTTTTGCATCCTCAGCTCTATTTTCAGAGGAATTTGCTGTTGACCCTGATTTCTCTGTAGGCTCAATGAGCCCACACACTCCACTTTCTCCCTGCCTGTGTGTCGCAGCTCTACTCTACGAGTAGAGCAACACTGCTGCAAGAGCAGCTTTCCCCGTGCTGCAGCTGAAGGCTTCACTTCCATATGGCTGGCTTAAAAGAGAACAGCTTTCTTTGGGCTTTCTCTTGTGGCACAATGCCAGGCTCCCCCACCTTCCTGCTGTGGTTGTGGTGGCTTGCTGAATGGTAGGATAAATCTAGTTTTTTCCCCTCCTTCCTAGCTCTCTGTTGAGGGACTCGTGCGAGCTCTGCTCTCTGAAAGGCATGCTGGAAGCCTTAAAATGCATAAGAGTATCAAAGTGTGACGTGAGAGAATAATCTGCATAATCAGATTTTGGGGTTTATCTGGGCTTTTTGTACAGAAAAGGCCATGTATGACATGGTCAGTGCTGAAATCTGGACTGTGACCTCCTCTTTCATCCTTTTTTCTGTTTATTTAGCCTGTAAAAAATGTCTCCTTTCGGCCTAACTGGCATGGAAAAAAGTATTGGAGGCCAGAGGAGAATTTGAAGTGACTCGTCAAGTTGCAAAGGCCCAAAACAAACGAGGTGGATTTTTAAGTTTTATGGAAAAACATACCGAATGAGAAATGGGGAATAATTCAGCTTGCTTGATGAGGTTTCAGGAGACAGTGGACCCAGGTGAGTCTGGATTTGGACATTATCCATTATCAGGCTTGGCTGATTTTTAAAAAAGGATTCTGATGGATGAGGCTGTGTTGTAGGTGGACTCAAACTGAGGATACACACACCCAAAACGTGTTCCCTTTGCAGTGGTCCTGGTAATGCTGGATGGGGCAGTGAAGTGCTGCCTCTCCTGGAGGGATCAGTAGCAATGAGGTACATTTTGTGCTGGAGGATTTAGAATTTGATGCAAGCCAGTGAGTTCCAGCTGGAACTGGACTCACACTGACTTGCCCCTGAGGTCTCAGAGCAGATGGTGAGAAAGTAAAAAGGTGATTCTGAGCAAGACAGCGGTTGGCAGCCTTTGAGATTAATATTTTTGAACCAACAACAGTGTGAATGGGCACAAAATTGAGGATACTGGAATGTTTTGTGCCATCTGTGACCTATTAGATTATGATAATGATGAGAACAACTACTGTTTAATAACTCACTGCCTCAGATAACCTGGGGAAGGGTAAATCCAGAGTCATCCATTTGTGCTTTGCTGGAGCTGCTCTTGGGGAGGAGCCTGGAAGTTGTATCCTTTGAGGGAGCAAAGAATGAATATACAATGATTTCTCTAGCTGAACTTGTTTGTGAAATGCTGGCTTTTCCCAGGAAAGCACATATAAAAATAGCAGCCAGCCCTCTCTAGCCATGGAGCATTTGTCGGTAGGCCCAGCTTTGAAGCTCACCAGTTGCTGCAGCTTCTCCGAGGAGGTTCAAATGCTTCTGTAATGGCAGTGACCTGGCACTCGGGTTCATTATTGCATTCCCCCACCTCTAGGCTGCTGCTTGGAGTCTGGGGCATTTAAATGAGCTGCTCCAAATGCAGACCTTAAATTCTTCAGTGCCTCCGATGCCAGTGAGGGAGAGCTCAGCTGTGCCTCCTGGGCTGCTTTTGTGTCCCCAGCGGGCAGATCCTCGCAGCTTGAGCTGCATGTAAACCCCACTGTGAGCACTGCACACACTTTGCTATGCCTTCCACTCTCATCTGGGTTCTTCCTCCTTCTGGGCCCTTCTATTTGGCAGAGCTTTACCAAAATGCACGGAAATGTAGCTGCTTCTCACCTCTGCAAGGTCTTGCTTCAGCTGAAAAAAATGGCATTTATTGTTCAGCTCTCCCGAGCTGAATGTTTTCTTCAGCAACATGGAATGACTCCTGCTTTTGGCTGAAGCCTGTGTTAGGCCATTACAGAAATTAGGCAGCTGCCCAAAAGTCTGCAAGGGGCAAAACCTACTTGCCATAAAGCTTTTAACAAATGAGATTGGTAGGTAAGTCCATGACCACCTGGGCTCCTGTGCAGCAGGATTCCTGTGGACATCAAAGTCCTGAATGAGTTCAGCCTCCCCTGAGCGAGTCTGATGTTTTAGAAGTGACCTAATTGAAAATACAGCCAGTAATGTAATTATCATCAGGAAACAGCTCACCTTCTGTTGCTTAATTATATTTTCCTTGTGTACTTAGTCGGTTTCAAAGAAGCTGCCTTGGATGGCGCACAGGGTTTCCCTTTAATTACTGCTGTATGGTAATTGTCATGTAATTATGCTGTTATGAATATGATGTGCATGTATTATTGTGGGGCAGTGATTTATGGCATGTAAGCATATTTTAAAGGTGTTATAGATGTTCTCCACACAGGATTGCTGAGCCCTTTAATGACAGGAGTCTCTCACAGCCATCCAGTGGTTTAATTTCCCAGTGTTTAAGGTATCCTGTAAAAATGCTACTTCATCATCCAGTCAGTACTTTGGGAATTACACTGGTTGCTTGTGGTGAGGTATTTAATGATCCTCATCATGCTTGTAAAATTCGCTAGAGCAGAAATAAATTGGGCATCATGATAGGACATGGGGGAATGGCTTTAAGCTGAAACAGTAGATTTAGATGGGATATTGGGAAGGAATTCCCCCCTGGGACCGTGGGGAGGCCCTGGCACAGGGTGCCCAGAGCAGCTGTGGCTGCTCCTGGATCCCTGGAAGTGTCCAAGGCCAGGCTGGACAGGGCTTGGAGCAGCCTGGGACAGTGGGAAGTGTCCCTGCCATGGCAGGGCTGGAATGAGATGAGCTCGAAGGTCCTTTCCAAACCAAACCATTCCCTGATTCTGTGATGCTACTGGGAGTGTTTTGGCACCAATATGTGCTTGAAGGTGCTCGGTGTGTGCTGGTTAAACAAAGGACTGGTTCTAATCCTCTCGTTAAAAGGCTGGAGGTTGAGTGCAGTGTTAGCACCTCACCTGTGCACACAGGAGCAGTGACGTTGCAATCCTTTCCTTCTGTTAACTTAGCCGATAGCTCTGCCATTTGAAAATCAAATTTACTCAGAAGGACAAGGGAGCTCTGGAGATTCCCTTTGTATTAATTTCTTTCATAAACAGATCATGACCCCAAAGAGGTGCCAGAAAACGTTTTGAATCCTTTACTCTAAAAAAACTCCACGAGGGGTTGTGGCACTGGAAACCTGAGCACAGAGCTGCTGTGGATGAAGTTATTGATGGCGGAGTGTGCTGAGCACTGTAGCATCCAGTTCCTTGCGGGTGGAAATTTGGGAGCACAATAATTTGTGTACCATTAGCCTTGGTTCACAATTTAAAAGTGCTCCAGGATGTTTATTCATAATTATATTATTCCTTACTATGTGACTCCCCTGCTGCAATGTGCTTTGTGACAGAAACTCTGGTTTATCACAGGATTTGCATTTCTTTTTAAGGTGTTTTAAGAAGTGTTAGGCTGAGTTGAAGGGACAACAAAAACTGTGGGCTATGTTTAAGTGCTAGTCCCTGAAACAGCCATGAAACCCTGAAACAGCCATGAAACCCTGAAACAGCCATGAAACCCCCGCTGCTGTGGTGATAGCAGCGGAAATCAGTCCCAGAAATTCCTGGCTAGTGAAATAAACTGCAAAGAGGAGAAGCACCCACTTGGCAAGGCCTTGTACAGCAAGGACTGTGTGGTGGGTGGTTGGAAGTCGCCTGGGAAAGGCTTTCTGAGCACACTGTAGCTCTTGGAATGAACATTTTCATCCTGGATTTCTGTGGCACATATTGCACAAATGAAAGTTGTATCAGGGAAAAATCAACCTCCAATTTTGTGCTTGTGCTAATGCACAAATGCTACTATTGTGTTATATTCCCAAATTTAGCAAAACCAAAGTGACTGGACAGAACTCAAGTGCATCTGTCTGTTTGCAGTGGAACCAAGCGTGAGGCAATGAAGTATGACTGAACCGTGCTGGCAAACGCACTTTTGCCCTGAATTAAATTTGTCTGTGGGCTTTGGCTCAGTGCTCTGCACAAAGGGTGAAACTGGCTGTGAAGAGGACAAAGAGCTCATCACCAGCACATGGAATTGCTCCGACACGCTGCACAGTGAGGGCGGTGGCTTTGCTGAGGCTGGGCTTGCTGCAAACCTGCAAGAGCAGGCTTGATGTGTTTTTAGTCTTAGCTCGGGCACCAGGCAGATAATGCTGTGCAAGTCCCATCTCAGTGTCCCTGTGGCTGCACAGAGCTGTGTTTGGAACACAGATGATAACCAGGGTCACTGTTTCTTGCCCCTTACCCTTGTCAGGCTGGTTACTTGTTGTTTTGCATCTTCCCCTCCGCCCTGATTTTTTTTGTTGCTGGAAATGACAGCGATGCTTAAGTAATTTTATCCTTTCCTTTTAATCCTTTTTCCCCCCCCCTCAAGACTTGTGTGTTTCCTGGTCTGTGGGATTCTGCCCCACCATCCACCCAGAGCTGGTGTGTTGCCCTTGGCACAGCACAGCCTCTGCACTTTGCTAACCCAGCATCTCTGGTACAAGTCTTGCAGGAGACACGAACTGAGCCTTATAGGATGCTGAGCTGCCAACACAGCCACGGACTTGCCCCAGGGCTGGGGAAGCAGCTGCTTTTTCATGTTAAGCCAAACTCTTCTCTTGTGCAGTGCCCTGGCCTCTGAGGATGAGCAGGTTAATCCCTTTCAGATGCAGGAGCAGTGCCCTCTTCACTGATAAGCTAATGTACCAGCCAGCTTTCTCCAAGGTGATCATCCAGCAAAATATCTGATTTCTGATACCTGATCTGCTGCAGCTCCCTTATCACCTGGCATGGATGAACCTTGGAGGGTCACCAAGTGGCCACCCAGCCCCTCACTCCCCCCTCAGCAGGATGGGAGAAAAACAAGGTGAAAAATCGTATGGGTTCAAGTAAGGGCAGGGAGATCTCTCATCGATCAGTTGTGGGCAAAACAGACTTGGCTTGGGGAAGATTAATTTATTGCTAATTATAAAATAGAGTAGCATAGTAACAAACTAGAACTGAATTTTTGCTTCCACCACTCCCCTTTCAGAAACTATGGGGAAAGAGTTTATTTTCTTTCTTTTTTCCTTAGTAAAAACCAGGACACATGGGCCTCTTCCCAATACCTGAACAAACCAATAATTCTCCAGTTTTTCACTCCTCTTCTGCTCCTGTTGCTACGCTAGAAATGTGAAGTGTGAAATGCTGCTAAGAGGGCTCATTTACGCTCTCTGGGGTTATATTGGCAACAATTAATTAGAGCCTGTTACCAGAAGTGACTCTGAAATGGCATCTTTCAGGTGAAGAGCACTTTGAGCCTGCAGGAGCCCCTTGCACCTGTAGGTCTATGTCAGGATCATCTCTTCCCTGTTCATCTTTTTGTCAGCTGCATGTTCTGCCAGCGGTGGGATGGTCACAGAGTCTCCACTGACTGGTTTTTGTGCTGTGGTTATGTCAGTTTGTGTAGGAGGGGCAAAACACAGCATCTATTTAACAGGAGATGATCCATTCAGCCGCGGTCTCAGGAGGTCTTAGGGGTGGGCTCAAGCTGCTGGGAAAAGGGAGTTTTCACCGAGGGATGAAACTGGTGGGAAGAGGGGGGTAGATAGCTTTTCCCAAACAATCATTTGTCTGTTCTCTGTAGAAACCAAATGCTTCGTTTCAACAGCAGCCCTCCCACAACATATTTGCTGTAGCAAGTGCTGTGCTGTGGCAAGCAGCGCCTTCAGAGAGGCTTGGGAATGCTGGAGGGATTGCAGGGACCTGGCTGTTCTGATCGGCTGTCCTTGAGCAAGGCTCCAGCCTGCGGTGCTCCTCGCTGGCAGTCAGCATCTTCTGTTTACAGTGCGAGCTCAATCTTCTGCACCGGGAAGAAAAATAAAGGAGAGAGGAGCAAGAAAGAAACAGCTGTTGGCTTTGCAGTCCTGCTCGTTTTGATCCTTGTGTCCTGCTGTTTGTTTCCACCTCCTGCCCCCGATACAAGGACCAAGCTTTCCCAAATTCACTTACACAGGTTGTGTCTATAACCCGTATAAATTTGTAAATAACACCGGTGTAAACCCATTAAGATACAGGGTTTTTTTTACCTCTACTCTTAATTGCATGTTGCAGTAGTTTATATCAGAGTAATAACATGCAGCTGCAGGATTTCTGACCTTGGGAAATCATTCCTGGATGCCTTCCACATGGCAGCGATGCAGTTGTGTCTCCACAGTCACAATGTTTGGCTTGATTGCTTCCTTAGTCTCTAAAAGTTCCTGCAGTGCTCCTTCAGGTGTTGGTGGTCCAGTAGAATCTGTGTGGGCTCAAGTGAACTATCCAAACCTCGGAAACCAAGTGTGGTTGCTTCTTTACAGTGAAATAATTGGGAGGATAAGGTTCCGTACGGGCTTTTATCAGCAGGGAGAGAACCTGTGTGTCCTAGGCTTGTCTGTGTCTGCAGTGCTTGACCCCTTTCATATTTGGGATAAAGGTGCCTCTATGGGCTATGGTAGCACCTCCGTTCTGCTCTCAAATGGCCAAATATGCCAAATAGCTCACGTACAGCTGAACCAAACAATTTTTATAAACCTTCAATGGGAATTGAGGCTGAACACCTCTGAAACTGTTAGGATTTATATTCCCCCCCCTCACCTTCCTCCACTCATTTGCAATTCATGTGGCAGCCGGGTGATGAGTCTGCAAGTGTTACTCGGAAATCATTGAAACATTAAAAAAGAACTTGAGTATCTATTTTGCCCCAAAACTGTTTCTGTTTTATGAGCTCAGAACACAAGCTGCTGACGGAGTGAATTTGAAAACTAGGTCTCGCTGTGTTCCCAGGGATTTGCTCCCTGGAGGTGAGCTGGTTTGGAAGGAGGAGGTGTGTGTATTTGACACTAAAATAGGCTAGTTTTGTTATTTGTTTTCTCTTGCCCTTGAAAATAATTAGTTAAAACCTTTTGGGGAAACACAGTGTAATTTAACTAAGGAGGGATTTTTTCAGGCTGGCAGAAAACAAAAGTGAAAGGTGTCCCTCCCATACAGGGGTTGGAACTCAATGGTTTGTAGGATCTCTTCCAATCCAAACCATTCCGTGATTCTATGATGTTAGGGAGAAGTCTGATGATAACTGTGTCAATGAGATGCCTGTGGAGGAGTAGTGATCTGAAGCAGTTTAAAATTCAGGTTAATGCAGCTCAATTAGCATTATGGAAATGTATTTTCTTTAACTGAGAATGGGAAGGATGAGCTCAAAATAAATCCCTTCACAAAAAGCATTATCTTTAAGCTATATATCTAGACAAGAGATTTATAAAAGTAAGAAATACACAGCATTTATGAGCTGATGCGCAGGATTTGGCAGCAAAAGTAGCTGCACTTTAATCAGAGTGCACAGCATGCAAGTACTGTACTTAGAGAATCCAGAATGGTTTGGAGTTGGAAGGGACCTCAAAGCCCATCCAGTGCCACCACCCCTGCCATGGGCAGGGACACATTCCACCATCCCAGGCTGCTCCGAGCCCTGTCCAGCCTGGCCTTGGACACTTCCAGGGATCCAGGGGCAGCCACAGCTGCTCTGGGCATCCTGGGCCAGGGCCTCCCCACCCTCCCAGGGAACAATTCCTTCCCAAGATCCCATCCATCCCTGCCCTCTGGCAGTGGGAATCCATTCCCTGTGTCCTGTCCCTCCATCCCTGTCCCCAGTCCCTCTCCAGCTCTCCTGGAGCCCCTTTAGGCCCGGGCAGGGGCTCTGAGCTCTCCCTGGAGCCTTCTCTTCTCCAGATGAACACCCCCAGCTCCCCAGGCTGTGGTGTTGGACCAGGTCCTGGCACAGGGTTTGAGGAGAGCCCTCCTGACTCAGTCCCACGTGCCAGGTGTGGCTCCTTTGGCTCTGAGCAGGCTTTACACCACTGGTGCCACTTGCCAGCTCTTAGGTTTTTGTTTAAATACCACATAACTTTCCTTAGCTGACAGTGTGCTGACAGGCATCACCTTGACTTGGCCCAAACCAGCTGCTTTCAGAACTGGGTGTGAGCACTTGATTTAAATACAAGTTGCAAGCATTGACCAAAACACATCCAGTCTGCCCAGTAGTCTCATTAATTGTGTTCATTAAGTGGATTTTAAATCAAAAGCATCAGATCAACAAAAAAGGATGAAGCTTTCACTTTTCAACAGCACAAACAGTGTTAAACTCTTATCAGCTTTCCCTGTTGGGATGTAATGATTTAATTTTGTGCTTTTTCTATTTTAAGTCCATAGATGTTGTAAAGTTAAACTGAGAGCCACTGCTTTGTCAACCCTTCCTAACCCGTTACTGAACATAGAGACTGACTTGCAACTGGCTTAGGAGGATTTGGACTGCACTGGCACAGCTCAGATTTGGAGTTCAGTACTAAAACACTTTAAGCCCTGTGTCAGATGTATTTTGGGTAGGGCTCAGTACTCTATCACTTAACCTCTGCACCTAGGCAAGCATAAATCCTTTTTTTTTTTTGGCTTTTATGGGCCCAAACTGTTACAAGTAATGGTGGCCAAACTGGACATGTGTTTTACATGCATTAATGGGTAGTAAAGGAGGTGGGGAGAGTGAGCTCTGAGTAGTGCTATGCCCAAACCAGAGAGAAGAGACCTCAAATCTGCTCTTACACGTGGAAGCCTTTCCCTGGTGTACATTGGACACGATCCCTTAGCCTGCAGATAAGGAGGAAAGTGTTCAGCGGGACTCTGATGTGTGGCTAAAGCAAAACAGAAGGTAGAAAGAGAGGGGGGAAGAGGGGGAAACCAAGCTCTGTTTAGCAGTGCCTGGCCATCCTGTGCTCAGCACTGATCATACCCAGTGGAGTTTGTGCTCCAGCACAGGCAATAGCTGGATCTGTTGAAGCCTCTGTCAATTAATTCAGTTCCTGGGACTGCAGTTGGATCTCTTTTCTGTAAACAGGAATGAGCTGTCAGTCTTGGTGCATTTTCCTACAGGAGAAGAGACTGACTTTACCTCCCCACCGCAACCAGAGCATGTGGATATGACAACTACACCAAACTTCTTAGCGTGTTTCGGCACTCACTAGCAGCGTGGATAAGCTCTTACCAAGTGTCATTGCTTAGCAGTTAGAGCTAAAGCGGGAGCGATTTGAAATGATTTTGCTGTTCCCTGCTGCTCTTGGGGAGCTGTGAGGAGCGAGCCCCTGCTACCAGCTGGATGAGCTGTTTGGCCAGCGGTGTGCATGTGGGGGCACAGCTATGGGCACGTCCTCCAAAAGGCTGAGAACAGAACAAAGGATCAGAAGGAAATCCAGAGGGCTGCTTATACAGATCTGTTGTGGCTTTTGTTTGGGGCTCTTGGGATAGGCAAAGGAAAATGTAATTGGATTGCCAAGGGAAGCAGAGGATGAGGGAACCTGGAAGAATCTCCTCTGGTGTTACAAGGAGATACTGGAGTCTGTGCAGGTGGAGACACAGAAGGGTTGGTTCTCTTGCAGGACTACGCAGCCCTGACTCAGGATTTGGTAGCTGGAGTTTAAGCCTCCTCCTAGGTGGATGTTATGTTCTGGATCAGAAATCTCAGGCTGATCTCTGAGGATCAGAACACCTCTCTGAGAAGTGAAGAACTCGGAAGAGTGGCTTCTGGCAGTGCTTTTTGGGTAGGTTCTGCATTCAAGCAGTAGGTCCACTGGCACAGGTGATGACTTGCTGCTCCTCAGGGCATGCACTCGATAATCTTGGGGCTCTTTTCCAGCCTTAGTGATTCAAAGGTTCTGTGACACCATTTACCAAAAGCCTTGAAAAGCCTCGCTGAAACAGCAGGGACTCAGTGCAGGAAAACAAACAACGGCAACAGTGAAGCAAACAAGGAAAGAACAAGCACAGACTGATCTGCACAAGGAATTCAGGCTGGCTCTGGGATGTGACGATGTGTGAGCAAACAACTGCCCAGAGTGTGCTGGGCTCTGTTTACAGCCTGAGAGAGAGAGCTCTTCTTTCCAGACTGAGACACCCTCTGTGGCTGAGAATGTCCTCTGCTTCTTAACTTTGGTGGGGTAAACGACACCAGAAGCTTGATGAACACAAGTAGTTGCTAGTCCTAGGCCCTTGCAGGTTGCTAATGATCTGTCAGGTAGTAGAAAATGAGCACAAAATTAATCAGCAGAAAATGAAAGAGCCCATCTGTTGCACCTGGAGGGGCTTGGATTTCTGAGCTGCCACATCAGTGTGTTATGCCCTGCCCTGAGAAGGAAGCTCTCTGGATGGATGGCAGAGCGGTACAGGTTTTGAATTCCTGTTTCTACAGATGCACAAAGGCACCAAATCTGGGTTTAAAAGCATCATCTGCTTTGCAAGCTTGGAATGTAAACAAGAGGTTTCAGCTTTTAATGTTTTCAAAGGAGGTGGGCACATAGTGACAGCACAAGGGACAGGGGTTTTAAAGTGTCAGAGGGCAGGGTTAGATTAGATGTTAGGAAGAAATTCTTCCCTGCGAGGGTGGGGAGGCCCTGGCACAGGGTGCCCAGAGAAATTGTGGCTGCCCCATCCCTGAAAGTGTCCAAGGCCAGGCTGGACAGCACAAGACTTGGAGCAACCTGGTCTAGGGGAAGGTGTCCCTTCCCGTGGCAGGGGCTGGAACAAGATGAGTTTTAAAATCCTGTCCAACTCAAATCATTCTGGGATTCTGTGGTTCTACAGGCACAAGATCACGGGCACAAATCTAACAGCTCTGAGATGCTGAGCTCTGTTGCTGTGATGGCCCACGGCAGGAAGGCCCAGACTCTGCTCCCTAGCTGGAGTGCCAGCTTCCCTTAAGCTGTAATCCTCTTTTTATCTTCAGTCCTCGCTCAAGTCTATCCGTAGTGCGCTGTTCCATTGTACAGGAATAACCTTGCTTCCTCCCTCTGAAGTGTGACGAGCGCGCTGACAGCCCCGTGTCAGCTGGTTTGTAGCTGGGCTTTGTTAAACCAAGGCGCTAATTCCCTCCGGTTCGTCTGCCTGCCTCCAGTGAAAGCCATCAAACAGCAGGCGCCGGAGCTCTGCCCGGCATTTGTTTGCAAATGTAGACACTTAATGGTGAAAAAAGGAATGCCAGCACTTCCCAGCTTGGGATGGGGGGAGTAGCTAAACCCGTGCCCTCAGCACTTTGGAACCGTAATTAAGAGTTCAGGAGTGTTTGGCTGATGAAGCCTGTTAGCTTGGCAGGGGAGCGGGACTGTTCTTGCTGTCATGTCAAAGATGTGACCTAATTACCTGCTTGAACATTTGGTGTCGTGCACGAGGGGTGATGAATGCAGTGGCTGAAGATACGTTCTGACTTTGGGGGGGGTCTCTGTAATTGCTCGTCCTTGGTGTCGCGTTTTGCTGCAGGGACACGTTGCAGTCCTGGAGAATCCCAGTGTCTCTTCTGCAGCTGGGAAGGAACTGAATAGCAAAGCTGCTTGTCTCTTGCATTCCTGGGCTGTGTTGCTGCTGCAGTATCCCAGCAGTGTGTGAGGTGACTGAGACGTATCTGCCACATGCCGTTTGTCCTTTCATCCTCCTCCAAGGAGCGATGGCTGAGCAGTGGCCTTGCTTCAAATGTGCACAGACTTCTGTGTTAAAGCCAAGAGGGCCACAGGAATGGATATTCACTCAAAGCTGCTGAGGAGCAGGGATGAGCACATTGAATAGTGATGCTGTTTGAAGCAGGATAGGTGTGTGACCACTTGTACCAGAATTGAACTCGGCTTAGGTTTGGTCTGTGATGCAGAGGAGTGTTCAGCCTGCTGGAGAAGAAGGGGTGTGTAGTTAAAGAGCTCTTGTGATTAGATTGGGGATGAAGGAGTCCCATTGAAGTGGGCTCTGCCTCCCTGTGGCGACTGGAAGCCTTTCCTTTGCTGCCAGAGTCCTCTGAGAAGCTTCGTGCTGAACCTGTTGGGGGCATCCCTGGCACATCCCCTTTCACTTCACAGCCCTTCCGTTAGTGGGATGGGAAGGTACTGAGGTAAATCCCTGCAAGGCTGGCAGGTTTCCTGCCACAAGGCTCCAGGGATTTGCTTGGCTTGTTGCACCGGAGTGTCAGGGGACATCGATCTCTGAGCTGGGGAGTTCAGCAGTTCCTCAGTAACATCATCCCATGAAGGCAGGCGAGCACAGCCTCTCTCTGTTCCCTTCAGGAGCTGAAGCACTTCCTGGGGAAAGCGTCTTAGAATCCTTAGGGTTGGAAAAGCCCTCTGAGATCATCAAGAGGAGCAGTCAACCCAGCACCACCAGCATGCTGACCACTAGTCTCGTCATCAAGTGCCACATTTTTTGACACTTCCAGGGATGGTGACTCCACCACTGCCCTGGGCACTGCTGTTCCAGTGCTTTACAACCCTTAAGAAGCAATTGTGAGCTTTTGGCCCCATCAGCCTCTGGACAACATCTGTGGAGATGGTGGCGGCTGGGACCAGTGTTTATCAGATGGAAATGGTGCTTTAGTCCAGGCATCACTGCCTTTGGCAAAAGGAAGGGTTTCATTCAGGGATGGTCCAAGGCAATTCTCTACACTGACCTGCCAGCCACAAGATGGGGTCAGAGACAAGGCTGGAGGTGAAGAGACACTGTGAGTCCAAGAGGTTCATCCAGGACATGTGCTGGACACACTCCTTTGCTGTAAGTCCGGCCAGGACTGTCCTGCTTTGAGTGGAGATCCTGCTCTGTGGGTGAATGTCCCTGGTGGGGCTCTCAGGGCACTAAATGCTCATCCTTTTCTGGTTACTGGTCTCCCCCAGGGGAGGAAGGGGGTTGTTGCTGGTCCCTGCTGCTGTCAGTTCTTTAGGAGCAGTCTCATTCCCCAAGGGACAGCACTGGGACAGTGGAAGGTGTCCCTGCTCACGGCAGATTGTGGAATGAAATGAGCTTTAAGATCCTTCCAACCCAAATCATTCTGGGATTCTATGATGTTGTGCTTAGCATTAGGAGCTAATAGAAAATAGGAGGAAGGGGGGATGTTCAGGTAAAACTCATTTTCAGAGGGAGCAACACGAAGCCTTGCATCTAAAAATCCATGTAGCTCCATATGGCATCTTTGATACTGCAGAAAAACAGTGGCAGAATTACCTGCTGCACATCCCTTCAGCTGCCTTCAGCTGTGCTAACAAACATCTCCCCACATCTGACCTCGGGTACAATTCTTCTGTGAGAGTGTTTGCTGTAAACAATGCACTTGTTATCAGGGAAGTTAAAGAGAGGCTTGTTGGATACCGAAGGGAATGAGCACTTGCCAAAAGATAAACACCCAGCTGCGCCTGCTTCCCATTCCTAGGCTCAGGGAAAACCACTGCAGCACCAAAACATCAGCTATATTGACTGGAACGTGGGAATTACTTGAGATGTAGGGGCTGTGTGTGGTTCTTCCTCTAGCTTTTTTAAGGCTTGGTTGGTATGCTGTCCACAGCAGCCCGGGGCATCTTGCAGAATTCCAAATCTTTAGTTAAGTGCAGCTGCACTCTGTGAGAACTACTTTTCCTGGCAGTAAAAAAAAAAAAAAAAAAAAGGGGGGGGGGGGGGGGGGTGGGGCGCGGGCGGGNGGGAAGGGAGACGAGATGGTCAAAAAAAAAGCAAAGATAGAAATGATTCTGATTAAAGTGAATGGCTTATGAAAGAGGTTCAGGAGGAAGGAGAGTAAGAAGAGATTCTCTCGTGGGAGATTTTCTATGGAGTACTTGGGGGAGAGAACTGTCCCAGGGCTGGGAGGTTGAATGTGTCAGGCTTTTTCTTTAATTTGGAAAAACAGAAATTGCTACAGTGCCTGGCTCAGTATGAGGTGCTAGTATTAGTACCAGGGAGACCTGTGTAGCGCAGAAAATGACAAGACAGGGCATCTGACATCTGTCTGGAGCTCACTCTGTGAGAAATGGCACATCCCTGTATCTCAGTCTCCAAGATGAAGGCTGGACACACATACCACAGCAGGGTGGACTCACCTTTCAGTGCAAAGAAATCGCCTGATATCTGTTGGTTTTTGCTTTTTAGATTATTTTGGGGGGAGAGTTTCATCCTTTCAGGTTTTTGCTTAAAGCAAGAACTCAAGGTTCCTCCACCAACAGCGTGTGTGGCGTTCTGCCTCTTGCCTGCTAATGTCTGCTTAAATTTTTTTCCCTTGCATGAAAAGGCAGCCTAGCAAATTAGAAGCACTTGGTTGGCATTATGCTGCTGTTAATTATGTAGGAGCCCAGACACTATTCACAACAGTAATAGGAAAACTACCAAAGCAAATGCAGCAGTCTGAAATGCCAAATTAAGGTCTCAGCTCTTGAATGCAGCTGAATTTGCAAGTGGATGCTGTACAGTGTAAGCGTGGGGGTCCGTGCTTCCTGGGTGATTCCCAGGCTTTATGCAGTGCATGCATCCCAGGATTAGAACTGTGTTTGCAGGTGGGTTTGCATGTGAGCTGGCAGCCAGGGGAATCTGCAGAGTCTGTGTCGAGGTTCGGTGGAACATTTCTGTTCTCCCCCGAGGGCAAGGTGAACGGCTCCTCTTGCACCGGAGCTGCACAGAGGTGGGTGACACTGCTGTCACGGTGACTCTGGGGCTGGAAATTATCCCTCTTGTGGCTTCAACCTGTTCCAGGCTCCTGGCGTTGCCCTTTGTCTGCCTGTTCATTCAGCTCACTGAGGCTCACAGCCTGCAGGTGTCAGCAGGGGAGCGCCCACGGTCTGCTCCTGAGTTCTGGCACTGAGACCCCAGAGTTAAGGAGAGAGCAATCACTGCACATCACCTCTGCCGCAGCCTTTTGCACCCCATCCTCTCCAATTCGTGCGCTGTCGTTCTGTAACACCTGCCTTGCTACCTTCTATGTGTTACCATGTCTCAGTGTGTGCTTGCTGTTTTCTGTCAAGGATTATTTGCCTGATGGCACTGAGGGAGCCACTTTTACGATTCTCACTGCACACAGTTATGGCACTGGTCAGTTTTATTTTCTTTGCTGTTGTAGGCTCTATTTTCATTTTGCAGCTGAGGTCCATAGCAGAGAGAATTGCCTGGACACAGTCCTGGGGTACATTCATCTTCATTACAGAAGAGCCTGCTGGGATTTCTTAACATGAGAGCTCTGCAGTGATATTTACATCAGATTTAGATTTATATTAGGAAGAAGTTATTGACTGTCAGGGTGGTGGGGCCCTGGCACATGTTTCCCAGAGAAGCTGTGGTTGCCCCATCCCTGAAGTGTCCAAGTGTGTTTGCTGTAGCTGGATTGATGGAAAACTCTGGTGCCTTGTTGTCTGTGACTGAGGAATTGCTTTCCTTATTTGCCACTGATGAGACCTGGTTATTTTTCCTGCTGGCAGCCTGGATTAGAGGTGAGAAATTCAGCCAGCAATGCAAGGCTCTTGTTTGAGTCCAGGTACTTCAGGTAACCATGCAAGTGCCAACGTTTGGTTCAAATTCAAGCAGGTCCTCTTTGGGTTGTTTGTCATTCTTGTACAGGTCAGCCCTCAGACAGGTCGGTCATTCAGGATCTGGCTCTGGTCAGACATCTCCAAAGCAAACTCCTTTCTGTATTAAGTCTGCTTTGACCTTTTCTCCTATCCTGCAGCTTCTGAGCTTGAAAAACACGCATTCTAATAATACTGCCCTCGGATATCCTGTTCTAAATGTGATGCCTTTATGGATAACTATAGATTCATCTTCATAGAAGTAGTACAAGAAAGACGCACTTGGATGAGGGGGAAACCACCCCTCTTCTTTCCTTTTTGATCAGACTTGCTGGATCTTTTCCAGTAAAGATTGTTCAGTAACTAGGAAGAGATTCCCGCTATTCTTCTAGGACTGAATGCGCCACAAGACAAAAATAACCGTCATTAATATTGTAAATGCGTATTTTGCCAGAGGATGGCAGTGTGCAAGGGTTTGAATTGCTCTGGGAATGCCTTCGTCTCAGCTGGGGAAGGAAAATGCCATCTGCTTTCACAGGCGAGGCAGCAATGCACCCAGACAGCTCCACCTTCAGCCAAATTGGAAAAATAAGGTTGGGGGCTGGTGGGTTACATGGAATTCAGCTTAAAGATTGCCAAACCAGTGACCTTCCCCAGCAGTGCTATCTTTAAAGAGAGAATAATCAATTGGAGAATGAGTTATTTGTTAAAATACAAAGTTTGTGTGGGAAGGGAGAGTTGAATGTAATGCAAACCAGAACTGGGACTACAGCACCTAATTTAAGTAACGCTATTCTTAAATAAATGCGGCCAAATCCTGCATCCAGCTGAATCCCAGTGAGAGGAATGCTGTGGCTCTCCAAATACCCCAGGAGTATCAGGAAAAGGAGACAATGGGATTCCAAAAGCTGCTAGAATGATTTTACAAAAAAATAAAGCTTGAAAGGCTTAACAGAAGTGCTTAACAGGGGCTTCCTAGTGCTGACAGCAAAGTGGAACTTCTTTCCCGTCCTTTGGAAGCCTAACTTCCTCGAAGGCTGTCTCCACAGGTGGTGTGCCTGTGAACTGTCTGGGAAACTTCTGAGCAGTCAAGGCACTTCACGCTGGTAAATAGTGTCGCCTTCAATCTAGCCACTGGCACAGCCACTAAATGCCTTCAACACCCCCAGGACCACAGCCAGGGCTGGGTTTTCCCATTTGAAACCTTTTCCTCTGGGCTGTGGGGATGCAGCAGCAGAGCTGGGTGTAGGTAGAAGGGTCCGTGGAAAGCTCCACACCAAGTGAGGGGATGGCTTGAGACAGGAGCAGCAGGAATTGGGGCTGTAGGAAAGGTTGCAGATGGCTCCAAGGGGTGACCTGCCTTCTAGCTCAGGCCAGGGCTGGGTGCCAGGCATGGAGCTGAACGGGACCCTCTGGACAGGGCTGCAGGTAGAGGCTGCTCAGGGCAGTGAGGGGCTGTTGGTGCCATCAGGTGCTGGTTCTTGTGGCTCCACACCCAGCCAGCCTCCTGCTTCCAGCTCCACCTTCACTGACTTTGCCATGTGCTGGTACTATTGGAACGTAAGAATGGGAGGTGTTTTCACAGATAAATACAGAACAGAATCCCAGTTCCTGACTTTCCACATGCAAGCAGTTTTCCCGGTATCACTTGGAAAAGCAAGGACAAATACAACAGCAGCTTTTTCTGCGGCTTACCTAGGTCAGCACCACAATTTAAGGAAGCAGGAGATGAGTCTGAGCTTATTTGTGTTCTGACAATCTTGAGGGCAAAACTCCTGAGCTGAAGATGCTGTGGAGTTGTTTATCTGCGATGGCTGAAGAGAACTGTTGCAGAAATAAATGCAGGTTTACCCAGGGAGTTGTACTGTGTAACCTGGCATCTGTCAGCTGAGTCCTGGGCCAAAGTCGCTTCCTTCTCATCTAATCCTTAGCCGGTCACTTGTAATTGGATTAAGCAGCTAGAATACACAAAATAGAGCTGGGACCAAATTCCAGCTCGACAATGGATTACAGAGGCCTCTTCCTACACACTGGCCTTTCCCTGTGCATGTTCTGCCAGATTGGTTCTGCTGGGGACTTGTGACATTTTCCGTGTGCTGCACTGGACAGCTCCGTGTCTGGAGATGAGACACCTCAAAAGCAACAATAAGCTTTCTCAGAACTCAGTTGGGCTTTGTGCTCGTGAATAAAATATCTCCTTCCTTGGTTTACTTAGGGGTTTTGGTGATAGAAAATCAGGAAACTGTTCTGTGAAATAAAAATAGGGTTTATTTATTTGGCTGTCAAATGTTTGGTGTCCGCACTGGGCTGAAATGATCCACCCCTTGTAGCAGAAAATCTCTGTTGCACTCGGGGCTGTGCCAGCTGTGGGATGAAATCCTCGTAGCTGGATGGGATGGGGTGCAGCCAGGAGTGCTGTGGGAGCTGGCTGGTGTCACCACAAGGCCACCCTTTGGGAGGTCGCGGTGACTTGGAGGGGTTCCCAAGGACTGCAAGAGAGGAATCATCATTCCTGTCTTCAGAGGAGGATCTGGATTGTTACAGGCTGATCAGCCTCGCCTCAGTCCTTGGGAAGGTGGTGAGATGAATTCTGCGAACCATTTCTGGGCATGTGAAGAACAACCAAGCAATTAATGATAGTCTGCCTGTATTTAGGGAGGCAGAACAGAATTGTGTTTAACCAATCTAGCAGCTTGGTGGTGGATGAGGGAAGAGCAGTGGGGAGTGTCTACCTCAACTTTGCTGAAGCCTTTGATACCATCTCCCACACCACCCTTACACACGGGCTGATAGAGTGCAGCTTAAGGAAGTGGCTAGTGGGGCAAACTGAAAACTGGCCAAATGGCCAGAGGGTGCTGGACAGTGGCACAGAGCCCAGCTGCAGAGTAGTTGCTGCTGAGGTACCCCTGGGGATGGATTATGTTAATTATCATTAACTACCCAGATGATGGGACACAACATATCCTCCCCACAGAGTCACGGACTGGTTTGGGCTGGAAGGGACCTGAGAACTCATCTCAATCCACCCCCTGCCGTGGGCAGGGACGCCTTCCGCTACGCCAGGACATTCAGAGCTTCATCCAGCCTGGCCCTGAACACTCCCAGCGATGGAGTTGCCCTAGCTGGTGTTGCCAGCAGGTCAAGCAAGGGGAATGGGGGATCCCTCCGCTCCCCTTAAAGCAGCCCAGACCCTCTGTGCTGCACACCACAACTGGGGAGGCACTGAGGGAGCTCAGGGTGATGGGGTTGTTAAGGAAGCACCAAAAGTCGCACAGAGGGGCCTGGGGCACATGAGAAATCGCTGTGGCTGAGGCTGGTGCTTGCAGCTGGGACTTTTTCTGGTCAAATGTAGAAACAACAAATAGAGTTGTTTCCTTATATGAAAAATCTTATTTTACCTCAATAACTGAAATGGGACAATATCTTTTATGGTTGGGGTCCACTCAGCATTCAGCACATGGCTTGGTGGCCTGTTTGAAGCTTCACCAGCTGCGGTTCCCAGCATCTAAAGGGACATAAAATTATTTATACTATTTTCTCCTACGTGTGTTAGCTTTAATAAGTAGTTTCTTCATTGATACCTTACACTTCTAGCTCTGATGTTTATTTTAATGGTGAAATAAACATCAACAAAACTGTTCCCATGGGGTAATACCTTCACTATAACGCTTCCTGCTAGAATTGCATTATGTTTGAAACTTAGAGAACTAAAGCCTAGAAACAACCTGAATATGGGATTAACATATATTATACATATATATGTTAATATATATATTAACATATATTATACCATCAAAATGGCTGTTAAATGAACAGATCAATCCAGCAAGAGTCTTTTGTTGTATTTACAAATTTGAGAAAGCTTTTACTGAGTTGAATGATATGTTAAGAGTTCAAAGCAGCTCAGATGAAAATCCAAATTACAACTACTTCACAGTGCTCCCATCTGGGTTCTCCTCTTACTTGTGGGACATCTAGTGGCAGAAAAGAGAGTGGATCTTGGGACACAAAATGGCATTTTAAAACGTGATTCTCGCTTTTAAAAAGGACACTGAAACCTTTTCCTTCGTGATGGCTGGAGGCTGAAAGACTTGCGTGGGTTTTTAATATTGATATTTGAAAACGGTTTTGGCTTTTAGTCACAAGAGCAGTTTGTGTGGGAGCAGCAGGGACAAACTGCAACTTCGTTTTCTTAGTGCTGCTCTGTGGAGAAATAGCTGCAGGAAAAGTTTTCCCTGATCGAGACTGATGTCTGTTCCAGCTTTCCCTGAGTCTCATTTATGACACCCAGCTGCTCCTTCCAGAAGCTGTTTACACCTTTTATTTCCCCTTGCTGGTGTTTCTCTCTCTGGGATATCCTACGGTTATTCCCGAGGTTCTCAGGGCAGGTGTGGGGTTCCTCAGCAGATGGAGCCGAGCTCAGCCCGGCTGTCAGAATTTGGAAGTACAGGTGAGTAGTGACGTGAGGGGCAGGGAAAAAAAAAAAAAAAAGGTGTTGTGCTCAAACCTTGCTACACCTGCAGGGCATTCGATACTTTCTGCTAGAAATATTTCGCAGAAAGAATCTCAGGCTTTTAAAGGGTGTGGCCTGGAATGGGACAGCTCCCTTTTCCCTTCCGTGTTTCCAGGCCAGGGAGAGGTGCGGCACAGTCCAAATAATGGATGCAAGAGGAGTTTTCTAACAGACAGCAGCCCCGGGCACTGGGTGGCAGTGAGCTCGCCCAGCAAGAAGTTTCCTGGGCATTGTTCTGCTGTCCCACTCCACTGGCTCTGTAAGAATAATTGTGGAAACAGTGGAATGTTCTTCCTCTTTCTCTTTTTATTTTTTTTTTCGAACTTTCCACTCTTCTTGGCAAAGCCCATGCAAACTTTCTTTCTTGGTGGAGCTGGCAGAACTAACGTGGACTTCTGTAACAGTCTTGGATATTTCCTAGCAGAATCAGATCAGGTAGAATAATGTACCTGCCTTGAAATCGCTGCTTTAATGGTGTGGGGTTTATCACCTTTCTAATTTGTGACCTGTTTGAGGCTTTGTTTTTTTGGCTTTTTTCCCATTATGATCTGTAGCCTTCAGGGCACAGAATCCACTCAGAAAGCAAATTGATATTCCTCTAACACTCAGTTTTGGGAGCCTTTGTAGCAGGGCCTTATGGAAAGATGAGCCGAGATTTCTGAGCTCTGTCAGTACATTTCTGCACTTGAGAGCCTGCAGAGAGGCCATGGCTCTGCCCTTTGCAATCAGCCAGGTGACACCTGGGCTCTTGGATGTTGGGTGGCATCTTCAGAGAGGGTGGAACACCTGGGAGCCCAGCGGCACAACCCCACACGGACCCACACTCGCTCCCTGTTGCCCTCAGTGGAATGGGGAACAAAACAAAGACCCACAGATTCCCTTTCTTCTTCTTGGCTGGGCATGGTGCCACATGGTGTGGGCTACCCCTTTGGTCAGCTCTCCTGGTTCTGAGGTGGCCCAGCCACTCCAGAGGCAGGTGGTCCAAGGTCCACTACGACTCCTGATTGCAGGAACAAGGTGAGGGCTTCTGTATGAGTGGCATAAACACTGGGTTTTGAGAAAGGAACCTTTACACTCCAGCAGCTTGTTCCATACCTGAAATCAAAAATTAAGAAGGTGGTGTTACACAACTCTGGCAACTGGTGGGGACAAAAGAAGAGGCTGAGAGACTTGGGATTGCTCAGCCTGGAGAAGAGAAGGCCTTGGGGTGACATAACTGACCCTTCCAGGTCCTGAAGGGAGCCTACGGGGAAGGAGAGAGAGACGATGTACAAGGGGCTGGAGTGACAGGACAAGGGGGAATGGCTTCCCACTGCCAGAGAGCAGGGATAGACGGGATCTTGGGAAGAAATTCTTCCCTGTAAGAGTGGGAGGCACCTGGATCCCCAGAAGTGTCCAAGGCCAGGCTGGACAGGGCTTGGAGCAGCCTGGGACAGTGGAAGGTGTCCCTGCCATGGCAGGAGGGACTGGAGAATGAGATGAGCTTTAAGCTCCCTTCCAACCCAAACCATTGTGGGATTCTATGATCTACTCTGAGGCTGATGCATGCACCAGCCTGCTGAGCCCAAGGAATCTCGGGGATAGAGAAGGACAGGATTTGCTGCAATAGCATTTGTTTGTTCTGGCTGTGACGCTGGTGCTGTTGGGAGTGTGGCCAGTCTTACAGGTCTGACGATGAGACAAGTCCATGTGTGAGTTTTGGGCTCGGGGAGGGTCTGGCCTTTCTGGAAATCCAATCTGCTAGGAAGAGAAATGCCTGCCTTTCCCACTTCTCTTCTGTTGGGGTGTTTATACATTTAGGTTTGGAAAAGACCTCTGAGATGGAATCCCCTGCATTGGTGCTGATTGTACCACATGTACAGGTACACAAGCTCCTGGTTTTCCTCCATCACCCCTAAAGCTGTGACCGTGGGATGAATTAGAAAGGGAATTTCCAGGTCTGGCAGCGGGAAAGGCAGTAAGGTGGGCAGGAGGATGTTGAGCTGACTGCTGGGAAGGGAGCAGAGTCTCAAGTACAGGGTGGATTTGGGTAACAAAAAGGGTCACCAGAGCTCCTGCTGTGCTGAAAACTTGCTTTAGAGATGGACTCGACTTGCAGATACCACGTTAAACTCACCTACTCTGTGATGGAAAATTACTGCCCTCGCATTCTCTCTTTGTCCTGTTGTAATCCTAAATACGCGCAGAGATGTTTATCCATGCTGTTAATGTGTAGTAATGGGATTGCTATTTTAAAAATCGATACAAATCTCACACTATAAAAGAAAGGCTTATAGATTAGTCTGTCAAGAGCTGTTTTAATAGATCTGTCTGACATTTGAGACACTTCCCCCAAAAGTACTCTTTCAGTTTCAAATTACTTCTTAAATGTTGCTGCCTGCAGATTCCAGGCCAGCTAATACAAGTTGTCAGAGTGAAAACCTTTCTCTGCAGCTTCAGAGAAGCTGGAAATCATAAATGTTTTCATTATTATTTCAATTGATCAAGAATGTGTTCCCTCCTAAATTAGGGAGCAGCGGTTTCAAACACACTCTTTACTTTTGTGGTTTCAGCCATCTGGTGGCCTGGAGAAGCTGGAGAGTTAGGAATGATGGGGAAGTTTAGAACGGATCTTTCTAATGCTGCCACTTGTAGTGTGAAAAGCTGAATGGTGCTGACTCGATTGACACTCCTTTTGAGATGCAAAAAATTGCAAGCAGATGGTAAATGCATTTATAATCGAGGTAATTGAAGCTGACTTTAATATCCTTTTCATATTTTAACAGTATTCCATACCCTTCTCATTTCCTTCCACGGCTCTGTGTGGAATGTCTCTGTTCCTCCTCTGTCAGTGTACTCGCAGCCTTTCTTAGTCTGACTCTTAAAGGCCTGTTAATTAGCAGTAATTGCAGTCATTCATCAAGTTCAGGGCCACGTCTCTGTGGGGTGTGTGTTCTGGTCAGAGCCTGAGGCCAAAAAGTGTTCCCAGTGCCAATAACTTGCAGACTTGCAAATCTTTGAAGAGTTATTGCTGTTGCTCTCTCCAAGACTTAGCACCTGATGACCTTAGAGGGCTTTTCCAACCTCAGTGAGCACCCATTTAAAATCTCTCTCTGGCTTAAAAAGCCCAGACAGCTTAGGCCTTGCCTTGTCTACATTTTAAAGCATTTTTGAGCTCACAAACTTGCTGTGGGGTTTGACATCCTGGAAGGTAACTTTAAATCTTCTCTATGTATAGGCCAAATCTGTCCTCAGGCAGACCAAGGCCGAGCCTGAAGGCCTTAATGCTTGATATTGCAAGCAGGGAGGTGAGTCCTGGCAACATTTTGCCCATGTTTTGTAGGGTTTATTTACAGCCTGTTCCTCTCCACCACTTTTCCAACGTTCCTCATTCCCATTAGTCTCCCCCAGTAGCTGTTTGTTTGGGACACGTGTCATTCCTGCCTCATGCTGACGCTGGAAGTGGTGTCTGGGGTTTCTGAGCAGCCCATCCATTAGTGGGACTGGTGAGGTTTGTTCCTGTCAGTGTCTCCGCGGTGGTTTTGTCAGGTCTGTGACTATATATTTTTTTTCTGGTTTCTCCCTTCTTCCCTTGGGATTCTCAACTGACAGCGTCTCCAGTCAGATAATCTTGCTGGAGTAAATACTCTCACACCCTCACCTCATCAATTGATGTGATTGTGGGGGTGAAATGAAGATACGTGCATTTTGTCAGCCGCCTTCTTGGTCACGTTTTCCAGCTGATACCGCTTTTTTCAGGCTGTGCTTCCAGCTGGGGCCAAGGCTGGTGGCAGCACAGAAGGCAGTGAGCTGCTCCAGCCTCACTGCAGGCCACTGATGGACCAGGACAGCTACAGCACAGAATAAATCAAGTCCACTCGAACATCCTTGCTGTCCTTAGGAGGGAACTTCTGCCCCTGGGATTTTGAGTGGTCTTTAACCTTGTCAACATCTTGGGGAAAGAATTAGGGAAAGAAACAGAGCTTTGCACTGCCCATGTGCTGAGAATGTACTGAAGAAAGGCAAGTGGAGGATCAAAATGTGACGAGCTCTCGTTGGAGAGAGTCCAATGGACAATCCACAGAAATGGATATTTTGAATGCAGTAAGGGGTGCTAGAGATTATTTATTGTCTGAGTCAATGGTACCTGTTCAGGCAGGGAGAGTGAGACAGGGGTTTGTGGTCCCCTTTTTGCAGAGGGCTGTGTGACTCCAGGGAAGGACTGTGCTCTGGGTGAAAGTGATGCTCTGTATCCTCCATGTCTGGGTGTGAAATCTGGGGGGTGTCTCACAAGCAGCAGCAGTGCCTCCAGAAGCAGAAGCTCTCCAGAAGCGGAACTCCGGACAAGTGATGCGCTTCCCCTCTGCGCCTGACCTTGGGCTTGTGCTGTTCTTACCCTCAGAGTCGATCAAGGCCAACCACCTCCCCAGACACCAAGCTCCTCGTGGGCATGGGAAAGCAATGAAATGTGTGAGTGAGTGGATCAAATTCATGGTTTATTCTAAATCACTTCTCTTTCAGTTTAATGCTGTGTGATGGACATAAAATCAAGTTGATAAACTACCCCTTATAAAGAAGGCACTGCTCGCTGTTTTTAAGCACATAGGCTTGACAGCAGCAGCTAATTAATAATTAAAATAATGGTCAGGGAAACAAATATATCTTGGCCCATCTATAATTACTTGGATGCTTCTTCATACATTTTCCATGAGAGTCTTTTCCTTGTAAGACTCTGAAAAAGTGTATTTCGTGTTTGTTTGCTTTCAGCTATGGTTTTCAGCGGATATTGACTGAAACAGCATCTTAATCAGTCTGACCTCAGCCTCCAGGGGATTTTTTTCCATTGACTCTATCTCTTCCTCCTCGCCTCTCCCTGTGTGCTGAAATTCTTGTCAGAGCTGCTAACTCTGTTGCCTTTAGTTCTTCTTTTTTTAAGACTCGTTTTAGCTCAAAACTTTTTCTGAACATTCCCATCTTGAGGGGTGGGGGGGAGACAGCCAGTTCTTGCTGACTGTGACCCGAGCTAAATTTCTTGGAAGCAGTTTCCTCCCATCTTCCTGCTTTTGTCAAACTGATTTTCCAGCAGCAGTTGTGCTGAGAACAAATTGTGAAGTAATGCAAAGCATTTTAGAACCTTCAAGGAGCTGGGTCTTCCATGTGAAGACCACTCAAACTAGGTAATTCACCCAGGTTTTCTCACCTCATACCTGGAGTGTGGCTGTTTTATTTTTTTGCTGGTGAAATTGGCAAGAGTTCTTGTGTTCTGTTTGTCATCTCTGAATTCCCTGACACCTTCCTTTTCATTGCTTCCTATGTCAGCAAGTTTGACTGAATCCAGCTTTTTTTATTTCAAAACACAAAGCTATCCTTTGGTTCATATGGTTCTGTGGAAACAGATGGACTTCTTCACTGGAGCAGTTTCTTTGGATGAAATGAAGATTTGAGAGCTTTTTCTTTGGTGTTATCACTTGTCTTTGTGCTGCACGCCTTTGGTTTACATGTATGAGCTCAGTGCATGCAAAACAGGCGTAGGAGATTATGCAGAAACTCTTAAAACAAAAAAATTGTATCCTTTGGCTCGGTTCTGAATTTTACAACTGTGAGAGATACCAGTTATTACTAAGGATAATACTCTGAATCTTGCAACAATATTACCATGAGCCTTCAAAAATTAATGAACTTGAAGTTTTCCTTAAGTATTCTAGCTATATTCAAATATACTCGATCATTGAAATGTGTTCTTCCTATTCATGAAGGCGGTTTTCATGAAGTTTTGATGCAAAAGTGAAAATAATTTAATTTATTTACTACTTTGAATTTTAAGGTTTCTTTAGTTTTGAAAATTTTTTATTGCTGAATCCATGTCTTGAACAAGTGCTTCGTTAATGCTGTAGACTTCCCCGTGATTGCCATCCATTGGATTATTCTGGATTAATGCACATTTTTATTTCAATCCTAGCCAAATCCCAATAAATTCATGGAGCTGTAGCAAAGATGGGAGCCTACTGCATTGAAACTGCTGGAAATGAGCCTCCAATTGACTACTGTGTTGATTAGAGCCTTCTTGTTCCTTTTTGTTTGGGTTTTGGGGGGTGTTTTAGCTGATCTCAAGCATTCATCTCCTCTCCTCACCTCTGCTCATTTTCAAAGCTTGATGAACACTTTCTCAGAACACTTCCATCAAATTAAGTGCATAAAAGCCTGAGGTGCACAATTTCTAGTCACTCAACACTGATAAGCTGAAAATTACATAATTCTTTTTGGTGGCTTTCTTTTTTTTTTTTTTTTTTGCTTATTTTTAGGGCTTTTACAGAAAGAATCTGCCAGTGTTCTGTTCCTACCTATTAATATTTCACACCAAAATGCACTTTTAGAGCTTTCTGGGCCGCCATGCACATCGGGATGATTTCACTGTTCTTCAAATGCAATTCGCCCTCACACTGAAAGGAAATGCGAGCGTCTGCATTTAGGAATGTGAGTTGTTCAAAAGGGTTTTAAATGCCTGTGGACAGCAGGATGGGTGATGAGGGAGGGCGGGACCACCGCTCTCTGCTCTGCTGTATCCCAGCTTTCAGGGTCCCACAGCTTTGGGCCTTGATCTCTGCAGGGTCACACTTCAATCTTCCAGGAGACTTTTCTCTCTCAGTTTGACACTCAGACCAGTCAGAAGTGCTCCTAATAGATTTAAATTCCGTTAACAATGATTCCCTTTTTGAACAGTTCCGACATCAGTAATTGCCAAAATATTACCGTTTAGCACCAGGTTGTGTTCTCCGTGGTGTGTCCTTCGGTGTGTCACTGCAGGCTGGATGGGATGTTCTGCTACATCTTTGGGTAAATGGCTAAAAATTGCTTTCAGTAATTGACACGACATCCCCGTGACTTGAGCAGCCGGATGGAAATATGCCATTCCACAGCGTTTCCCATTCAAAATGAGTCAGAATCAGGGATCGTCTATGGAACTTGGTTTATCTCCAGCAGGGCACATGAATGCAGGAAGAAGTGGGGAACCGGCAAGTGTTGCCCGCACGCAGAACCCGAGCAGTTGTCACCGCAGAGCCGTGCTCTTGATGCTTCTGCAAGGTTCTCCAAGACCCAGACCCCAAAGAAGTCCTGCTGGCTGTGTTTTTGTTGCCAAACTTGCGTGTAACCGGACTTACCCCACCTGTGCTTCAGAGAGGACTCAGGTATGGTTTGAGTAGTTCCATGGACCTTCCTTGCAGTGAAGAAGACCGCCTGTGGCTCCTCACGTCACTGTGCCTTAATAGAACCCAAAATGAAGCCAACAAACTGCCTGTGTTATTACAACAAATAATTCTCTGTGTTTCTCCCCAGGTTTGTTGTGCTCATTACGTTCAAGGTGCTTCTGAGGATGAGAAGTGCTCAGGTGTTACCTCAGAGCTCCCATTTAAGTTGTGAATCCAAAACCCCAACGTAAAAAGGGTGAGGAGCCACACACAAGCCGCTACCCCTGTTCAAGGTGGGTTTCTGCACTTGGGATAAAAAGGGGAGAAGTGGGGTTTTACACAAGCAATGAAGGGGGTACAGAAGGCAGGTCATGCACAGCAGAGGAAATTCTCTGTGCAACTGCATCAGTGCCCATTTCGTGCTCAGGAACAGGAGCACTGTTAACAGCTTGCAGCCAAAGCAAGAGAAATCCAGAGGGATTTCAGGGAAAGAAATGTTCTTTGTGAATCTCCATGTAGCACTTGGCTCGAGCTGCTGTAATTAGTGAGTACCCTGGCTGTTCTGCGACAGTGTTTGACATTTTGTTCTCTCTGGCAATCCATGGGGAGAATTGAGAGAAGGGAATGGTGGTCATTAGCACTCAGGAAAGGAAGTATTTCGGTTTTTTGCCTGTTTGATCCACCATACTTTTAACTACTGGATTCTGTGGAACCTAAGCTTTGAAACCCCTCATAGGTGGGGACAAATCCCATTGTCTTGAAACGGTGAGATGATAATCACGGACTCACAGAATGGTTTGGGTTGGAAGGGACCTTAAAGCTCATCTTGTTCCACCTCTGGCATGGATGGGGACACCTTCCACTGTCCCAGGTTGTTACAAGGTGTGCTCAAAGCTTTGCCAAAACAACCTTGCTCCTGAAAAGGATTTCATGGCCAGTAACGGTGATCTTGATGTCAGCCCGTGACAGTCTCCTTGGCATTAAAAATTTTGCTTGGTGTGGTGAACTGAGACTAACTTAATTTTAAAAAGACACATTAAAAAACCCCACAAAATTAACTCTACAGGAGAGTTCGTATCTGTTCACAGGGAGATCGTAATAGGACACGGGGAAGTGGTTTCAAACTGCAAGAAGAGAGATTGAGATGGGATGTTAGCATGAAATTCTTCTGTGAGGGTGGGGAGGCCCTGGCCCAGGGTGCCCAGAGAAGCTGTGGCTGCCCCTGGATCCCTGGAATTGTCCAAGGCCAGGCTGGACAGGGCTTGGAGCAGCCTGGGGCAGTGGAAGCTGTCCCTGTCCATGGCAGGGGTGGAATGGGATGGGCTTTTAGGTCCCTTCCAACCCAAACCATTCTGGGATTCTGTGCTATTACTTGATTCCACAGGTGCATTGTCAATAGTCCCTTCACCCATAAAAAGCTCCTCTCAAGCTTTCTTAGGTTCTGGGATAGAAAGTGATTTACTGCCAGCCACTGAATTAAATGCCATTCCATTTTTCTGCACAGTGGGAGCTGCAGGGCTCAAATCCTGTGGCTCTTCAGGCACAGTTTTCCTTAAATCTGCACTCTGGCTTTATACTTCTCTTTAAACAATCATAAGGCTTATTCAGATGCAGAAGAATCTTTTTTCTTTACGGTCTCTTCACTGCTCCCAATACAACGGAAAATATTTCTGTATCTACGTGAACTTCCACTTCTCAGTAATACAAGTGCTTGCTGCGTTTTGATTCCTGCACAGATAACAAGGACTCTGATCCTGAGGATGCCATCTTTCACTTCATTCATCAGAAAGACATGGAGCTCTTTGGCCAGGATCCATAACAACACCTTCTGATTGTTCACAAATAGCTCTGTCTAGTCCAAACCCAGACTTACATAACTTCTGTGAATTGTGAGACACAGGACGTGCTGTGCAGTTTGGCAAGATCTCACTGAAATCTCTCTGCTGGAGTCAGCCCTGGTTTTGCTGGAACACAGTAAAAATTAACATATTCCTGTAGATTTGGAACACCTGGATGTGTAATCTCAGACCAGGAATGCTGGGAAGTGTGAATTATTGCCCATGGAGGAGATCTTACCTTTGAAAAATATTGATCACCTTTACTCTAAAAACTTCCTGATGCATTCAGAGAGCATCTCTGACTTAGCTTGGGACACCCAATTTCTTACTTGAGACCCATAAAGTGGCCCCAAAAATCTGTCTCTTCTCCAGGTTCGCTCTATCTCAGATGACCAGGAAGAAGGGTTTGTAGAAATTGTTTTTACCCGAGTTAAAGGCAGGAGAAAACCAGATTACTCCATCCCGAGTGTCAAAAAAAATTAAGGAACCGAGTCTGGTTTTTGTTGGATAAAAATACTTGTAAAATTCTCTATTGCCCTCAACAATGCTTCAACAACCTTGTAGTAAATTAGATTAATAGGTGTTGATTTTACAACTGCTTCATTATCTTCTGCTACATTAAAATCTCATTATTTATTCCCGCAAGCGTTTTCTTACACTTCTGGCTTTTTCCTGGCGCTGTGGATGACACAAGCCAGCTGCGGTTATCTGTTCCCGCGCTCCATGGGCAGCAGGTGGGACAACATCTCTCACAAATCACCTGCAGCTGCTATTCCCTGCAGCCGCCTGCAAATAAGCCTTCGTTAGCAACTGGTGAATAACCCTGCTGTTCGCTGCTCCTGGGCACGATCCCTCCCTCCCTTAAAAGGAAGGCATGACACGGATAAAGGTGGGGCTTTGCAAGCTCGAGTATTTCAAAGCCTTCCTCTTGGAGTCATGCTTGCAGAAGGAGTCCCGGGGCATATTCTGGAGACTTTGGTAAGTCTGTGCTGCTGGTTAAATGTTGTTTTTTTTTTTTTTTTTCTGTCCTTAAGAGAATGTACTTTGAATTTGCTGAAAGCGTGGAGCGGTGCGGCTGTAGTTCGGTGACCTCCTGAGCTGTTGGAGAGGTTTCACGTAAAGCTAATTTCGGGAATTGTTAATGCAGATAGTGGTTACGTTTATCTGGAAGCTTCCTCAGAATGGAGCTGGTCTTTCTTTTTCTGACAAATTTTTAAAAGCCTTTTAATTTGTCGTTTTAGAACTAGGTTTTTTTTTTGTCTTTTGTTTTTTTTAAAGTCACCTCCAAGTTGAAGATTTCCTTGGAATATTCTCCTTGAAGTGCTGTGGAAGTCATAGTATTAATCTTACACTTTAGAGGATTATTCTGGTGTTTATCTAATGGTCATTACTCTCAATACGTGTTGTTTTAAGAAAGTTACGCTTCAACACGTTAAATATCATATATATTTAATTTAATAGCTTGGAAATGTGATAGAAAAATAACTGTTTGCCTGTTCCATGGACTGTGTGGCATCTTTTAAAATATGTATAATTGTTGTGTTATCTCCGACAGTCATGGAGTTAATGAGCGTCGCTCACTGATACCAGCTAAACACTGTGCTGTCCGTGAGGCTTTTCAGAAATTAAAATTAAATCTCAGGTTTCCAGGCGGTTTCTTTGCGCTCTCGCTAACTTTTTTCAGTTTGTTTGCTACATGTTCTTTCTTATCAATTATTTATAAAAGCAGCAAGGCAAACTGGAAATCCTGTAGTGTTTGGAATTAATAATTTAATGCCCTTGTTTCCTTTTAATCTTCTTTCGATACAGTTATGTCCACAGTCACTTCTCTGGTGTTAAACTTTATTAAACAAATCGACAATAAAAGTAAAGCTGTCAATAAATAAGTCACGTAGATCCGGACCAAAATGTTATTTCCCTCTATGGAGCTTTTATCTTGAATTACAGCTTTTAAGCCATCTTTACACTGAACGTTACTCATATGAAATATTAAGAATTGCTTTCCTGGGTTATTAGGAAATTAGGAAATATGTCTCCCAGTGCAGAGTTCCCAGTGTCCTTAAACCTCAGGTTTCCATCCTTACCAGCTGCCAAGTCCCAGTTTTGTGGAGCTCCTTGCTGCCTGTGCCTGGCAAGGTGTTTTTTCATGTCTCTATGATGTTTGCCAGCTTCGAGCCTTTCTGTATTTTGTGTAGAACTCCCCTCTTTTCCTTCGTATCCTATTTGATAAGCTTGCCCCGTCAGAGATCACCTCTTTGGAATAAACATTCCCACAATTCCATGTACGCTGTCAATTGCTGTTGCTGACCTGGTCTGGGGCTTAGCACGCTCTCGCTTGTTCTCTGTCAGTCAGGTTTTCCTGCTTGGTCACTTTTTGGATCAGTTATGAAGCAATTACACAACGGAGCGGGGTTCAGAGGAAAGGGGGTGGTAGTTGTTGTTCCTCTGGGATGAGAATCCCAGAGGATTGTTGTTGTTGTTCCTCTGGGACTCTGTGGAAGGTGACTCCACCACTGCCCTGGGCAGCCCCTTCATTCTGATGCCTGACAACCCCTTCCGTGATGAAATTTTCCCTAATAACCAACCTGAGCCTCCCCTGGCCCAGCCTGAGGCCGTTCCCTCTCCTCCTGTCCCTGTTCCCTGGCAGCACAGCCCGACGCCCCCGGCTGCCCCCTCCTGTCAGGAGCTGTGCAGAGCCACAAGGTTCCCCCTGAGCCTCCTCTGCTCCAGCCTGAGCCCTTTCCCAGCTCCCTCAGCCGCTCCTGGTGCACCAGCCCCTTCTCCAGCTCCGTTCCCTTCCCTGGACACGCTCCAGCCCCTCCATGTCCCTCTGGCTGTGCCCAGAACTGGACACAGCCCTCGAGGTGTGGCCTCAGCAGGGCCAGCACAGGGACAGGCACTGCCCTGGGGCTCTGGCCACACCACGGCTGGCACAGCCCAGGGGCCACTGGCTTCCTGCCCACCTGGGCTCATGTTCAGCCCTGTCAGCAGCACTCCCAGGGCGCTTTCCAGCCACTCTTCCCTCAGCCTGGAGTGTTCCCTGGTGTTGTGATCAAAGGACGGGACCTGGCCCTTGGCCTTGTTGACCCTCAGCCCACGGACCCAGCTTGTGCAGATCCCTCTGCAGAGCCTTCCTGCCCTTCAGGAGGTCACATCCCACCACTTTGGTGTCTGCAGCTTCCTGAGAGTGCCCTCGGTCCCCTCATCCAGATCACTGATAAAGACAAAAGTATTGAACAGGACTGGGCCCAACACTGAGCCCTGGGGAACCCCACTGGTGACTGGCCAGCAGCTGGAGTTAATTCTGGGCATTCACTTTCCAGTCCTTCACTTTCCAGCCTTTTTTTTTTCTTTCCCCTTTTCTTGAGTTGAAATCATTCCTGTTCCATGCAGAAGCTGGGAAGGAGGACAAGGGCTTTTTCTGTGCTCTTCCATCACTTATTAGTGATAGAGTGACAGAGTTCCCAGGCATGCTGCAGAATTTGGGGGCAGTAGCTGAGGGCTTGTGCCAGGCACAGTAAACAACACTGAGTCAATCATGCTCCCCCTCAACACAAAATGTTTTTCAAAGGATTTTTAAAATAGCTATAACCCATAAATATACATGTTTTTGTGGAAACTTGCCTTTTCTTAGTGCTTTGGGGGCTTGGTCACATCACATTCCATCGTTCTGTTTACAACTGCAGCTTTCCCACTGCCTGTGCTATTCCTGCCATGTTGAGTGCCCCAAGGAAATTTTCACCCTTGCTGGTTCTTGGCTCTCAGGAGTTCTGTATTTACAGGGTGCTGGGAGGGATGCTTTGTGTGCCATGCAGCGGCAGTGGCAGCCCAGAGGCAAACCCAGAGCGCACAGCCAGGGAAAAGGCAGGTTGGAAAACAGTGGTAGAAGGACAAGCAGGCTCTGAGCTCTCCGTGTTAGCTGGCTGACAGCGTTTCTTTCAGGAAAAGGCCTTTCCCAGTATTATTCACAAAGTAACATGAAGGTGTTTTTAATTATTTGCAGTAGAATAAATATGATTTTGTTCTGTGCTTTGCTACAAGTGCAGTGATGCTCCTTCAAAGACAGTGACTTGAACGCAGCAATCTGCTTTAGAGGGCAGCTGAAATGTTTCCTTCCACGGGTCACTTGCTAACTTTTGGATCCAATATCCCTTAAATCCACTTAATCTTCAGTTTGCTCATGTTGTCTGTCCGTGTTCCAGGAGTGGGATGAGTGATGGATGCTGCTTCTCTAAGCTCCCAGGATCCTGCTGCGCTAATGGCTTTAACAGTGCAGTTTTTCCTCTGTGTCTGAAATGTTTCTTCTTAGTTTTAATTTTTAAATACGTTGGATCAAAGATTGTTCATGTATATAAACACTGAATAGCCAAGTCCTGAGCTTGCTCATCAGAGTTGAAAGAGTTAAGATATGGGAATGAATTGAATGGGATGGCATATAAGGCACGTTCCTTTCTCGAAGGATGTTGACTTCGAGTTCTTTTGGAGAGGGGAAAGAAAAAATAAAGTCTCTTTGTGGTATGAAACAACTGAAAAGATTTTTTCTGAATTTTTGTTCACATTGTAGGAATAATACCCTTCTTAACTCTTCATGCTGGATTCAGATAACTTCTTCTTTGCCTTCCTAGGGCACAAAGTGTCCTTGCTGTTGCCTAGTGCTCTTCCATCTTGCCCTCTGCCATGCTTTTCCAGGTTTCCATGGGCACCATGAGACACCGGAGAAATGGCAATTTTGAGAGTACCAGACTCCTCTATTCCAGCATGTCACGCAGCATGGACGTGGCTTGCAGCGATGCTGTGAGTACCTGGTACATCCTGGTTTCTTGGGAAGGGGCCACAGCGGTCGTGAATTAGGTCACGGCAGGAGCAGGATGATGGATTTGTCACGTTTCCCTTCATGGAGAAGTTTTCCTGACCGGTGACCTTCAAGCAGCAGCTGACTGGTGAAACTCTAAGAGTGAATTGCGTTCCTTTTGAACCCCGTAGCTCTTTATTGTGCTTTTGTAGTCACTTCTGGATTTAAATCCTTTTTCACGTTTGAGCCAGGGGCAAATTTCGCAGTGTAAGGAACCACCCCAAGCTCTTCTCGCAGCTTCATGGCCAGGGCAGACAACATACAGTTATGTTAAACATCCTTTCATGCCTGAACGATTTGCTGATGCCAGCAATTGCCTGGCAGATTCCCTGCTCCTGATGGGCTTGCAGAAGCCTAATGACTGATTTTTTTTTTTTTAATTTTTTTTAATTTTTTTTTATTTTTTTAGGACTTTAGCAAGAGCTCTCCCCTCCCCGTTTATTATTTCCTTTTATGAGCTTGCACCGTTGTAACTTTTACTGGTTGAATTAATTCCCTTCCATTTTCTTTGTTTTGGATATTGTGCTTGTAATGTTTTTTCTCCTTGGAATAACTTCCTTTACCTGCTGTTTAACCTCAAGCGTTGTGTCAAACTGGTGAAGTAACCTACAGCTGCGAGTCTTCCCTTTTTTGTCCCAAGTGACATCTTGCCCTGCAGATTCAAGCTGTGCTTGAAAGCAAACATAAAACCCCCAACCCTTTATCAGCAAGTGAGAATTTCTCTTTGCTTTCTTAGCTCGAAGAGGCAGATTAGGGATGAATTTGCATTCCCCAAGCGTGAACCGCTTCTCCAGGGAGTTTCAAGGTTAATAGGAGAGTTAATGGTTAAACAAGCTGGAGAGACTTTGCATTTCACTGAGCTCCCCGTGAAGGAGGACTTGAAGTTGTTCTGGACTCCTGCTGGGGTCTTTGTGTGTTGAATTAAAACAGCCCCTACCCTAAAGAACGTTACTGTCTTCTCTTTTTTTTATCTTCATTTCTTTTGCCACTGGGAAGAATGTTTGCCATAGTGCTTTAAGCAGTATCTTTGTGTTCAAACTGCCTGTGCTGTTACTGAGGTCTCCTCTGTTTTATGAGTTATCAGAAATTAACTTTCAAAAATTATTTTCCAGGATTTGGTCAACTTCATCCAAGAAAACTTTAAGAAGAGAGAATGCGTCTTTTTTACGAAAGACACCAAGTCAATGTAAGGAGACGTTTTTCTCTTGTTTTGCAAGCACGGGCATCTGGAAGATGAGAGTATTTCTGTCTGCAAAGGCAGGGAGTGAGGTTTTGGGGTTTTTTTTTTTTCTTTCGAGTCTGGATCTAGCAGTGCAATCTCACCTTGGTCTCCTTGTTTGAGTTACTCCACAAGTAACTTGACGCAAAACTAGGGGTCTGACCTTCCAGCAGCTCAGTCACGGGGTTTAATGCCAAATTCCCTATTTGGAGCATAATTGTGGCATTATGTCGGTGCCTGTAGGGGTGCAGCAGTGGTACTGGTGTATGATGAGGTATGTAGGTATCAGGGGTTTGCATATTTTATATTTTCCTTTGAAACCCTTGATGCACAAGCCTTTACCCAGACACCAGGTTTTGCTTAAGCTGATGTTCTCTTTAACAGGAGATTATGCTGGCTCCGTTTTCAAGCGCAGGTGCCTGTGCAGTGGTAGTTTGAGGACTGTAACATTGCTTTGTGGTTTTGGGGTTTTTGTCAGTCTCAGGAGAAAAGTGATCCAAGTAAGACAGCTGCAGAAATCCTAATATTGAGCTCTGAGGGCTCTCTGACCCCACTCTTCTCTGAAGCTGGGAGGAAAAATGCCTCGGAGGGAGGGAGGGAAATTAGTCTCATTTCAGAAAGTCCCACTTAGGGTCTTCCTCTGCCACCAAAAATGGGATGTCTGGCAAAGCACCAGCAAAGGATGGAAGAGCTGATTCTCATCAGCATCTCTTCCTGCGATCCCACTGGGAAAGGATTGCAGAATTTGCTGGGTTATTTTTGTCTGGATATTTTTAAGGTAAGCTGGTTTGATTTGCAACTTAGAGCAGAGTAGAAGAAATCTCTCTAAAGAAGACGAGCAATTACCCCTTCTCCGTGTCCTCTGAGAAAGCAGGGATTTGGGCTTTGGAGAACACTTCATGGATGGTGCTGCAGCTTTTCCTAGGAAAAGAATCCTCCTAACATTCCCATCTAGTCCCGCACAACCCGAGTGCGGGTTCTTCCCGCGCTGATGCGGTTCGTGCTGGTGAAAGAGAGCGCTGGCAGTGCCTGCACCCCGTGCCATGCTCCAGGCGTGTGCTGGGAGCAGAGCAAACCGCCTGGAAAACCTGCTCAGAGACCAGAGGCTTCTTCCCTCTTGATGTGAATGGATGTCTTGGGTGGGCTTAGACACCAGCCGGGCCCTGAGCGTGAGGGAAACAATTGCACTTGGCAATTACAGAATCACGGATTTGTTGAGGTTGGGGAGGACCTTCAAGATCGAGCCAGCCCAGCACCACCACTAAACCATGCCCCATCCATATGATTTTGGAATACATCCTGGGATGATGACTCCACCATGACCTTGGGCAGTCTGTTCCAATGCCTAACAACCATTCCCATACATTTTTTTTTTTTCCTAACATCCAGTCTACACCTCCCTGGCACAAATTGAGGCCTTTTTTTCTTGTCCTGTCACTTGTTACCTGGGAGAGGAGGTGCGGTGACCTCGTCCTGTGTGGTTAAGAGCACAAAAAGGGGACGAACCCCCTTGTACACCTCAGGTTAGCAGCAGGCGAGGTCGCTGCTGCCATGTTTTTGTTCAGTTTCTTCAGTGCTCAGTTGTAAAGTGTGATGTTACACCACTGGTGTCGCTGGGTTTGTCACTAGGGTAAGGCTCATCCAGAGGTGCCAGCTCATCCCTGAGTGCAGCCTGGTTCCTGAGCTGCATTCCCATTCCCAGTGCTGGGCAGAAGCAGGTTTTGGGAGAGGAAAGAGGATTAGGTGCTGCTCTGCTTTGTCAGGTAGCAAATCCCAGTAGAGCTCCACAAACAGCTGGTTCTGTAGCTCCACCTTGCTGTCAGAGCTCACTTTTCTGTGCTCAGGATGCCTGAGGGGCCTTGTGTCTCTTCTATTCATTCTTCTTTCAGGGGAAATTTATGTAAATGTGGCTACCCTGAAAATCAGCACATAGAGGGCACTCAGGTGAACACCACCGAGAAATGGAACTACAAGAAGCACACGAAGGAGCTCCCTACCGATGCCTTCGGGGACATTCAGTTTGAAAACTTGGGAAAAAGGGGAAAGGTAAGTGGATATATTGAGGGTATTCCTGAGGCCCCTGTTGGGTACAAATGGGAGCTCCTCAAAAGCAAGGAAGGCAAAGTGGATTTTATTCTACTGGCAGGAGTTAGGCTGCAAGGGACATGAGCTTGTTTCTCAAGCCCTGAAAATAGGTAACAAAGGATGATTTCTGCTGTGTTATTTGCTGGTCAGGCTGGTGATGGGAGTGAAAAGAGGTTATCTGTTTCCAGGCACGGCAGGAGAATGGGTGAATGAGGGTGATATTCAAGTATTATTTTATATCCACACAGGCCAGCTTGCTCAGGCCTATAACCAGTTGAATATTGAGTATTTCCCAGGGTGGAGATGCGACAATGAGAGGAAATTCTGGAGGGATGCAAGGTATCTCCGGAACTTCAGAGGATTTGTTCTGTTTGTTGGTTTTTATCTTGTGACTTTGCTTGGAGTGGGGACAGTGGAGGTGTGGGAAGAAGAAAATAGCTGCTGCTGCTGTTTCTGGTGCTTTACACTGATACTTGTGAGGAGTCACATGTGGCTGAGCTCATCTGCCTCCTCTGAATGGCTGGTATTTAACACCAGTGCAGGTTGTTTGAGACAATCAAAATAAATCAGGAAAATCAGAGCCTGCTATGTAAATTAATTTGGTTTGTTTATGCAAAGTAGCAGAAATAAGGGTCCTTTCAGTGGGAAATGAGACTGAAAGTTTCAAATCACGCTTAAACAGACCCACGTGCTCCACATATTTCTTGATATGCATCTTTTAGCTTTGTGCTGCTTTGCTGGAAGCTGCTGCGTGCCGTTACTGGAACAAGAAATGCTTTGCTCTATTGCAATGTTTCAGCCTTCTCAAAGGTTAAGTGTTCTTACGCTGCGTATTCCCCACTTCCAACTTGAAAAATCAGTTTGTGTACCCACGGTTGTGCCATGAGGGCTCTCAAGGCCACTGTGGGTATTTCGGAGCGTACTTTGTTCAAACACTGCGTGTAAGTCTCCCAGTCCATCCCATCAGCATGGAGGCTGGAATCACATCCCTGTTCCCTATTCTTACTCCCTGCACAGCAAGGCACCTGCTGCTCTTGGAGATTGCCAAGCATTTTCTGCTGATTCGTGCACAGTGGAGAGGATGTCAAACTCAGGGTGACCTAAGAATTATTGAGTCAATTATCAGTGAGGGGTGGGAAGTTTTATAGCCTGCTTTGTGCTTTTTAGGGCAGATGAGTCCTCAGAAGTTCTGAGCAGGAGTGAAATGTGAACAGACCCTTAACGAGCTTTGAGCACAGGCTGGGAGAGCTGGGGGTGCTCACCTGGAGAAGAGAAGGCTCCAGGGAGAGCTCAGAGCTCCTGGCAGGGCCTGAAGGGGATCCAGGAGAGCTGGAGAGGGACTGGGGACAAGGGATGGAGGGACAGGACACAGGGAATGGCTTCCCACTGCCAGAGGGCAGGGATGGATGGGATATTGGGAAGGAATTGTTCCCTGGGAGGGTGGGGAGGCCCAGAGCAGCTGTGGCTGCCCCTGGATCCCTGGCAGTGTCCAAGGCCAGGCTGGACAGGGCTTGGAGCAGCCTGGGACAGTGGAAGGTGTCCCTGCCCATGGCAGGGGTGGAACGAGATGAGCTTTAAGGCCCCTTCCAACCCAAACCACTCAGGGATTCTATAAAAATCCCTACTCTCTGTAAGTCCAGCGTGTGAGCTCTTTGTTTCTGCCGTGCTGCTCAGACCCTCTAACATCCAAGATTGTCACAGTCGATGTTCTGGGAGCCCAAACCCGAAGAAAGCGTCTCTGAATCCCGGCCGTGGTCGGGGAGCAGCATCCAGCAGTACCAGGAGGTGGCACCGTTGCACTTTGGAGGAGGGAGGCGGCTGAGCTGAGGAGATCATGCTGAGCTCGAGTGGAGCTGACAGGGTTTGCTGTGAGCAGGGCTGACCAGGCGATTTTCCTGGTAGCCCCCCTCTCCTATGGGGGGATCCTCTCCAGAAAAACACCCAAAGCTTCATGCAGCTGAGGCTTCCTTGGGTGGAAGCTGTGGGAGTCCTTTAGCTCTCCTGTGTTGCTGCTGGAGCCTGCTCGGCATCCTCTGTGATTCCCTAAATGCCTTAACCCATCCTGAGAGCCTGTCCTGGAACATACGAATGTTTTCATTCAAGTTCAGTGTCTCTCAAGATGGGGACATTTCTCCTTCAAAGTAATCCTTTGGTTTTTCTGTGCTGCAAGTACTGGGCAGTCAAAACAAAATCCTCTATGATTAGGTCCGAGCTACTCCCTTTCATGCCCCGGTTTGGCTTGTGCAGTCACCCTAAAGTACCTCACACCGGTGATGAAACCCTGACGAGGCTTTTGAATAGCAAAGCAAGAGCAGGCCAGAGAGGCTTTTACAAAAACAGAGATGTACCGAGTCCACCTGAAGGCAGATGATCTCCCTTTGTGCTTTTTGGCATCTTTGCACAGTGTTCGAGCTTTACTACACATTTGATGTATTTGTTTTGTGTTATACTTGAAGCACTGGAGTGGGCATGTGTTGTGGTAGGGACACCACGCACACGGAGCCTGGAATTTATTTGAATAGCGTAGTCAAAATACAACTGTCATTATTATTAGTTCACTTGCAATGGTGCTGCCAGTGATTCATAAGCTAAGCTATAAATAGCACTGTTAGAATTAAAGTTGTTTTATTGGTGGTGTGTTCCTCCCTGCAGAGTTCCTCTGAAACCCAAGGTCACTGCTCTTGCCTTCTCTAGAGGGGAAGGTGTGTTGGGTGCCTGGGTGTAGGGGAAGGATAAAGGTGCTTCAGAGGAAGAAATGAGGATTTCATCATCACCTTGCCTTTGATCTACTGCCTCTTGGAACGAGGCTGTACAGCAGAGCAGAAAATGCAATCCCTGGGTAGTTCCAGCCACCTCCATTAAACTCCTGCTACATCTGTCCTCCTGTTTTCTCTCCCCCAAGTACATCCGCCTGTCGTGCGACACAGACTCCGAAACACTGTACGATCTCATGACCCAGCACTGGCACCTGAAAACCCCAAACCTTGTCATCTCCGTCACCGGCGGCGCCAAGAACTTCGCCCTCAAGCCCCGCATGCGCAAGATCTTCAGCAGGCTGATCTACATCGCCCAGTCCAAGGGTAAACACCTGCCTCTGTGCCCCCGGTGCTTTAGTGCTGCAGAACAGGGCTGCTGGGGTAGCAGCTCGAAGGGTCGTGGGGAAGCAGAGTGTTCCGTTTGCTTCTGCCTGGCTGGTGTGCTTGGGACACGTGTGGTGTAATGGGTTGGAAGTTACAGGTTTGAGAGTTAGTCCGGGATGCCTGTGGTAAGATGAGTTGTGTGGCATTTCTTTTGTGTGTAATTGAAAAATAAACTCCTAAGGTCCCAGAAAGGGGTTTGAGTTGTGTCTGGAACGCCCTGGGAGGGTGGGTGTTGGGCTGTGTTCCCCCAAGTTATTGGGTGTTGTTCCAGGAGCCTGGATTTTCACCGGGGGAACGCACTACGGGCTGATGAAGTACATTGGGGAGGTGGTCAGAGACAACACCATCAGTCGCAGCTCCGAGGAGAACGTGGTGGCCATCGGCATCGCGGCCTGGGGCATGATCTCCAACCGGGAAACGCTCATCCGCACGGCTGACTGTGACGTAAGGAGCACAGGATCATGGAAATCCTGAAGGTTGGGAAACCTTCAGGAGGTTAAGGTTGGAAAACTTTGACTTCTGGTATCATCAAGTCCAGCTGTCAGCCCAGCAGTACCACCGTGTTCCCATTAAACCATGTCCTCAGGTGCCACGTGGATGGGTTGGTGGGGAAGGAAGAAGGAGGCTCAGCCTCAAAACATCAGGAGCTCTTCCCAGAACAGGTGGAAAGTAAAATATTCTCATGCCCAAGGTAGTCACACACATCAGGCCTGGTGAGGAGGCTTTCAGATTTTGGCATGTCTGTGTGGGAGTTCAGCTGTTCGAATTCCATGCCTGGCGTTGCTTTAGGGAATAACCACTCCCGTGGTTATCCTGGCTCTGAAATGCCCGTGCACTCCCCCACAGCAGAGATTCCCCTGAGCTAAGACATGTAGCTGCTGCTGCTGTCGAGGATCTCCATGGACACTGCCATCCTGCCTGTCAGATACCCTGGGGTAGCTCCTCTTGTCCGCTAAACACTGTAGCACGTGTCTAAAAAATCATCCCATGACATAAATGATGTGGCTGCGTCCTTGTCCTGGGATCCCTGTCCAACCCTGTGCTCGTGCTCCTAGGGGAACTACTTGGCCCACTACATCATGGATGACCTGAAGAGAGACCCCCTGTACTGCCTGGACAACAACCACACCCATCTGCTGCTGGTTGATAACGGCACCCACGGGCACCCCACCATAGAGGCCAAAGTGCGGACCCAGCTGGAGAAGTACATCTCGGAGCGGATTATCCCGGGTATCCTCCTTCTCCTGTCTCTGCGTGCTTTTGGGGCTGATACACACTGATTTTTCTGGGAATGGAAAAGCGGTGGGTGCTACCATCCTGTGGCTGCTGAGCTGGAAGGGATCTGTGTGTTCACTGCATTGCATCTTGAGCCCTTCCAGGAGCAACCCGCCCTCTCCAGAGCAACACCTTCCCTCGTTTTTCTTTCCTTTATGTCCTTGGTGTCATAACAAAGGCTTTGACTAAGCCACACAGCTCTTCCCTCCCTTCCTTTTGGAAGCTGACCCCTCTGTACACATCCCACCTGGTGCTGGATTCCAGTTAGCTGGAGCACAACTACACAGAAGCTGAAATTAGGCTTTTCCAAAGATTTTTATTTACGAGGATGATTGAGCCATCTGCAGCCTGCTGCTTAATAATTTCTTTCATCCACTTCTTTACCAAAGTGAAGAAAAAAAAAAAAATCAAAGACCTTAGCAGGAAATTCTTACAGAGCTTTTGGAGGTGGTGTTGTTTGGGTTTGGGGGATTTTTGGAATGTCTCTTGAGCACTAGCTCATAGATTTACGGGATTCTTACCTGTCTCTTGCAACTGAAAATGTGAACTCAGAGGTTCTGTATCTTGAATTTGTGATGAGAACCTTTCACTGAGACTTAAAATGGTCAAAGTGAGGGTAAATACAATGAATCACATTTTAAGGACTTTGGAGATAGCAAAATTCAGGATTTCTAGAAGCGGAAAGCTTCTGTTGGAGAAGGGTGTTTGAAGTCAGCTATGCAAAATGTTAGACAGAACTGAGTTTTTGTAAAAATGGAGCTGTTAATAACTCTGGCAAAATTAACAGCACACTGGTATTTCCATGAATGGTTTGAAAATTCTTTCTCTCTATTCAGGAAAAACAAGTTGTTCTAACTGCATTAATGGATTTAATCTTTTTCCTCCTTTTTTTTTCTTTTGGCGTGTTTCACAGAATCTAATTACGGTGGGAAGATCCCAATTGTGTGTTTTGCCCAAGGTGGAGGGAAAGAGACTTTGAAAGTAAGTTTATTTCTTTTATTTGTTTCCAGGAATGACAGTAGGGATATTGCTCTAATATTGAAGACTGATTACTCCAAAGGAAACGTAATGAAATAGGGCTATTTTTTACTGAAGCTCGACCAACACTTGCTGTAGAAAGTCCCTGTTTGCAATTTAAGCTTATGAAATTTGTTTCAGTTAAAATTTCTGTGCCAAGTTTTTGCCTTGGGCTGACGTCCTGGAAAACTGTTGGCTGGGACAGTTCAGTTGTTTCAGGTCTTCCATATCCATCCCTTCAGAATGTGAAGGGACATTAAAGACCACCCAGTTCCACCCCCTGCCATGGCAGGGACACCTTCCACTGTCCCAGGGTGTTCCAAGCCCTGTCCAGCCTTGGAAACTTCCAGGGATGGGGCAGCCACAGCTTCTCTGGGCAACCTGTGCCAGGGCCCAATTCCCCTTTGCCCCATCCTTGTCTGCCCGTGTGAAAGGCTGCTCTCCCTATTTTCTACAAGCCCCTTCAAGTACATTTTAAATCCAGTTTAGATCTAGCACCTAAGTTGTATCTTGGCAGGTGAGCAGGGCAGGAGGGCACTGCTGGCTCTGACAGGATATTTAAGTGACTTTGAGAGAAGGGGAAAGGGAGATGACTTTGAACACTTCCCTAAACAGCCTGTTGCCTGTTTAGCCCTTGACAACCCTTTCAGTGAAGAATTTTTTGTGATATCCAACCTAAACCTCCCCTGGTACAACTTGAGGCCGTGTTCTCTCACGCTGAGTTTTTATTTCTCAGTGTTACTGTTGCACTGAGACACTCGTGTCTGCCTTCTTGCTCATTTGTAGGTGATCATCTGTCCTTGCCATGCCTCAGTCCTAGCAGTGCTCCCTCTTTCTCAGCCTCTGCGACTGGTGCATGATGACACGAATCAGCTTTAGCAGAGAAATAAAACTGTTCCAAGCTTCTGTTTTAAATTTCCTGTGATGTAGAACATGCACTTTAGCTGAACCCTTCTTTAGAAAACCACTTTCATCTCGCTGATAAGAAAAACCTCCTTGCCTTTGTCACAGACCTGCTCTCCAAGTGTCAGGAGGAACGTGCATGCGGTTTTGCTGACTCCAAGTTTATTTTTCTTTTTGTTCTCGAGAAACTCTCTTCGCTAATAGATGCTCTGTGTTTCCAGTGCTTGATAACTTCCATTGGCTCCCTTTGTACAGTTTGCTGGCAGCCAGTTTATGTTCTGTGACTCTGTTCTCAGTGTAGTGATGCAAATTAAATTGTTGTCTCCTGTTGTGGTGTTTGCAGCAGGAGGGCTCATGGTTCTTCCAGCACGGCTTCAGCAGGTTTTTGTCTTGCTGTTAATGCATGTACAGCGTTGAGAAATCATGTGAATGGCTACTTGGAGACTTTCCGTAACATTAGAGTTTGTTCTTGTCATGCTACAGAAGTGATCTCTGTAAAACCGTGTTGCTTCTGTCTCCAGCCAATAAATGCAGAGGCCCCTGGTCTCAGCTGAGCAATGCTGTGGCCATGAACCAGCAGTGACTGTAGCTGGACAGCGCTGTTGTGTGACCTGAATGCCATTTCCTCTTGGGAATTGTCCTGATCTGCTGATCCACTCTAAATCTGAGTGGCCTGGTCTAGTGGCCCCATGGCAGGGGCTGGAACAGGATGAGCTCTAAGGTCCCTCCCAACACCAACTCTCAATCAACATTCAAGATGATGATTTCTGACCCTCAGTGTCTGTGGGGCTCCTCACAGGCCTGTCTCATTAGATGGATGATGTTTTAAAGAGTTGTCACTGGTAACGTGTCAGTGGATAATTATAAAAATCCTGGTGTGGACTGTGCGTTTCTGGTGTTCTCCAGGCTTCCTTTCTCAATAGCAGGCTCTAACAGCACAGTCATGTCCAGGTGCTCACCTCTCCCTCTCTGCCTCCCTAGTCCATCAACGTGGCCATCAAGAGCAAGATCCCCTGTGTGGTGGTGGAAGGCTCTGGCCGGATCGCTGATGTCATTGCGAGCCTGGTGGAGGCTGAAGGCACTCTGGCCTCCTCCTGTGTCAAGGAGAGCTTGCTCAGGTTCCTGCCTCGCACCATTTCCAGGCTCTCGGAAGAGGAGACTGAGAGCTGGATCAAGTGGGTGAGTGTGGGGTGCTGTGGGAGCTGAAGGTTGGGACGAGGGCAGAGGGAGCAGCTGGTGGCTTCCAAGTCCAGGATGTTGCTGTCTGGTGATGCCTACAGGACGTGCAGGGCTCCTTGCCGTGTTGTATCCACGTGGAGTTAAGGAAAATTCCAAACTCTATGGGGATTGGAACAAAAGCAGTGGCAGGGCTGCAATCGAGTCAGCACACGTCTGGTCACAGGAGAGCTGAGAAAGTTCCAGGAAGATCTGTTCCCTGCGGAGTGCGGAGCTGCTGAAGGCAGTGCTTCCTCTTGGACCATGCTCCTCGCAGCTCCTGCTGGGCTGCTTTGGAGTGTACCTCCTCCTGCATCAGAAATGGCCAAGATTATTGGTCTTCTGCGTGATAAAATAAAATGAACTCTATCAAGCTTCGTTATGTGGGAAATTATCTCTGGTTTTGATAAAGCACAAGGAGGTAGAGACTGTTCTCTAATAAACTGCTCGGCATTACTTGAAATTTGTGCTGTCGCAATCTTTTCTACTTTAGGAGTAGCTTCTAATTACTGAGATTATATCTTTTTGGTTATGATGATCTGCACAGGGGAATCACAATTATTGGCTGTATGTTCAGAGGTTAATTAACGTTGTCCTTTGGTGACTTTAAAATCAATCTCATTATCTACTTCTATTTGGGCTTGTTTAAATTTGTTAAAAACCAGGGCTGACAAGAATCAGCTTTGCTACATTGGGGTAGGAAATTTCTTTTTAAAAGACTCTAGGAGACCTGCTCCCAAACAGCCTTGATTGCTTTGAAATGGAACTTTTTTTTTTTGGTAGATCAAAGAAGTCCTTGAGAGCCCTCATTTGCTGACAGTGATCAAAATAGAAGAAGCTGGAGATGAAATTGTGAGCAATGCCATTTCCTTTGCCCTGTACAAAGGCAAGTAATTGTTTTTCTGGGATTGTTTGGGGATTCAAAAATAAATGGAAAAAGAATGGCCACTTATTTTCTAGAATAGCTTTCCTTAGAGCAGTGCCGTTCAGAGGTGGTGCCACAGAGCTGAGGTCCTGCCACAGCGTGGAGCTTGTCTTCCTCTGAAGGGCTGTGGGCAGCCACAGCAGCAGTCTGGGATCTGTCAGTGTGGGCAAGGTCCAGACCAGGTAGCTGGGAAGGCATTTGGGAGAGCTGTGGGGATGCTGGTAGGGGCCCTTTGGGAATCCTGCGGAACCTTTTTTGTGTAGAGGGTGCAGGGCAGTGAGGAACCTGAAGGAAATGTGTTGGTCTTGGTTGTGAGGTGCTCCTGGCAGCTCCTTTGTGGCCTGTGTTGGACCACAAATACATCCCTGAGCCTCCAGCATCCTCCAAGCCCCAGTCAGGAAAATGTGCATGAGTCTGGGGAAGGACGCTGGGAAGGAGTCTTGTCCAGTAGCAGGGGAAGCAGGGCTGATCAATCTGCCTGGTCTTTACCCAGAGATCATTCCTCCTGTGCAGCTTTCAGCACCAATGAGCACGACAGGGATAACTGGAATGGGCAGCTGAAGCTGCTGCTGGAGTGGAACCAGCTGGAGCTGGCCAGTGATGAGATCTTCACCAATGACCGAAACTGGGAGGTACAGGCCCCTTCTGTGCGAGTACAGGGAGCTGTGGGAAGGGACACATCCCAGCAGGAACCACTGTCTTAGCACCTGTGATAAGAGAGTATCTGTTCCTCCTGCGCTGTCACGTTCCACTCAGCCTGGGGAAGAGGAGGTCAGACCTTGGGAGCTGCTGCTTCCTCATGAGGGGCAGCTCCTATTTCTGATGTGGCCAGGGACAACACCTGAGGGAACGGCTGGAGCTGTGTCAGGGCAGGCTCAGGCTGGAGATCAGGGAAAGGTTCTTCCCCCAGAGGGTGCTGGGCACTGCCCAGGCTCCCCAGGGAACGGGCACGGCCCCGAGGCTGCCAGAGCTCCAGGAGCGTTTGGACAGCGCTGCCAGGGATGCCCAGGGTGGGATTGTTGGGGTGTCTGTGCAGGGACGGGGTTGGATCCATGAGCCTTGTGGGTCCTTTCCAGCTGAGGATATTCCATGTAGCCATGATTCATCATTCAGTGATGATCCATTCTATGATCGCTGGTAGCAAAGGTGATGTGTCCACGCCAGAAGTGCTCTGGGCCATCCAGGCAATTGAGTACTGAAAAAACCTGATTCTGATGAAAATGTTACAGTTACCATGTGTTGGGCCTTAGGTAAGATCTACGAGACTCATGTGATCCCTGTAATTTGCTTTTCTATTTCTTCCTAGTCTACTGACCTACAGGACGTGATGTTCACAGCCCTGGTGAAAGACAGGCCCAAATTTGTCCGACTCTTCTTGGAAAACGGCTTGAATCTGCGGAAGTTCCTCACCACAGAGGTCCTGAGGGAGCTGTACACCAACAACTTCAGCAGCCTGGTGTTCAAGAACCTGCAGATCGCCAAGAACTCCTACAATGACGCTCTCCTCACCTTCGTGTGGAAGATGGTGGAGGACTTCAGGAGAGGTCTCAAAAGAGATTACAAAAACAGCAAGGATGAGATGGAGATACAGCTTTCAGTGAGTGATGAGCACTTTGAGCCTGCTGTGAATGAAGTTATCTGGACTGCAGCGGTTAAAGCAGGAAATGCTTTTGACCCAAATATCCTTTAATGCTAGCTTCAGGAAAAACAGGGAGGCTGATTCTTCTGTGTCAAATAGGAGGCTTTAATATAAATATCGAATAGAACCTAACTCACAGTAGTGCGTGACAACCGGCAGAGAGCTGAGAGAAGGGGTTGGTGGGCTGGCTGTGAAAAGAAGAAAATATAAAAACAAGAGTCCAGGCTCGGATTTGCTCCAGTTGAGAACATTTGGTGAGCTCAGGTCTGAGTTGTTGCTCTCTCTTTCAGGAGGAGTGCCCTATCACAAGGCACCCGTTGCAAGCTCTGTTTATTTGGTCCGTTCTTCAGAACAAGAAAGAGTTGTCCAAAGTCATTTGGGAGCAAGTAAGCCGAGTTCTCCTTTATTCCTCTTTGCAGGCAGCGCAGTGGGGTTCTGTGTCTTTGGTTTCCAGGCCTTTGAAGGCTCCACATCCAGCTTCAAACACAACACCGCAGGAGATAAATGCTAGGTGACCTTAAGCAGGTTTTATATATCACCCATTTCTTATATGGGTGTGCATTTCATACCTTCATTTCCTAAGGTCACGGTTCGATCAGCAATCCGCATTTATTGTGTGTGGTCATCTGTGCTCCAGCTGGGATGCTGAGTTCCCACCTGTTCCACAGCATCGATGGGTTCTGATTCCAGGTGTTTGATTGAAATCCAGTTTCTAATTTGGACCTGACAGTAATTTAATGATCAAAGAATCAAATGGGTGTTTGGGGACTGGGAAATGAGAAGCTGTGAAATGGAGGATAATTTTTCAAGGATTCCACCTTCCAGCTGGTGGAGTGGAAGGTGTCCCTGCCCATGGCAGGGGGTTGGGATGAGGTGGTCTTTAAGGTCCTTTCCAACCCCAGCCACTTTGGTTCTATGATTCTGTGATCATGTTCCCTTCACAGAGGGATTTGCATGACTTCACTGTCTCTCCACAGACCAGAGGCTGCACTTTGGCAGCCCTGGGTGCCAGTAAGCTCCTGAAAAGCATGGCCAAGGTGAAGAATGATATCAATGCTGCTGGTGAGTCCGAGGAGCTCGCTAACGAGTATGAGACAAGAGCAGTAGGTAAGTGCCTTCTCTTTAATCCTTTAAAAATTTAGTAGGAGGGGTCAGAGACCAGGGAATTGAAAACTAGATATCCAACATTAAATAAAATTTTCTTTAGTGTCAACATGTGTTTTTACTGCTTGGAAATCTCTTCTGTACCATTGGTTCCCAGTAGAAATTCTGTGTCCTGTCTTAAGAGCTTGGCTCCCAAAAGGTGTGTGTTGTGAGTTGTTTCGGTTTTTTTGGTTTTTTTTGTTTTTTTTTTTTTTTTTGTTTTGTTTTTTTTTTTTTTGGTAGAGCATTTCTTTCATGGGGAAGAAAAGCTGCTTGGCTCTAATGGCAAGGCTGAAGAAGGGTGCCCACAAACAGGAAGGAGAACATGGGAAAAGGGAGACTTTTCACATGGGTGCTGGTAGTATTCAGGTTGGGAAGAGTCATTAAGGAAATGATTTTGGTGGTGGACCTGACAGTGCTGAGGTAGTGGTTGGACTTGACCAACTTAAATGAATCTGTGATTCTGTAAGGAGCAGCACAAAGCTGCACTGGAAGTACCTTGCTTGTTTCCAGAAAGAGTCTCCTATTCCACCGAGCAAAAGCTGCTTAAATCGATGTTTTAAAGGCGTCTACATCCCCCAGGCCTGATGATTTAGCAAGACACTAAGGAGTGAACAGGCGATCAGTGCATTTCCCAGTGGAAAAGTATCAGATTCTGACTTACTCAACCCTGCTGTTAACATGGAACTGACTAAAATTCATTAGATCAGTGCCAAATGGAATTTAAGAAAAGAGAACGGAACAAGTTGATTTACTGAGTCATTTAAGGAGAAATTCATATTTTTTACTCAATTTTTAGTGTAGAACTAAGTGCTCTCAGTGTGATTTAGCATTACAGTTTTCCTCCAGACATGTAAGAAAGTCTAAGATGTGCAAGGAGGGTTGTAAAACGTGCAGCAAATGTGAAAAGGGTTCTTGTGTCTGCGTGCTTTCATTTCACAAATACTGCACTGAAGATATTTGCAGCCAAGCTGGTGGGAAATTGAAGCTGGGGCTCAGTGTGGAGCTGCCTCTTTCCTCCAGAGCTGTTCACCGAGTGCTACAGCAACGATGAAGACCTGGCTGAGCAGCTGCTGACCTACTCCTGTGAAGCCTGGGGAGAGAGCAACTGTCTGGAATTAGCAGTGGAGGCCAGAGACCAGCAGTTCATTGCCCAGCCGGGTGTGCAGGTAAGGGCGGTGAAGGAAAGGCGTGCGGGTTGCTGCACCTCTTGTGATCTAACAGCGTGTGCGGCTCCTCTTCTGCAGATAGGAGGTGGCTGATTCACCCACACCTGCGAAATCAGGAGGAAAAAAATCTTGTCTTTGGGCTATAAATCATAGTGGGGTGGGTAGTCAAGACTGCCTAAAGTGATTTCTGCCTTGGCACAGCTCTGGGAGTGCACAGTGTGGGTGTAACACCCAGCGTGGACGGGCATTGTGCATAATGGAGCGGTTTAGAAGTGTTTTGTCAATCAGGTCAGGTCCTGCTCAGCCTCCTTTTTGGCTCCTGCACTAAGGAGCCAGCACACTGTTACTGATGCAGAAAGCTTTCTGTATTGTTGAAACAGAAATCTCAAGTATTTTGATTAAGATCTCAAAGTTTGGGCTTTATTTTTACCAAATCAAATGTTTTCTAATAGCGTTCCTAAGTTGTTTTTTTTTGTTCCTAGGTTGTTTTTTTGTTAGAATAAATGAGGGTGTTTTCTTCTTCCCTGCAGAACTTCCTTTCCAAGCAGTGGTATGGAGAGATTTCAAGAGACACTAAGAACTGGAAGATTATACTGTGTCTGTTCTTTTTCCCTTTAATAGGCTGTGGTTTCATCTCATTCAGGTAATCAACTGACTTTTCATTAGTGGGAAAAGGTTTCAGAGGGAAAGCAAGTCAATTCACTGCAGTATCTTAGGGCAAGTCAGGCTGCATGGAGATCATCCAGTCCAGCCCTGTGCTCAGACAGGCTCAGCTGGAGCAGCTTGCCCAGGACTGTGTCCAGTTTTGAGTTTCTCCAAGGGTGGAGACTCCGCAGCCACTCTGGGGAACCTGTTCTGGTGTTCAGTCAGTCTAAAATCAAAGTATTAGAAAGCTGAAGGAGCTTTTGACAGTTTGTGTTTCACTCTGATCTTGGAGTTAAGGGCATAGAATCACAGGATGGCTTGGGTTGGAAGAGACCTTAAAGCTTATCTTGTTCCAGCCCCTGCCGTGAGCAGGGACACCTCCCACTAGAGCAGCTCTCTCCAAGCCCCATCCAGGCTGGAAGATGCACCGGTTTATTGGAGTGCCTGAGGTCACTGAGTGCAGGGTTGCTTTACCTCTAAAGTAACATCTTGAGCCAGACTTTGCGCTCGTCTCCCTTTCGCTTTGAAGAATGCAAATGTTTCCAGGCGTTAAAGCTATGCTTTGAGACCTTTTCCCTCTTTTAATTCCTCAGGAAAAAGCCTGTGGAGAAGAGTAAGAAACTCTTCTTATATTATGTGTCTTTCTTCACCTCCCCCTTTGTGGTCTTCTCGTGGAGCGTCATCTTCTACATTGCTTTCCTGTTGCTCTTCGCCTACGTGTTGCTTATGGATTTCCAGAAGGAACCCACGGCCCTGGAGATCATCCTTTACGTGCTGGTCTTCATTCTGCTTTGTGATGAAGTGAGACAAGTAGGCAGCGCTTGCAACCCCAAAAAAATCAGTGTTAGAGCCAAAGCCTGGTGGTTTTTGCAGGCGCGTGCTCAGGGACGGGGGAAGCACTTCCTAGCAGAGATGTTCAGGCAGCTCAGGGCTCAATGAGTGACTTTTTTTATTTTTTATTTTTTATTTATTTTTTTTTAATCTTTCCCCTCTTCCCTCTGCTATTTTAATTCCTGCTTGTTCCCCTGTAGCTGCAGTGTCTGTGCACCAAGAGGATGAGCTGATGCCAGTGCAGATATTTCCCAGGAATGCTTGGCTTGCCAAAGTAGTTTATTATAAAGGGATAGATTAGCACATTTTGCTTGGTGCATACCTTTAGATTAAGTTATTCCTGCCTCTCTTCTCTACAAACCACCCCATTTGTTTTTTATTTTACCAGTAAGGCACATACCTTTATGCATTTACATTTAGCTTTTAATCATCTATATGGTTTGTACTAGTTTAGTGTAGACTGCTGGATCATCTCACCCTGCAATGATGTTTTTTACTTGAGCTCAGATGACATTTCTGATGTTGATGTTACTGTGGTCTTTTCCCTTTTCAAAAGTCGAGGTGGAACCCTGTTTATGGCAACTTCACTTGCTAAGAAAGTGGGGGAAAAGTGAAAGGCTTTTTTGCAATGAAAACTCTAATGGAGTGTTTGTTTCTGCTGGTTTAGGTTCTGGTGTCTCTGGACTTGTTCTTGCACTTCCTGTGTGCGCCCAGCAAAAGTCCTGGGGAAAGCCTTAGGGATAGAAATGTTATTTTCCTAACAGTGTCCTTTTTTCTCGCTACCACAGCACACAGAGCTGCTGCAATTCCCAGCAATCCCATTAATAATTGGTGGCCAGACTTTGCCAGTTTGACAGTGGAGGCAGCTGAAACAGAGACTTTATTGAAGATTTAAATTTTCCTCAAGTCAGTGTTCTGGCTGCAAAGCTGTTTTCCTCAGGAGAAGAGTGCAGAGCAGTGTCCCAGTCCTCTAAACTTCTAAGAGAAATTCCTCCCTGGCTCCACTGTGTGTGCATTGGTCTAACTCTGCACCAAATTTCTATCTGTGGCCTTAATATTTAAAAAAAAGAGAGGGATATCTCAGATTTTGGTTTCACATCCAAGACTAAGAGTAGCTTGCCTGGGGTCCCACAGTAGCTGCTGCAGCTGGGTAACCAGATCTGGGGAGAAATCAGCCCTTGGTCTGGAACAATCTCTGGACTGTAAACCGCTGGCTCAGCCCTGTTTTCGCTTCTGCTGGTCCTAGGGATCTGTAAGTAGCTGGAGCTGCTCTCAGTCCTGTTTAGAGCTGTCGTGGCCATAGTGCAGTCGGAGAGGCCTTTTCCCTGCTGTCTCCTTGGCCACGTGGAGGTAGCCTCCAGCCAGGTGAGTGGGTGGGCTGGTGGGGTGTGAAGGAAAGCCCTGTTTTGTCCCAGGGAGAAGGAATCTGGACAGAACCTCTGTGCACTTGAACTCTCAGCAGTGGGAACTGCTTGGAATTTGGAGGACTGAGCTGCACCTCCATCCTGCCAGATGTTCTGTTTGATTTAGGGAGCTGCTGGGCAAGAGACAGCACTTAGGAGAAAACTCCCTGTGTTCTGTCTCCCATAGAAGTACTGAGGGCAGGATTGCCTTCCTTGTACGGAGATTCACTGAGCAGTACTCTAAGCTGTGATTGTTTCAATAGAAATTAAAATTTAAAAGAATTATGAATGGGGATGCAGTTTATTTCTCTAGGCCTGGCAGAGGTTTCTCCTCTGTTTGTTCAGCTTCTTGTCCTCGTCAGTCGCCTCTGAGTTGACTGCAGAAGTTGGTTCTTGCACAAACTTTGGATCCAGGCTGCTGTGCCAGTCAATCTGGGAATGAGCAGAGGTTCTCACTGGACTTGCAATTCAGAAATAGAGAGCTGTGTAATTAAAAGAATCAATTAGATCTGCGCCTTGCATCCAAAGCCTGTGCATGCAGCCAGGGGCAGATTAGTGAATGAGGTCTGTGAAGGAAGAGAAGCCAGACTACATCAGCCACCCTTAAACACTGCTCCCCTGTCTCCCCACAGCATTTAGTGGGTCACGCCAAGACTCCACAAAACAGGTTGCCATTAACTTGTGGCGTTGCTGGATTTATTCAATCCCCTTTTTGGGGGGGAAATGGAAAGCCATCTGAACTCTGGTGTACCTATTGTGTGACAAAAAATGGATTGGGCAAGAAGACTCTGCTGTGTAGGGGTTACTTTCTGTTCTTTTTCCTTCCCAGTGGTACATGAACGGCAGCAAGTATTTCTCAGACCTGTGGAATGTTATGGATACCCTTGCAATCTTCTACTTCATAGCAGGGATTGTGTTCAGGTGAGCAGTCCCTTCTCGTGTCCGTGTTGTGGCTTTGCTTCCTTCGTGGGTTTTGACTACAAGCTGTAATGAAATTTTGGGGAACACTGTGTTGATGAAATTCCTTGTTCTTTATGAAAGCCCCAAGTACTGCCAAGTCATGACTTTAAAAAAAAAAGAAGTCAGGAGACCTTTGGGATTGGGATTTTTGTGGCTCCTGTTACTGACTCTTCAGTATGGCTGTCTGGGCTCTGTGTTGTGTTTAAGGGGGCTGTGATTGTCCCTACAGCAGCCTAACAATGTCGTTAGGCTCCTAGAAGCTGTTTTGGCCGATGGGATGAGTTAACAACCGTGGCAAAGAAATGATGGGAATATTTTTCCAAAGTAATTGTTCGGTCAGCTGTAACTCGGTCCTTGTTGCCTCAGCGCAGGGCTGTGGCTGTTGCACTGTGGTGGTTTTGGAGGGCGCTGTGGGAGTAGCTCCAGGGACAAATGTCTTTGCTGTTAATAGTTTTAAGGGAAGAGAAAATGCAGGGATGACACAGCTGAGGAAGAGAGGGTGTGAGCGGTGTGCTTTGATCGTTTCTGTCACCCGTCATCAGGTGGGGAGGGCATGGGCCTTGGATAGCTGTGCTCTGCTTTCCAATTACTCACTTGCCACTCTCCGTTTCAGTGTGTTTTTACCTGATTTCTGCATGATTCACCCTAGACTTCTCTTCATTTTCTTTTCCTGTCTCCATCAGGCTTCACTCTGATGAAAGCTCTTGGTATTCTGGGAGAGTCATTTTCTGTTTGGACTACATCGTTTTTACCCTGAGGCTCGTCCATATTTTCACAGTCAGCAGGAATCTAGGACCCAAAATTATTATGCTGCAGAGGATGGTAAGGTTTTGGCAGCTATTCAAGAGAGTCTAAATAAATTATGTGACGCTTTTTTTTTTCCCCCTCTTCCCTTAAGAGTGAAATCATCATGTTCTGATGATAGCAGCAAGTTAAATCTGCTAAACAGGATGAATTAAGATTTAAATGGGACCTAATTAAGAGCAGGGCATTTTTTCTGTGCCAAGGGAAAGAAGAAAGAGCAGGCTGAAGAACAGAAGAGGAAATTTGCTTCCTGGTAGCTTTTGTCTTCCAGATCTCCAACATTTCAGTGGTACTTTTGTTGCTCCCATGAGTGTTCCCCAAACAAGACAGTGATGATGGATGGTACTGGAGGAGGATTTTGGTCCTGCACTGCATCCATCACACGAGTACCTGGAGAAGAGGGTGGGGAGGAGCCTCTCATACAGTGCTAGAAATTCATGAAACTATTGGCCAGAGTGTCTGGGCTGTAAACGCTGGTTGGAAGCCATCCAGAGTGGCATTTCCAGAAGCCTTCACCTCACACCTGGCTGCAGGGGCTGCAACAGCAGTCTTTGTAGGTGGGTCTGGCTTTTGTGGAGCCTGTCTGATGCCAGGGGATATCCTGTATTCCGAAACGTGCCTGGCTTTTATGGTTGCATAAACATTTTTGAAGTTCCCTGAATGGGAATAGTCAATCATTACTGGGAGCAAAAAGCCATGTGTGTCCTGCAACAGACCTGCAGTGGGGCACTGGTGCCTGTTGTCCTTTTTCAGATGATAGATGTCTTCTTCTTCCTCTTCCTCTTCGCGGTGTGGATGGTGGCCTTTGGTGTGGCCAGGCAAGGCATCCTGAGGAAGAACGAGCACCGCTGGGAGTGGATCTTCCGGTCGGTCATCTACGAGCCCTACCTGGCCATGTTTGGCCAGTACCCTGATGATATTGATGGTATTTATCTCGGGGAGAGATCTCTCCTGTCTGGGTGGAAGAGTCTGTCCTTGTAGAGGTTGTCCAGCCCTGTGTTCACCCCTTGCCTCCAAGTCTGATGGGGAGGCAGGGAAGGTGGAGGCCACAGGGATGAGGGCAGGATGTGGGGCTGGACCCACAGAAGGAGGAAAGGGCTCACTCACTGTTTGCTCTCCCCTCTCACCCCCTGAGGTACCACCTACAACTTTGACCACTGCACCTTTTCTGGGAATGAATCCAAGCCCTTGTGCGTGGAGCTGGATGCCAACAACAAGCCCCGCTTCCCAGAGTGGATCACCATTCCCCTCGTGTGCATTTACATGCTCTCCACTAACATCCTCCTGGTCAACCTGCTCGTGGCCATGTTCGGGTGCGTAACAAAGGAGGGATGGCTTCCTGCTCGTCTCTGTGCTGATCAGCCTCTGGGAAAGAGCAGGACGCCAGCCCTCGCCTCTGCATTTCTCGCAGCAGCCTGGGGGAAGCTGGTGCAGTGTCCTTGCTGCCTGTCCCTTGACTCCATCTCTATGCATCCCCTGCACGGTGGGCTTGGTGCAAATCCTGCTGGGTCAGGGCCTTACCCAAGTGTGAATTGCTGCCCAAGGGACCTTGCTAGAGTCAATAAATGAGTTGTCACCACTGCCTCTTCAGGACACTCTGATTTTATTAGCCTGAGCTGCTGTGTGGTGAGGATGGGTCTGTAGCTGCTTTGCTGGACCTGCTGTTCATTGTTCTGATTACACTGCAGGCAATGGGCCACATCCCTTTGGGACATACAAGAGGATTCTGTCTTGGAAAGTGCCATTCTCTGGACCAGCAACATCTTCCTCAGCTTCTTCCAGAAATCTTGGTTGTTTCCAGTGCAGGCTCTGACACAGAATTGAGTTACCAGCTCCATGTATGGGAAGTCCTTCCTATCAGACTTTGGGGAGTGTTGCTCCCCCGTCTCGCTTGGGAATGCAGTTGGATCAATGCTGTGGCTCTGGTGCCATTCCCAGCCCTAATCCTTTTCTGCTCTACACTCCCTTACAACGTAACAAAAGCACTCAAAACCTCTGTCCGCCGTTCTCGAGGACCACTAGGTTTATTTTTGTGCTTTGATGGTACCTTGGCAGCAATTTGCTTTGGGAACAAGAGTACTGTCAGGGCTCTTGGTGCTCCTCAAGAGCATCTCCCATCCGAATGACACTGTCGGTGTTTGCTGGCCTGAGTGTGATGAGTTGAGAATGCCTCAGCTTCAGGATCTGCTCTCCCCTCAGCTCTGAACCTTTCTCCTCAGGCTGAGCTGGACTCTAAAGACAGTCAGAAATGTCATTTTTGGCAAGGCAGCCAGGACTGGTGCAGCATATCTGTTTTCCTGACCTGCAAGGAGCTGGGGACAGAAAACCATGCTCATACTCCCTAGAAAGAGTGCAAGCACTTCGCAGAAATGAAGGAAAGTTGTAGCAGTGAGACAGCTCTACCCTAAAGACCCTTAATATTTGCTAGAACACATACTTTAACAACTCCTAATGGTAAATGCACTAGTCTATGCTGTTGTGCCAGAAAAAAAAAAACAAAACCAAAAACCTGGGTTTTGCCAGTTTTATTTATCTTTTAAACAAAAGGAGAATTTCTACCAGGTGAAGATTTTCATTTATGTCATAGGAAGGCCCATTAGGATCTCAGCAGAGGCATTTTGGGAGCATCCATCTGCCGTTTAATGTCACGCTGAAAGGTCAGGCAGCCTGGGAGCTGTTTGCTCCTGTGCTTGTTGCTTTGCTGGGTTCATTCAGTGCTTAGTGCTGTGGGTTTGATCCATGCCTGGAGTGTCCCTAATACCTCGACTAAAAAAATATCAGGAGCGTTTCAATTTTTTGTGAATATTCTAGTTTTAGGTTTGGTTTTTGTTTCCTAAGAAAGATGTTATCTGGTGAATTAGTAAGATAAAGTATTTTGTGGAGAAGCATCCTGTTCTCATGTGTCTAGCCTAGAAGAAAATTGCTTAGAGCTGAGGTAGTAAAAAGTACATGGAGTATTTTCTCCCTATTCATTTTTTTTTCAGTTTATTTGTAATTTCAATCATTTTTTTTCTACTCTTTTAGTTCCTTCCATTTACAAATTACTCTCTAAGAAGGAGAACAAACTAAATAATCTCCTCAGTAAAAAATACCAGCTTCAGAATGCTGGAGCCCTGTACATCAGAAGCACATGTAGCTGCTGGAATGAGTCCAGAGGAGATTCTCCAAGGGCTGGAGCCAGGCTGGGAGAGCTGGGGGTGTTCACCTGGAGAAGGCTCCAGGGAGAGCACAGAGCCCCTGGCAGGGCCTAAAGGAGCTCCAGGAGAGCTGGAGAGGGACTGGGAACAAGGGATGGAGGGACAGGACACAGGGAATGGCTTCCCACTGCCAGAGGGCAGGGATAGGTGGAATATTGGGTGAATAACAAATCCTGGGCGTGTTCCCTCACTCTGCCATTAGTTACACCGTTGGATCAGTCCAAGAGAACAACGACCAGGTGTGGAAGTTCCAGCGTTACTTCCTGGTGCAGGAATACTGCAGCCGCCTGACCATCCCCTTCCCCTTTGTCATCTTTGCCTACATATTCATGGTGATGAGGAAATGCTTCAAGTGCTGCTGTAACAAAGAAAGCAAGGAGCCATCGATTTGCTGTGAGTGGGATTTTTCCTTGTTGCCCCGAAGTCATCTCTGCAGCAGGTGCATTGCAATTCCTCCATGGCGCTCTGTGCTTGCTCCAGGCATTTTGTGCGGTGCTGGGAAATTTCCAAGGGCGGTTTAGATCTGTCATGTAAATCCACTGTGCTGCTGGAAGGCTCTTCAGTAAGGTTCAAGTTTTCAAGTGAGGTTTATCCAGTGCTTCCTTGTCCAAGCCATTTCGAGGTAGAATTGCCTCGTGTACATAAATCAATTAAGATTTCAGATTGATTCGAACTCTTCAGGGCTGCCTGTGCTGTTTCCCAGCTTTGCAAATTTGCGGGTCTGGCTTTTTTGTAATTCATTCTGCTTGCTAGGGAGTGACTGAAAGAGAATAAACAGTTTCCTGGCCCTCTGGATGTGGCCAAATGAGCAAACCACCTCAGAAATGTGGCAAGTCAGTCCTCTAGCTGTTTCTCCTTTAATTTCTCTGTCAGAGGACACAGATAAGAATTGTTTTAACAAGCTTTTCCCCCCCAACAAATGTAGTGTTTTCTCAGCTGGGAGAGGATAAGTTGAGCTAATTGACAGGCTTACTGCCATCCATCAGCAACCTCCCTGCAGCCCAAACTGGATTTGTTACTGATTTAGGAGGAAGAGCCTGCTTTGGGGTATAAAATTGCTTAGCACTAAATCATTTTGGCTGTCCACATCGCTGTGTGCTTTCCTTGCTGGGGAAGCTGCTGTTGGCAGGTATTTCTGCTCAAATGATGCACGGTTGATGTTGCAGCTCTGAAAGAATGGGAGACTCAATTAGAGCCTGACAATGATTGTGGTTTTGCTGATGATAGGAGCTGAGAACTGCACGGGGGAAGCACATGAATGTATTGACTGTTGCAAAATCCTGCCTTCGCCGCTTAACTCTGAATGGAAAGGGTTGGGATTTGGGTGCTTAAATGCTTGTTGGAATGTGGGAGAACAGCTGAGGGCTGTGTGAGGTCAGAGGAGCACTGGGTGGAGGAAATGGATCTTCAGCCATTTGCCAGCCCTGGGCTTCTTTTGTCTCAGTTAATTAAAAATTTTTGTTTAAACCCTTGTGGTTTACGCTGTCCTCTCGGAACAGGATAAAAAGCTGAAGTATTATCCTGGGTGACTCCAGTGCCTCGAAGTGGGCTGCTCTGTATCACTCTTGAATTTACTGCATCACAACGAAATGCTTTTTTAGAGAACACACTTCTTCATTGTGGAGGGTTTTAGTTCAATGAAAAATCATACATCGTGGTTCTTAACACGTTACTCTCACTGGCCCAGTATGGAATAAGGTAGAAATAAATGGAAAGCTCAAACCCAGATAGGAACTCTCTGGAATATCCTCTGCCTGTTGAAGCAGAGGCACCTGTGTTGATCCAGACTCCAAGAAAAAAAAAAAAAAACCAAAATCCAGAAAGACTTTTGGATCTTATAAGTTTGGGGGTTTTTAGTTGTCTCTTGGTTTGTTTTTGGGGAGAGGGGTTTGCGTATTTGTTTGTTTTGGGGTTTCATGTTGGTTTGCTCATACTTTGTATTTTTAAGTGACTCTGGTTACCAGGAGCATTCAGTACAAGGCATTAGTGTCACATCTGTCAGAGCTGTGTCGGGGCGGTCAGTGCGGCTGTGAGTGCTCAGGATCTGGAGAAGGGAATCGTTAACCTCTGAGTGCAAACACTGACTCAGCCTCTTTGCATCTTGGCTTTGGAAAGACAAATTAATTATTTTTTTCTTCTAATACGTTTTCCAGGCTCAAGAAATGAGGACAATGAAATCTTGGCGTGGGAAGCTGTCATGAAAGAAAATTACCTTGTCAAAATCAATACAAAAGCGAATGATTCATCAGAAGAGTATGTCTGCCCTTTTTTATCTTCATTCTCTTAATTTTCTCTTGAACGTTTCTAGTGAAGGCAAGTTTTCAGCAGCTCTGAATGTTTACAAACTAATGAGTAAGTAAATAAACTCAGCATGAATTTGCTTTTTATTTCTGAAGTGAAATGGTGGCTTTTTTTTTTTTTTTTTTTGTCTGCTGCAGAGAAGAAAATGTCTTCCCGTGGTGTTTGGAGATCCCATTATGGGAAGCAGTGCTACAGCTGACTCTTGTAACATTAGTTTAGGCTGGATATTAGGAAGAAGTTCTTTATGGAAAGGGTTGTCCAGCCCTGAAACAGCCTGCCCAAGGCAGTGGTGGAATCCCCATCTTGGGGCAGGGATTTAAAAGCCTTGTGGATGTGGCACTTGAGGACACGAGTTCGTGGTGGAGTTGGCAGTGCTGGGGGAATGGTTGGACTCGATCTTTTCCATCCGAAATAATTCTGTGATTATACAGTTAGCAGAGAATGTTCACTATTACACCTGGAATAGCAAACATTCCCACAGCATGAATCCAGATGGAGATGTGTACTTCATAGCATGAGTAGGGAAGATCTCTGAGGAGGGGAAGAGGCTCTTTAGAATGATTGTATTTGAAGCTGGGAGACTTAGATGTGGATGTTTCTTCGACCACCAGCTCATGAAAACATCTTTGGGGTCTGTGCCAGTGTTTTCAGAATAATAATATAAGAGAAATAGAAAGCAAGCAAGAAAACAGAACAGTGTTAGAGAACAAAACCTTCTCTGTATGATTGCTTAACTTTGCTAACTTCCAGCAGCTTGAGTATTTCCCTTAATCAAAGAGAGAGAGCTGATAGGAATGAGCAAGAAAATCCAGACCATTCCACATCTGTGGGCATGAACATTGCTGTTGCAAATAAGTGTTCGGGTTAAGACTACCCAGAGACACGGAGCGTTGGATAAGAACCCAAACAAATCCCAAACCATCTCTTTTGTACTGGAAGCAAAAGTGTCTTGAGGAGGAAAATGGAATAGCATCCCACTAAAAGTAATTCACATGTTAGTTCATTTTCTTGTAATAAAAATGATGCCAATCACGTGCAGCCCTGCCTCCTTGGGAGGGTGGAACACTGGGGGGAGTTGGGGCGTTGCAATTAGCCAAGTTTTCCTTGGTATCTGCACTGATCCCTTTGCTCTCTGTTCTCCTGCTTTCAGGATGGTGCATCGGTTTAGACAACTGGATGCAAAGGTACTTCTGTCTCAGATTGCTCTGGGGAATGTGGCTCTCTGGTAAAGCAGGGGGTGGGCCGTGGCAAGGAAAATGAGCCTCCCAGAGTCACGTGCAGTCTTAGTTACCGTCACCAGGACCCCGTTTTAATTGGGTTTTTTTACCGTGCTGCTTTGGTTCCACAGCTAGGAATGTAGGGCAGGAAGTGATAGGACAGGAGGGAATGGTTTTGAACTGAGAGCAGGTTTAGCTGTGTAACAGCCCTGTGAAACACCAGTGAGAAAGAAGGGGCGTCGCACACTTGGAGTGTCCCCTTCCCAAAGCTGCCTGTCGTGGGGTAATTAAGCAATATAAAGCTACCAGTCTACCAGAGAGCACATCATTATCAGAATTGTCGTACAAACATCCTTTTTACGACTGTGATGCTGAAAAGACCTTCACAATGGGCGTTTTCTGAGGCTTGATTCAATTATATATATTTGACCTCTGAAGTTGGTGGTGGCTTTGGTATGAAGAATAGACTTTTGAGAAGCTCACAGGTGAAAAGACCTACATACACTTCCAAGTAAGTATTTTGATGGCTGTCAGATAATTTAGATGGCAAAATATCAGCTTGCGTCCCAGACTGCAAGGGAAATGGTGAGTCTGTGGCTCGTGATGCTCTTGAAACTGAACGGAGACCTGCTAACCTTCATTCTCTCCTGAAAACAAATACTCATCTCTTGCTTCTCCTGGTAACTGCTGCTTAACTCGCTGAGACACAGAGGCACAGGGCTAGCTGCATTAATTGCCCAGATGAACACTGTAATTGGGAGTGTCCTTTTGAGCACTCCTGCATTTGGCATAGTACTTGAGGAGGCAATTACTCGTACTCACACTGCTCATTAGCATTGCTTTCCTTCAGCTAGATGGACTTTAACATAAATAACGTTCTTCTCTTTTTTTTAAGCTCTCTGACTTGAAAGGCCTTCTGAAAGAGATTTCCAATAACATCAAAGGAGTGCAGCTGAAAGCTGAGAGCAGCTACCGGAGCAGGGTAAGCCCTCTTAAAATCCACTCTGCCTTGAAGAAGTTACCAGCATTTGTGGTGATAAATCAGCGTGTCTTTGGAAGAAGACATAGTAGGAATTGTTGGTGCTTGTATTTGTATTGTCTGATAGTGGGAGAGAAAGAAGAACTAAATTCCCTTCCTCGTTTCTGTTTTGCTTTCTGAAAAATATAGTTTTCTATCTGGAGTTTCTATACATTTTTTGCACGGTTTAAAATACCTTGTTTTGCTTCCTTGCCTTTGAAAAACTGCAGTGAACACAAGGTTATTTTAGTTGTCTTTGTGCTGGAGGCCCTCTGGAAAATGAGGAGCTGCTGTGCTGGATCCTTTACACTTGGTACTTTTTAACTCTGAAGAACAGACAAGCCAAATAGAAAAGACTCAAGTGAGGGCAGCACTAAGGTTTACTTTCCCACTGGCCAAGGGGGGCATTAGCCTGGGTCGCTGTAGCCTTCCTGTGTCCTGTACAATAAGCTGCAGCGTCAAGAGCTGACCCAAAATCTCCGATCCAGCTGAGTGTCTGCTCATGAGCCCTGTGTCCTTTTGCCTCCAGTTTTGTGGAAGAGCTGGCTTGGAGCAAAAGGCACCAGTGGGATGTAAAAGGCAGAAAAAAACCCCTGATGGCTGCGAAGAGCACCATCATCTTTAGAGACAGCAGGTTAAGAAGCGTAGTTGTTGACAAGGATAGCTTGGAACAACTTGACCAAGCCTGGACATTAGGGTCTGGTTCCTTCCACAGAGCTATTTTTGTCCAAGAGAACTTAAACCTGTGCCAAAAGTTCCCCAGTCGGCTGTCTCACCCTCTTCCTGGGAGAACTGAATGTTCGCTTGACCTAAGTTCCATTTAGTCATGAGTGACTTGCAACCACCTAATAAAATCTACAAGGATCACCAGTTCCTGGGCTTGTGCTAGGATGCACTGGGCTCCAAGTTGCCTAAAGAATAGGCTGTAGAATAGTGGAACTCTGGAGGCCGTTTAGTCCAGTGCTGCTCAGACAGGGCCAGCTCAGACCAAAGGGAGATGCAGTGTGGCTGGAAACCAGGTTGTAATTAGATACAGTGGGGTAGCCTGGGAAAGGGGACAGCGGTTTATGACGGAGCTTGTGGAAAGGACCTCTCATTACAGGCAGTAAGTGCCTTGAAAAGAATTCTAGAGTCCCAGAATGGTTTGAGTTGGGACCTTGAAGCTCATTGTGTTCCACCCCCTGCCATGGGCAGGGACACCTTCCACTAGACCCGGTTGGTCCAAGTTCCATCCCGCCTGGCCTTGGACACTTCCAGGGATGCAGCGGCAGCCACAGCTTCCCTGGGCACCTGTGCCAGGGCCTCAGCACCCTCACAGGGAAGATGGGCCCTTACAGGTGCTTTTCATGCAGGTGTTTCTTTTGCCTTCACTTCTGACAGCTGCTGTCTCTGCTCCCCCAGCAAGAGGCAGTGTGCTGGATGGGTGCTGGATAGAGGTCCCGGAGCCCAAGAGTTCCAATGAGGCATGCAGTCCCCTGAGCTGGTGTCGTGAGGATGAAAGCAAAGCCTTCAGGTGGGCTGGGAGCTCTACTCTCCAGTTCTTTCTGTTGCTCACACAGGTACCGGGTCATGAAGAATGACTACTCGGAGCTGGCAGTGAGCCCCAGGCAGAAGGGAACTGAGGCACCAGGGTGTCAACGTCTCAGCAGGAGTCAGCAGGATTTTCTTGCTGTTTTTGTTTTTGTTGATCAAACAGCCCTTGCTGCTTGTTCCAAGGCGGTGGGGAAACTGGAGATGAGTGCTTACCTCCTGGCAAGATTCCCACGTCACCCAAACTCTTCTCATCTCCCCTAATGTCCAATGGCAACAATTAGTCCTTGCCAGCTGCTGTTGCTAAAGCACTCCTGGTTCCAAGAGTTCTGCTGCTGTTGCCAAAATGCCTTTGCTTTTCCATTTCACTCAGAGGGACCTGTGCATGGGTTTTCTTTAGGCACTAATTGCTTGTCTGAATGAATCCATCTCCCTTCCCATTCCATCCTGTAGAAGCCGGATCTCGCTTGTTCCTTGCACGGGCTGTCTGTCAGACCTGCTGAGCTCTGTCATGCTGGCGTGCCACAATGCAGTGGATTTCGGCATCATCCACCTGAGAAAAGCCTTTGGTCCATGCCTGCGTCCCTATTTCAGACTGTACATGAACACTGTGGACTTCTTCCTACTCTACCTGGAACAGTGCAGCAGTGCAGAAGCTCAGCTATTAGAGCCCTCCGTGGGAGAGACTTGAATTCATCTAGGAAGTGTTTCCAAAGGCCTTCTGTGCAATCCTTGCTGCTTTCTTTTGTGATAATTTATATCCTGGGAGCGTGGCAATTCATTTGACTTTTCCAGCATGTGTTTACTGATGTTTGCCTTTGGAGATGAAGAAGAGATGTTGGAAGCTTTAAACGGTGCAATGCTTGATATGGTGAGGTGGCTCTTTGTGTTTTCTGTCTAAAATAGCAGCTGAATTTTGTCACATTTTGTGTGGTATAATGGAGGGCACAGCCAACTGAAGGCACTACGAGTGGCATTTATTTACATGGCAAAGCATTGTATCAGTCTTTGTTCCACCCTCTGCGGGAAGAACCTTTGCCTGATCTCCAGCCTGACCCTCTCCTGGCACAGCTCCAGCTGTTCCCTTGGGTGCTGTCCCTTGGGAGGAAGATGCAGTCCATGATGAGGTCTCCTCCTCTTCTCCAAGCTGAACAAGGCAATTGACCTCAGCTGTTCTTCATACAGTTTCCCTTCTTGTCCTTTCATCTTCACAGCCTTCTTTGGATACTCTCTGCTAGCTTTATATCCTTATGATGATATCAGAAAGGCTGCTGCTCTTTCCTCCCTGCATGTCATGACCCAACTGTACTGTATGCTGTGCATGACATGATCCTGGGGGATCCAGCACTAATAACAGCCGTGGTATTTGTTTACGTGTTGTAAATATTTGTGTTTTCCTGATGAAAAGTTTCTAATGGAGCCAGGTTTTAAAAGATTCACGTGCCACTTAGCTTGCATCATAAATTCTTGAGATAAATTTGCTTTCTAAAAATTATTTCTCCCATATCATTTGTATGCCTTGGATGTGAAAACTGTGCTTTTAGTTTTCTCCTTTCCTATATAAAACCTGCTGTGTGCTTGTCCATAGCTCTAGAGATCTCTTCTCTTGTAAATGTGTGAATTTAACTGTAAGGTCTAAGTGCTGGAGTCAGTCTGCCCAGTGCTGCACCCAGGGGCGCCAGCCTGCGCCCCACACGCCGCTCCCTTCCCCGGGCCGCACGGGCTCTTCTCCAGGCTGCTGTGGCCCCGAGCCGGGTGCCGATGGAGCCCCGGCCCAGCTGGGCTGTGCCACAGGACGGCACCCGGCCCTCTGCCCCCTCCAAAGGCCGGCGCCAGCGGCTGCTGGCCGCACCTCAGGGCTGTGTGGCCAGGGGAGGCCAGGGCTGGGTGCAGGGAGAGCCTGGCCAGGGCATGGCCACTGGGTGTTGCCAGGGCAGTGGGCAGAGGCAGGGCTGGGGGCCAGCCTAGGACCCCATGACTGCCCAGGGCATGGTGCTGTGGCTGAGACCCCCCTGAAGCAGAGCTCTGGGCCCGCAGAGGTGCTGCCACAATGGGGAGGGCAACGCTGTCTCCTCGAGCAGGGCTGAGGAGTCACTGCTGATGAACGGGCTCTGGACGCTGCAGAAACAGCACCAGAGTGTGCGCAGGAATGTGTACAAGAAGAGCAAATCTACTTCCAGCACTTCTTTTGGCTGCTCCTTCCACTTAGTGGCCATATTCAGAGACAGAGAACAGTTCCTCATCCCAGAGTTACCCCTATCCTTTCCACTTTCCCAAAGCACTGGCCTTAGCTGGGCACACAGCAAATGCTGTATTAAACGTAAGGCCCTGCTTCCTTTTTTTTTTTTTTTTTACCCCAGAATGCAAGAAAAACATGCAGAAAAGCACAAGAAAAGATGACTGTCTCTGTAGAATGTCTTTCTCCTGTGAAACTCAGCAGCTGATGGTGTTCTGGTGCTATTGTTACTCCCTTCTCTGAAAAACAATCATTTGGGGAAGGAGCAACCTCATCTGACAGATACCAGGTGTT
>VZRN01001790.1:218688-244477 GCA_013397935.1 Dasyornis broadbenti | reverse complement strand
GATGCCTTTATTGCCGCCTGGATCACAAACAAGGAGTTTACAAGGAATCTGATAAAAATAATCCCCCGCTGCAGTCAGCATGGAAAGATGTTCCAAGAGGAATTCATGATGGATGCAAATTCCCAAATATTTTCACTACTGCTGTGCCACTCTTAGAAAATGCCACCTCGGTTCCTGGGGACCACGGTGTCCCAGCTTTCTGGAACTGGGATAACATCACCAGAAGGGCTGGAGGGATGAGGCAGCAAAACTTCCAGCAGGTGTGGAATCTCCTAATTCCACCTGATTTCCAATTATTTATTTTTATCATTTCTCTTTCCCCTTTTTTTGTTTTGTGTGTCTGTCACTGGGGACTCAGCCCAACGCATTTCCCAGCACATGGATGGGCAGGACACACAGAATTCCAGAATTCTGCAGTTCACAAGCTGAAGGAGATGAGCTTCTGGATGCTAATGGTATCCAAAGGGAGAGGAATTTCTCCTCCTGCTCCTGCTCTCCTGGCACTGCTCAGCCCTGAGCTCTCAGATCAGCTGTGGCACTCAGCAAAAGCTCCTGCAGAAGGAAATAATCTGTATTTTTCTGCTCTGTTGGGTTCTGCAGGGATGCCGAGCTTTATCAGAATCAAGCACCGGGGAAAGAAAATGGAAAGCGTTGGGAGAATAAAGTGAGGGGCAGAGAGGAAAATCCCCCACAAGGGACACACAAGCTCTGTCCAGAGCAAAGGGGATGCTGTGTCCTGCTGGAGAGCTCCATAAATTCCAGAAATAACCAACCAAACTCCCTGGATTTTGGGAGCTGTTTCAACCACGCATCCCTCGTTCACCTCTGACCACTGCACTGCTCCAGGAAAACTCAATCCCTCTGGGGATTTCCTGCCGTCCCAGGAGGAATTTCTGGCTCCCTCAGTCCTGCCCTCGCTGCTGCTCTGGGCTCTGCTTCCACCCCAAGGCAGGGGACATGGACCCAACAGAAAATCCCAGGATGGTTTGGGTTGGAAGGGACCTTAAAGCTCATCCCATCCCATCCCTGCCATGGGCAGGGACACCTCCCACTATCCCAGGCTGCTCCAAGCCCTGTCCAGCCTGGCCTTGGACACTGCCAGGGATCCAGGGGCAGCCACAGCTTCTCTTGGAATTCCATCCCAGCCCCTCCTCACCCTCACAGGGAAGGATTTTTTATCCCTTTTGTACCTTTATCCTTCCCTCCTCAGCAGCTCCAAGCCCACCAGGAGCCCCGTGCTCCACACCTGTGCTGTGATGTTTATTCTCTTCAGCCTCTCCCCAGGAATTCTTCCAGGCAAGGACATCAAACCCGTCCGTGAGACGGAAATGAAAAGCTCCCCTCTGTGAGGAAGGATTCCTCACCCTCACCACTGACAAAGGGAGAGCTGCACAGGGCTGTGTTTTTAAGAGGAGATCTGCATTTATGTAAAATTCATATCTTGCCCCAAGCAACAAGAGGCTTTCAGGAGAGTCAGGCAGGGGTCTCCAGCTCCTGCTCCCCAAATCCCTTTGATTCCAGCACAAAGGAGCAGGAGCCTGCAGGATTCTGGTTTAGGTTGAAATCCCAAAAATGGATCATTCTGAGCCTGCTGTGGAACCAGGGAGATGGGCACCCAAAAAACCACACTCAGCCCTGCAAATCAGCCATCACACACAGCCTGTGCTGCACCAGGATGTCCTGTGATTGGCTTTGATCTGTTATTGGTCAATTAGAAATGGCTTTGATCAGTTATTGATCATGGTGATTTCCTGCGCTATCAGAGCTCGACACAGCCTCACCCGCAGGCCTCTCCCCTCCCCAGCCACCTCTGCTCTGCTGCCCACAGCCTGTGCTTGGTTTTGATCAGTTATTGATCATTTAGAAATGGCTTTGATCATTTAGAAATGGCTTTGATCAGTTATTGATCAGTTATAAAAAGCTTTGATCAGTTATTGATCGTGATGATTATTCCTGCACTATCAGAGCTTGACACAGCCTCACCCGCAGGCCTCTCCCCTCCCCAGCCACCTCTGCTCTGCTGCCCACAGCCTGTGCTTTCAGGAGGAAAACAAGAACCAAATTATACAAATCAGCATTCATGTGTTCTTTTAGAAGCACTTTTCCATCTCCAGTCACTTTCAAAATGAAGAGCAAAGGTGCAGCACTGAAGGGTTTCCACCACACAGCAGCAGCAACTCTTTTTTCTTCCCCTGCTGCCGAGAGGTGGAAAAAAATCCAGATTTTAATACATCCCTGTGATCTCAATCATCTGTATGATCTAAGAAACTCGGTGCAAAATGAGGTGGCAAAGCTAAGAGCTTTACAGCCCTTGAGTCTGTAAATTCCAGATCCCATCTCCCCACATGCTGGCGATGTTCCAGCTTCAGCCCTTGATTCCTGCAGCGGTCCAAACCCAAAACTCAGCTGCAACAAACACCAAATCCCTGGCTGACCCCGAGGCTTTGAACATCAAGGGACCGGCGCGTCCCCAAAATCCAGACATTGGCTCAAGCAGCTAGAGATTAAACAAACCAAACCAGCAAACAAAAAATCAAACCCAAGGAAACAAAGCACCACCACCAACAACAAAAAAAAAAAAATAAAAACAAAAAACCAAAAAAACCTCTGCAGAAACGACCAAATAAAACCCTGAGATTTTTAACTGCCAGAAACAACAAAATAAAAACCTGAGATATTTCAACTGCCTTGAGTTTGAGCTTCCCCTTTCCCCAGGCTGCGCTGTCACACCAAAGGCATCATCAACATTTCCATGCCCCTCCCCAGCATTTCAGTGGCACCAGCAGCCTCCTGATGGGTTTTCAGGGCGACAAAGCAGCGCTGGCTGCACTGACCCAAATCAGTTTAATTCCAGGGAGTTCTCTTGCGTCTGGATCCTGAATTAAGGTTTTTTCCCCAGCCTGTCCCCATCCTGGGATTCCCCCTGCGAGGGAAGGACAGGGCAGGATGTGTGGGAAGGGGACACAGAGGGATGTGGCACCCACCTCTCTCAGTCACATCTTCCCCCAGGGCTAAAATCACCTCATCTTCCCTTTCCATAGCCAGGAGGAGACAAGAAGTGATGGCCTTACCCTGATAAGACACCCAGCACCAAGTTGAGCATGAAGAAGGAGCCAATGATGATGAGGGGGATGAAGTAAAGCCAATTCCAGGTGTTTCCTGCAGCATCGTTTGTCTGGAAACAAAGGGAAAAAGGAGAGGTAAACACAGGTGTTATTTCAACTCGGAAAGAAAACACCACATAGAACCTGCAGGGCAGGGCAGATTCCCCTTGGAATTCCATAGGGAATTCCAGCACTGATGTCGTGGGTCGTTCTGCTGTGGTCACTGTCCCCTGTGCGGGGGCCACACCTCAAATCCTGTGTCCAGGTCTGGACTCCTAAAGAAGGACACGGAGGGGCTGGAGCAATTCCAGGGAAGGGGATGGAGCTGGGGAAGGGCCTGGAGCCCCAGGAGCGGCTGAGGGAGCTGGGAAAGGGCTCAGGCTGGAGCAAAGGAGGCTCAGGGGGAACCTTGTGGCTCTGCACAGCTCCTGACAGGAGGGGGCAGCCGCGGGGGTCGGGCTCTGCTGCCAGGGAACAGGGACAGGAGGAGAGGGAACGGCCTCAGGCTGGGCCAGGGGAGGCTCGGGTTGGATATCAGGGACATTTCTTCACTCAAAGGGTTCTCCAGCCCTGGTCCAGCTGCCCAGGGCAGAGGTGGAGTCCCCATCCCTGGAGGGATTTCAAAGCCATGTGGGGAACGTGGGTCCGTGCTGGGGCAACGCTCAGTCTTGATGACCCTTAAAGGCCTTTTCCAGCCTAAACAATTCCATGGTTCCATGAGTTCCAGGGCTCCAGGCTGACCCTGCTGCAGGACCCAACCTCGTTTTTGAATGGCCTCACTCTGTGCAGGGTTTCTGCCCCAGCCTCCTCCCTGCCCACCTGGGCTCTCACTCCCCTGTGCTGAGCACCAGCACCGAATTTCCATCTCCAGGAGGGAACCACAGCTTTCTCTGGAGCTGGGCTGCACTCGGGGCCGGGTGTGGCTCTGTGCCCAGAATCCGCGCTCCCACAGACACGGAGTCTGCAAGAAACCCGGGATCCATGGAGCAACTGCAATTCCACGGCTCCTGACTCAGCACCTCGGGCTCCTGCCAGCCAAAGCCAGCCCGAGCGAGCAGCGCTGGAGAGGGAGGGGAGGGAAGGGAAGGGTGGCTGGGTTTATGACAAAGTTTTCTGCATTCATCAGCCTCAAGGGAGCTCTTTGGGGAAGTGCTGAGAAGGAAAATGTCACACGGCCATTGACAGAAACCCCGTGCTGAGGAAAACGCAAATTCCTCTCTTGTCAGGGAAGAACGCAGCAATTTGAGGGACTGATGTTGGGTGTGAGGGTGATGCCTGATGGTTTTTGTCTTTTCTTTTTTATACCCTTTTTATACATTTTACACCCCTTCACTTCTTCATTGCCTGTTTTGTCGTTCCAGTCCTCTCTCTCTCACTTTGCTTTCAGCTCTTTCCTTGCCCTGTTCTCCTGCCCTGCGTCTCTGCAGACGCGCAGAGGGGACAAGGAAATTCATCCTCAGTGCTTCTCCCCGAATGCACGAGGGAGGAAAGAGCCGATGATGATGGGAGGGATGAAGTAAAGCCAATTCCAGGTGTTACCTGCAGCACCATTTGTCTGGAAACAGAGGAAAAGGAGAAGCGGGGAAGTGCCTGGGACAACTGCCAGAGCAATCCCAGGTTTTGTGTTTAGGGGCTGTTCCTCAGTTCTCATCTCATCAACCAAATGCCTTTGGATGGAGCAAGAGGATCCCACTCAGGCAGGACTCCATGGGGCCCTTCCAGCTCCGGATATTCCCTGGTGAGGCTGGGAATGCTGTCAGCCCGGCAAGGGGGGCTGGAGAGCCCATGGGGAGGAGCTGGAGGAAGGAACAGATGGGAGAAGGGAAAACCACATAAACATGCAACGGGAGTGCAGCAGGTTCACCACTGCCAAATGATCGTTTATCATTTATTTATCCGTTTGAAGCCCAAACTTGGCGACGGATCCACAATTCCATGCCACGATCAAAGCCCTTAAAAACGAAATGTGTTGAAATACATCTCATTAAGCACCCTTCCCTCAGCATCCGCTGGATTTCCTTCTGCTCTGGGCAGGGCAGGGCCTCGCTCTGTTTGCTCTGCCTCACCCACAAGGATCCAGGGCAAACTCTGGATCCGGTGACAAACACCAGGTAAAAATGGTGACAAACCTCTCCTGGAAAAGCAGAGCCTTCATGGATGTGTGGCACTTTCCCAGTGCTCCCAAGCGAGCTCGAACACAAGCACAGTGCACAGCATCCTGGCCAGAAAATAAAGCAATGCCTTGGCTCTCTAACATTAAAAACGTTGTTGGAGGGTTTTTGGGTTTTCCCGCAGTTTCAGTGACGGAGCTGCTCAGGCCCTGCTTCCCCATGCTAACAAGGTGGCAGCTGTGTCTGGCTTTCAATTCATCTCAAGATTTGTCTTGAAATAATCGACTCAAAAGCTGCTTGCACGGCGCTGCAGAGACCAGAGATGCTTTTATATCGCCTTTCATCTCCTGCCCTGCAGCCCTGGCCACTGCCCACCTTCCCAGGGCGTTCAGGGAGGCAGAGCCCGACTGCTCCAAGGGGAGTTTCCTCATCCCTGGCAGTGCCCAAGGCCAGGCTGGACGGGGCTTGGAGCAGCCTGGGATGGGGGAAGGTGTCCCTGCCCATGGTGAGGTGGAACGAGGTGATCTTTAAGGTCTCTTCCCACCCAAACCCATCTGGGACTCACATGGTGGATGGAGTTTCTTGTTGCTGCTCCAGCCCCGTCCCATCGCCAGGAAATGCCCAAAAGGCCTCGCCTGCTCCAGCACCCTTCTCCCAGCTCATCTCCATCCCCTCACGGCCTCTCCAGGCTCTCTGCCTGCTTTTGGCTCCTTCCCCATCCCCACGGAGCCTCAGAGCCACCAGCTCACCCCAGATCCCACTGCAGACTCCAAACAGGGCCGACCAGAGGGAGCAGGAGCTGCTTTGGGAGGGGAGGGAGCTTTACTTATAAAATACCCTTTAATGCGAAAAACAAACGGTGAAGGAGCTGCCACATCAACGTTTGCAGAGCGGCGGGCAACAGAGGAGGGATTTAATTCGGCACAGACAGCCAAACACCACAGACCATTTGCTTTTACCGTGTTTTAAATCAAAATACAAAATACAGTACACCTCGATTTACTCATTGCATCTAATCAATGGCACAGCCTGACTTGTTCAGGGCAATTAAAGGGTAATGTTCCCTCAGTTAAGTGCTTTTGCATTGAGGGGAGCTCTCAGCTGTCTCTGAGAGGCGAACTCTCCTCACCCTCCGTCTGATTTTTCACAACTCGCTCCTCACTCTTTCTGATAATTAGTGAAGCTATTTACGGGTGATTTATTCCTGTTCTTACGTTTCAGTGAGCACAGGAATTACTAAGAATGAAATCCAAAATGTTACAAGCACGTACGAGAGAGCACACGGAGCCCTGCCCTACAATGGAAACAGGAGAAAAAAGCAGGGTTTTTTTGGAAGAGGTTTTTTGGAAGGGTTTTTTTGGAAGAGGTTTTTTGGAAGGGTTTTTTTTCATCTTTTCAGTCTCCTGTAGCCTTTCTGACCCAGAAACACCACCCAGGCCTGCCCTGAGGGGGTCCCTGCTGTAGGAAAAGAGAGCCCGAAATGGCCTCTGCACTCCCCTCACATCAAAGTCCTGACAAAGGCTGAACTCCTGGGGATTCTCCAAACCCCTGGGGATTCTCCAAACTCCTGGCACATTTATTCCAGTCCATGTTCTTGAGAAGATGCTCTCTCTTTAGGGTTTTTGAGCTATCCCACTCTTCCTTCTCACCTTCACCCTCACCTAGATCATCACCCTTTTTAATCGTCATTTCCCACCTTCCCTTTCCCATGACAAGAGTCAGAAAGTCCCAAAAAAAGAGCGGAAGGGAGCTCTAGTTCCCTCAAATGCACCAATCCAGCGCTGGGCTTTCCCCTGAAAGCATCCAAACGCATAAAATCCACCCAAATACCAGAAGACTCCGGGTAAAATCCTCAAAGCTGGCAGCATTTTAATTTTGCACAATAGCAGGAGCTGTAGGAACACGCTTTAACCGCGGCTGTTGCAAGCAATAATAATGTTAATTCAGCCGAGTTTAAACAGAAGCAAATCCTTGCCTTTGTTTCTCCCCTTCTCCAGAGCTGGGGAGGCTGAAAAAGCAAAGCCACTGCTGTTTTCTGCCTTGATCCAAAGGCTTATGGCACCAATATATCAATACATAAATATGCTAACAGGGTTTCTTGATAAAAAATTCATTCCTTCCCCAGCTACCGTGAACTCACTCAGCTGCTTTATTCATGAGCCTGCCTGGCGCTGGGAAAGCTCTTCCACCGTCAAAAATAACAGGCTGGCCAAGGGACTCTATCTCTTTTTGAACGTTTTTGGTTTTCTTTTGTAGCCTCTCCTCCCTTTCTTTTATTTTTAAACAGCTCTGGGCTTGAATTATGGATGTAAACGCAGTCCGGGCTGTTCCTGTCGGGGCCAGGTGATGCGCGTTCAGGGCGAGGAGGGTCAGGCCTCGGGTTGGGGTTCTCAAAAGGAAATCTGTCTCAGCAAACACCGGGCCAGCCCCTCTCTGAGCCCCAGGGGGCACTTGGGGCACTCATCTGGAACACAAGGAGGATTTAAGGCCACTTGGACAGAGCTCTGAGCACCCCGGCCCAGTGGAAGCTGTCCCTGTCCTCGGCAGGGAGGGGAATGAGATGATCTTTGAGGTCCCTTCCGACCCAAACCATTCTGTGATTCCATGAGGATCCATTTGACACATTTGACCACAAATCCAAAAGCCACGGAGCTCACGAGATGAAAAGATTCCAGCAGTTTCACGAAACGCGACTCAAGCTGAGGTGCCGCAGGGGCAGCAAAACTCCCAGTGCTCTGTGATTCTGATGCCTGATCATTTTTGTCTTTTCTCTTTAAACCCTTTTTGTACATTTCACACCCTTTCCCTTTCCTTGCACCCTTTACACACACTCTGTGCCCCAGTCCCACACTCCTGTAATTCTGATGTTCAGCTCAGTTTGGGTTTTGCAAAGCGGGAAAACCAAACATTCACAGCAGGAGGCCAAGAGCTCTGCACGATCTCAGAACTGGAGGCTCCAACCTCGCATGGAGTCTCTCTCTCTCTCTCTCTCTCTGGAACAGATTTTGTAAACTGGGCTGGAATCTCATCTAGGGGGGTAATTAGAATAGGGGGACAGTTACTTCATCTGTTGGGTTTCTTATTGGGGGATTTTAGGTAGATTTGCTCATTTGGGTTTCCATAAAAATTGTATCCGCGTTATCCGGGGGGTGCTCTCGGCGTGTTCCACCTTTGACAAACCACGCACCTAAAATCCCATTAAAACCCAAAAAAATTCCCCTTTTTCCCTTTCCTGCTGTCTCTGCTTCATATTTCTACCAGCCAAAAAGGCAACAATTCCACCAGCACCTCCCAGCACCCATTTCCAGGTTCCTTTTCCAGAGCACACCGGAGCTGAGTTTTCTGGGAAGGGGCACAAGGAAGAGCGTGGAGGTTTTTGGGGTTGGGTTGTGCAGCTGGAGGGAGCACCTTGAAAAGCAGGCTCGGCTGCTGAGTTTGGAATTCTCACGGAGCACAAATCATTCATCGTCTGAGAAAACTCCTGGGCGAGTCCGGCTGCACTTGCAGCGCTCTCTGGGTGTGGTTTTGTTATTCTGCAGAGGCCTCGGGGATCTGCTGAAGAGCCGAGGCTTTCCCCAGATGTGCTCCAAAAGTCCCAAGGAGGGAGAAATACCCCCAGGCGTGAATGAATAAACCACAGGCACGGGGTTTGGCTGCTCAGGGACACACGGGATGCTCGGAGCAGGATGCATTCAGGCCCACACAGAGTTTTGCTGGTCTAGTGAGTAAAGGAGAATCAGCTTTTCCTGCCGCTCAGCAGTCCCCGGGCCCTGCAGCCCCTGGGTCAGCAAGGCAGAGCCAGTCACACGGAGCCATTCCCAGAACTCCACACCAATCCCGTGCTCCATCATTTTGTGCCTTGGAGCAGAGGAAATGGTGGGGCAAGGCCCAGAATCATTGCAAATAACAACAGCAGGCTTCCTCATCGCCTTCATGCACATCCGGATTCTTCCTGATTTTCTTTTTAAATATCTCCAGCACAAGCTCCCCGAGAAGTTTCCAGCAGCAGAAAATTGGTTGAATGAATCAAAGCCGTGATTCCATTATATAAAATCATAACCAAGGGCTGTTACACACCTGCATTCCCCAGGAGAGGATTGGGAATGAGCAGAATATCGATTTATTTAGGTTAGGCCACCTTCTCCTTCTTCTAATGAGACACCTCCAGCAGCTCGGCTTTTCCTTAATTATGAGCAAAAAAATATCCTTGTGGCTACATCTCGGAATTAACTGCAGCTCGGAGCTCAGTCCCACAGAATTGGGAACACAGCGGAGCCCCCAGGCCCAACAGCCCTTTGTCAATGCAATCCCTGCTCAGAACAAGATTCCAAAGGTATTTTATCCCTCCCATTTCCCTGCTTCAGACAAAGCAGAACAAAAACCACTTGGTCGTGATCCTCTCGGCTCCATCTAAAGATGTTTCACGAGGTTTCGTGAAGACGTTTTAGGTAGGAAAGGGCTGTCTCCTGCAGGAAAGAAGAAAAGGTTTTTCCTAACCACAAGCCTTGCCAAGTTGTTCCGAATTTGAATGAAAGCTGCCTGTGAAATTCCAAATCGAAGTGTGAAAATATTTACTCCAGTGTGTATTCATTAAGTCTGTAAAAAATATCGAGAGCGGCTCGGAACTGCTCCTCTCTGTATTCCGAGAGTCTTCCCTGGCAGGGGACAGCCCTGAGGAGCAGCAAGGGTTTATCAAACACTGATAAACAAACCAACCTCAAAAGGGGCTGGCACGCCCAGGGGTTTTTTGGGGATGAGCTGCTTCCCACAGCTCCTGGGTGATTTTCCTCCCGCAAGGGATTTGCTGGATTTTAAAATCACAGAATGGTTTGGGCTGGAAGGGAATTTAAAGCTCATCCAGTGCCATCCCCTGCCATGGGCAGGGACACCTTCCACTGTCCCAGGCCTTGGACACTTCAGGGATGGGTGCAAAACCAAGAAAAAATAGAAATGTTGCTGAAATTTTAAAAAAAAGATTTAAAACTTTCCATTTGAAAGGCTCTGTGGCACCAGGAACTTTATGGGTTGCTTGAGAGGTGGGGGCTGCCCCTGGATCCCTGGAAATGTCCAAGGCCAGGCTGGACAGGGCTTGGAGCAGCCTGGAACAGTGGAAGGTGTCCCTGCCATGGCAGGGGTGGGGTGGGATGGGATTTAAAGTCCCTTCTAGCCCCAGCCATTCCAGGATTCCATGAAAACAAGCACTGGAATGTCACCAGAGGCAGACAGAGGAGAACGATGACGCCTTCTGCCCCTGAGCAGTTCCAGCCTCCACCCGGTGCATCCCAAAACACCGACCCCAGGTGACCCCATCCCTGTCCTCCCTCACCCCTGCTGGGGGCACAGCCCCGCCCCAGCCCTGCCCATTCCCATCTGTGCAATCCCCAATCCCAAACCCGCCCTGAGCTGCCCTGAACCCACACGGAGCTCCCAGCTCATCCCACAGCTCCAGCACCCAACGTTGTCAGCAAAACCTTCCTCCCAGCGCTCCCACAGCCTCTTCTGTGTCGGAGCATGGATTTGGGGCTGCTGTCAGCACTGCAGAATCAGATGAAATCTCCACTTTTGGTTTCCTCAGAACCGTCCTGTCGCTCTGTGTCACCGCAGCCGCAGATGCAGCAGGGATGGCAGAGGACTGGCACGCTCTGAAAGCACCCAGCTGCCTTTCCCATCCTGGCTGGGAAAGCGATCGCCAGGCACGTTCAGAGCTGTTTGTACCCTCGGTGCTTTCATGCTGTCGAGCTGCAAGTGGATTTCTTCAGCTGGAGGTTTTTTTCCTTGGCAAGCCCCCATGATTACGCTGCTGTTTGGAGAGATTTCATTGCTTTTCAGAGAGCAACTGCTGCCTTGAAGAGACTCTTGAAGCTTGTCTGATATATGTCACTCTCCTGCTGTATATCTGAGGTGTCTCCTATTAAACCTGGAGGTGGCCACCCCACCGTCATTTTGAATAAATCTTCCGAGACATGAAATAAACCCCAGAAGGTTGAGGGAGGCACTTCAGCTCTCGCTCAGCACTCGCGACTCGAGCGCTGTTGCGAGCAGGGGAATGTGCTGGAGCGGGGTTGGAATGTCTCAGTCCTCTGAGCCTTGGAGGGAATGCCCACGTGGGCACGGGGTCAGCCAGGCTGTGTTCCCAGGCAGGGATGGAGACCCAGCCACGGGCACAGACCTGCAGCACTCCTGGCATTCAAATATTCCGAAGCCATTTTAGCCTCAGGCTCGCTCCGCGTTTCCTGTTCCAGCATCTTTGGATTCCTGCAAACCTTCCCGAGGAGGAGGAGGAGGAGGAGGAGGCGGAGGAGGAGGCATGCACAGCCTGCCATGCAGTGACTGCATCCCTGAAAATCCTGGGAACGCAGCCCTTTGGCAGACAGGCCCTGCCGCCCCGAATCCGGGAGGAAAGCGGGAACAATGGAAATCAGCCAGGGCAGGATTGAGGCTGGGGTGGGGCTGCTGTGCTGACAGCTCATGAGCTCCCCCAGGATCCATCATTGTGCACATCCCTCCTTCACCACGTGCTTCCCTCTCACAGGGGCCAGCAGAAGCTGCTGCTGCTGCTTGTTCAGTGCTCCAGGAGCCATTTTTCCTACAAACCTGGATGCTCCCATCAATTTATTCCAATTTATTGCTGGTTCCATGGAGGGATTTTTCCTAAAAATCTGTGGATGCTCCCATCGATTTATGCCACTGCTGGGTTCCATTCACCCGAGCGGGTCTCATTGGTAGAAAGTTTGTTGCTCCAAAGCCTGGACTGAGGCTTCTCCCTGGGGAAAAGTGTGGAGGAATCCACTCCATCTGCTCCTCAGGAGAGTTTGGACACAGAGCTCCAGCCAGGGATTCAAGGCACAGAGAAATTTGGATGTTTTGACACCGGTAGCTCCACGTGGGTGCTAGGTGAGTCTGTTCACACCAGGATTTTTGAAAGTTGAGATGCGGAGATGCCTGCCACACACCAGTGATAATTCAATGAACTTTGACCTAAAAGACCCATTTTTTTCTACATAATAATAAACCTGTCTGATCCTCTCAAAAACCACAGGTTGTAACAACATAATGGCATGGAGGAAGCTTAAATCCAGCAGGAAACACAGGTGAAAGCCATAAATATGGATTTCTCTATAAAAGTCTCTGTGGGTTTGCTCTCTAAGCAGCTGGAAGAAGGTGTGTAAATGGGGCATGGGGGGGACACAGGCCACGTGTGGGCTCTCTCTGTTGGGATGGACTTCACTCATCCAGAATTCCCAATGTGCTTTTGTGCCCATTCCATGATTTGGCTGAGCTGTTCTGAGCTTTTTGTGCGAGGCTTTGGCCACCCCTAAGCACGTCCCTGCCTTTTAGCACCAGTTCCGCCAAAGCGCCATCCACAGGCGAGGTTTTTCCCTTCTTCCCCCGCAGCTTTTCCCTCTCAAGCCCATCCCGCACTCGGAGCTGCTGCCAGGCTCTTGGCTGCCTGCTCCAAACCCTGCCCTACTTTCCAGCAGATGATTGGTGATACCGAGCCACAAAACCAACAAAATCAACGTGAACCCCCCCAGCTGCAGGCCGAGAATTATCATTTATGAGCACGTCGGACATGGCTGGTTCTTATTAGCGAATTCAAATCGCCCTAACTCGATAGCGAGCGCAATTGAGCTCTAACAGCATTAGCAGATTTTTCTCCTCTTTATGAAGCTGCAGGGAGAGAGAGAGACAGAGCACAATGGAACAGCTCGGGGGCTCAGCTCCCGTCTCCAGCACGGGTGCACGACACCAGCGCGTGACACGTGCGCCGCTGGCTCTGGCCCCAGCGCGTCTCCGGGGGCAAATGCGCGGTGACAAGGAGAGTTCAGCGCTGGTGAACATCAGCTCCCGAGGGAGACTTCTCCCTAAGTCAGGGCTGGAGGGGATTTTCACAGAATCTGTGGCCCGGCTGTGAGGCAGATGCTGTGTGCCCTTGGCTCCAAGATGCTTTGAAAAGCTGAGGTCAGAACAGGCTCTGCTGTGGACAGAACCGTGGGGACGTTTCCTCCCACACCTGTGGGCACTGCGTGTTTCAGGATTCATTTTCCATCTGTTTGCTCCTCATTCCCCACAGTATCCTGCGTTATTGGAGTCCCCCAGAGGCTGCTGGGCACTGCCCAGGCTCCCCAGGGAACGGGCACGGCCCCAAGGCTGCCAGAGCTCCAGGAGCGTTTGGACAGCACTGCCAGGGGTGCTGGGGTGTCTGTGCAGGGACAGGGGCTGGATTGATGATCCCGGTGGATCCTTCCAGCTCAGGATGTTCTATGATTCCATGATCTCCAAGAGATCCATGTCCACCCCTCTGGAGGCCCAGCTAAATCCCAAGCTGTGTCCCAGTGGAAGCAGAGCACCCCTGATCCCACGTTGCTCTTGGGCAGCTCTGAATGCCAAGCCTGGCACAGCCCCTGCTCTGTTCTCCCAGGACTGGGCACTTCCAGCCCTGGCTCCTGGCACCCCACATCCACCTGGAGCAAAGCCTGATCCTTGGACACGGCAGAGAATGCAGTGGCAACAAAGGAATCCTGTCAGAAATGTGCTGTGGGATGCAGAGGGGCAAAACGAAACCTCTCCGTGTGCTCATTTTCCCTGAATCTCTCCTGCCCCTCCAAGCCCCGGCACCATCCCAGCAACAAAACCATCTCTGGGCTGGGCTGGAAATGGAACAGCAATCACAGCCCAGCCTTTCATTTCTGTATCTTCATAGGAATGAAGAAATTCAAAGACATAAAGGGGAATGAAAAATACCGAGTGAATCATAAGCTATAATAATTCAGGGAGGGTAAAGTTCCAGTTGGGGTCCAATTTAAGGCAGATTTATATTTTGTTTGAACTGTTCATTCCTACTCACAAGCATATTAGGTTAGGGCCAGTCCACAGTCTTGAAACACCCACTGGACACTAATATTTGTCAGCAGGAAATAGAAGAAACATAAAAATCTCCTGCCATTAAGATCAAGAGAGAGCGAGGGTGCACTTTGACATTTCTCCTTTCCTGCAAGGAGCCCCTGCTCTGCAAAGCAAATTCCACCTTGGAGCTTCAAACTCCTGCAGAGGCAAGAGAAAAGGTGAAAACCCAGCTCGGTGAAAGTCAACACCGAGGCTTCTGACAGCTCCAGATGAATCAGGTTGGATTTTCTGGGACCACAAGCACAACCCTCAGCTCCTTGGAAGTTCCTGGTGCAGCTCCCACGTCCAAGGCACGATGGCAGAGGGGAACAGAGCAGAGCAAATGGTGCTGCCTGGGAAGGACGCCAGCAAGGAGCTCCAACAGCTCCTCAACCCACTGAGGATCCCATGGGAAGCCCTGAGCTCCAAACTCATCCCAGCCACACTGCCAGGCCCACAGCAGCTCCCCAGGAGAGCTCCCTGGCTGCTCTTTGTAAGGAATGCTGAGAACTGAGCACAGCAGAAGAATTATTTTAACTGAGGAATTCATGGGCAGGCACAAAATTTTCAGGCTTTCTCGCTTTGCAAAACAAGGGGAGCTTCCCCTGGCAACCAGTGGAGGGTTTGACGAGGGACAATAAGGGTTTTGTACAGGCAAATCTGGGAACTGCTGCACAGAAAAGGAAAACAGGGGTTGGACTATTGCTTCTTTAAAAGGTTCTCCACCTCCACAGAGCCCATATTAGCAAGGGATGAATCACTGTCATTCACAAACACCAAGCTCGTAAACAAGGGGATCTAAAATGATCCCAAAATGATCTTCATTTGAAAACTCGGTGTGGAGGGGAATCAGGCCTCAGGAGGACTCAGATCCCAGGGCACCCCAGCAATGGCATTGTTTCCTCCCACCTCTGGGTTTGCCCAGTACAAGGCTCTCTTCACCCCGAGGCTGCCCCAGCAGATGCAAAACAGAAAAGACCCCATCAATGCTGACCTGGTCCTCACTGTGGAGAGACACAAGTCCTGCCACTGGCCCAGCCTGGCCCTGGACTGGTCCCGGCCTGGCCCTGGACTGGTCCCGGCCTGGCCCTGAATTGGTCCCGGCCTGGCCCTGGCCTGGCCCTGAACTGGCCCTGAACTGGCCCTGAACTGGTCCCGGCTTCACAAAGCCACGGCAGGTGGCCCTGGAGCCTTGCCTTGAGCACAGCACTGCTGCTGGAGCAGGTTCTTCCCTAATTTCATGCTCTGCCCGTGCTTGAGGGATCCCTGACCCGTCTGCACTGGGTGAGACTGAAAACCCGCTCACAGCACTGGACTCCCACCCTGAGGGAAACACTTTGCTTACTCTATTTTAATGCATTCCCGGATCATGCAGGCTTGAATTTGCAGGAGGCAGATGTGCTCCATTTGCTGGAAAAAAGGTCCTTCCCCATCACCAACTTTCCTAAATCTCCTCTTGCTCCTTGGACACTTTTAAGCAGAATCAGGCCACAGCTGAGACAAACCTGCAGTTTGGAGTCCTGTTCCAATGCTTTTGTGCTGCTGAGGCAGGAAGGTCTTTTCCCCAGCTTATTATTAAAGAATTTCACCCAGTTGATGATTCAGCCTCTTTGCTTCCTTCAAGCATAAATCAGCTCCCAGATAAAGCCTTGCTAGGGAGCTTTCATGGGCCCCAATTAAAAGGAAAAGTCTCTGGGAGTATGAACAGTGGATCAGCAAGGAAAAAACGGGCTGAGATTTGTGAACTTGCTTTCTCTTTGCCCTCCTAATTCCTCAGTTTGTCACAGGACAAGGAGTGAATATTTACGAGGCAGATTTCCAACTGCAAAGGCTGTGCTGAAGCCTTTGATGCTGTGTCTGTAAATCTGTGGGAAGGCTGGATCTGGACCACCTCTGAATTCATCTCAAGCCTTTGGGAAAAACTGAAAATCCTTCACAACAAACCCCTCACTTTGGACAGCCCTGAGCCAAACCACCCGACCCAAATCCCTCTTTCCTGAACATCCTTGGACACCAAACTCCTCAGTTTTCCTGACGCCACACAGACCAACCTTTTCAGCCTCCAATCTGCTTTCAGGACAAACTTTGTCCTGAAACTTTTGTCCTTTTCAGAACAAAACCCCCTCCTCCCTGGGTTCAGTTCCTGCTGAGCTGGGAATTCACGTCTCGCTCTGTGACTGATCCCTGCAAACCAAAACCCCTGACTCTCCTGATCCACCCCACAGCCACAGCAGCAGCAGGAAGAGGGGAGGGATAACAAAGCCGTGTTGGTGCAGGACAATCAATGCAGCCCCGTCTGGCAGCAGGAAATGAATGGGCCATTAAGGCAGGAGTTGTAACCTCAGCCTCCCTGGGATGGTCTCAGCCCCAGCCTGCCTGGAATCGCAGGGAATTCGGCCCCAGCAGGGCTGGCTGCTCCAGCAGTGGAAAGGGAGAGCTTTGTGCAAGCAGGGGGGAGAAATTATCCCAGCCAGAGCCAGCCTGTGGTGGGGGCACACAAGGGAAGGGGTGAAGGAAGGGCTCGGCTAAGCCTGAGGAACAGCAGCTTTTAGAGAATCACAGATTTGGGTGGGAAGGGACCTTAAAGCTCATCCCATCCCACCCCTGCCAGGGCAGGGACACCTTCCACCATCCCAGGCTGCTCCAAGCCCTGTCCAGCCTGGCCTTGGACACTGCCAGGGATCCAGGGGCAGCCACAGCTGCTCTGGGCACCCTGGGCCAGGGCCTCCCCACCCTCCCAGGGAACAATTCCTTCCCAAGATCCCATCCATCCCTGCCCTCTGGCACTGGGAAGCCATTCCCTGTGTCCTGTCCCTCCATCCCTTGTCCCCAGTCCCTCTCCAGCTCTCCTGGAGCCCCTTTAGGCCCTGGCAGGGGCTCTGAGCTCTCCACACAACCTCCTCTTCTCCAGGCTCACAGTCTCAGCCTGGCTCCATAGGGGAGCTGCTCTAATCCCCTCACCAACTTCATGGCCTCGTCTGGACGTTCTCCAACAATTCCACATCCTCCTTATCTTGGAGGCACCAGAACTGTGTGTTTTTCCCTGTTTTCATCAGTTAGCAGGAGGAAAAAGCTCCAGCCTTTTTTCTTCCTAATGCTTAATCACAGTTTACACAGACCCCATCTTGCCTCTCGTGGTCCCACAGCCTTTTGCAAATCTTAATTAAGCAAAAGATTAAAAGTAGGTCCACAGCTCAGCTCTGCTGAGTATCCTGCACCAAGGGAACGCTGCTCTCCTTAAGGAGTCCAGAGCCTGGGGCGGGGAGGGAATCCAGCTCCACCACTGCAAAATTTTCCTGACGAGAAAAACCCAACATTTTCCTCAGCAGTGGAGAGCCCAGCTGGTGAAGTGAAACACCCTGAGCAAGGAATAACTTCCGCCACTCCCTCGTTGTCTGAGTCTAAAGCTGTGCTCACTCACTGCACCCTTCAGCTCTCGATGGGAGGGGAAACATCCCCCAGCTCCTTCCCGGGCTGGGTGCAGCAGGGACCAGGCTGGTCCAGGCAGCATCAGGGGGCAGCTGTGAACTGACTGGAGCTGGAGGGATTCCATCGGCAGAGGAGTGGCCACAATGAGGGAGCTGATCCTCCCGCTCTGCTCTGCCCTTTGGGACCTCATTTGGGGTTCTGTGTCCAGGTCTGGGGTCCTCAGCTTAATGAGGAGGATGTGGAGCTGCTGGAACGAGTCCAGAGGAGGCCACGGAGATGCTCCAAGGGCTGGAGCCCCTCTGGAGCCAAGCTGGGAGAGCTGGGGGATGCTCACCTGGAGAGGAGAAGGCTCCAGGGAGAGCCCAGAGCCCCTGGCAGGGCCTAAAGGGGCTCCAGGAGAGCTGGAGAGGGACTGGGGACAAGGGATGGAGGGACAGGACACAGGGAATGGCTTCCCAGTGCCAGAGGGCAGGGATGGATGGGATCTTGGGAAGGAATTGTTCCCTGGGAGGGTGGGGAGGCCCTGGCCCAGGGTGCCCAGAGCAGCTGTGGCTGCCCCTGGATCCCTGGAAGTGTCCAAGGCCAGGCTGGACAGGGCTGGGAGCAGCCTGGGACAGTGGGAGATGTCCCTGCCCTGGCAGGGGTGGAACAAGGTGAGTTTTAAGGTCTTTCCAACCCAGAGCATTCCAGGATTCTCTGACTTCCCTGCTGTTCCCTGTGCACCCCTGACAACTGCAGCCACAACCACCCCGTGGAGGATTCTCAGTCTCTGCTGACTGCTTTGGGCTTTTCTCTCCTTTTCCAATTTGATGGGCTCAGAGTAGGCCCAGAAGCTACCAAAACAAAAACCAAGGGCCCAGAAAACAGCACATGACTGAAGCTGTGAAAGAGCTGAGGCCTGCACGGGGAGGATCTTCCCCACCCACAGCTCCCAAGCTGCCACAGCTCAGCCAGGCCCTCGGCAGGCAGAGCCAGCACTCAGGGACAAGGGGCAGGGGCAGGGATGGCTCCTGGAGGAGTCACCTCTGCTGAGTGTCCAAACCACTCGCCCTCCACCCCACAGAACACCCCGAGCCCCTCGGATCTGTCAGATCCAAACATCAAACCCTCAGCTGGGCTCTCAGACCCGACCCAACAAATCCAACCCTGCAGCTCCTCCTGCTCCCAATTACATTAATGGGGATCTGGAGTGAAACTACCACAGAGCAAGCCCCAAAATCAATACCCCCAGAGTAAGCTCGGGGTTTTGCGTGTGGTCCGAGAGGCGGGGCGGGAGAAGATGATCTCACCCACCACATATTGATTAATCAATTCCAGCCAGGATGCTAATGGGCTTTTCTTACAACACTTGGCACCAGCAGGAAGGAGCAGGAATGCTGAATGAGAAGGGGGGAAACTGGTGGTGTGAGGGAGCTTCAGGATGAGGGGAGAAATGCAGTGGGGAAATGGACCCTGCTAGAGATGGCTTTAAGTGGTCGGAGACTGGGAATAAATGGAGGAACTGTGCAATGGAGGGAGAAGGGAATAAATCAGATTTATTGGCTCCAAACACAGCAGAATTGTACCTGGCAATTTGCTGTGGCTGAGGATAATCCTTTCCTGTTGCTACAAAAACCCTCCCAGGAAGGACTGAGAGAGCCCAGCATGGGCTGGAGGCCGTAATGAAGCAGCCTGAGCTCAGCACCAGCCTTCCAGCCAGGGAAATGGGCTGAGGGCATTAGGAATGCCTAATTTGGGGATTTTCCACATAAACTACGGGCTGAGATGAGAGCATTGCCCTGCCTGAAAGGCAGCAGGGGCTGGGGGAGGTTGTCCTGCTCTTTGTCAGACTGGGAAGGGTAAAACTGGCCAGCCACGAGGTTGGGATGGTCAGGGTCCTGCCTTGCAGGAGGCAAGGAAATTCAGCCTGGGGCGGGTTCTCTGCAGCCCACAGAGCCAGGGGTGAGGCTGAGTGAGAGATTTGTAAAAGCGTTCTGGGCTGACCAAAACCAGGCCTGGATTTCAGTGCTGGTGCCGCTTGCTGAGGTAAATCATAAATTTGATCAGCAAGGGCTACACCCAGTCAGGAGAGGAAAGCTCCAGGTACAAAATATGAAGGAATTGCTGGTGTTGCCGCCCAATTTGTTCCCTGTTTCCTCTGGGGCGCTGTGAGAAGGTGCTCCCGCTCCCCCAGCAGAGCACAGGAGCACCTTGGGGTGACACCAACTCCCACACTGCCACAACACCTCCCATCACAGCCTCAAACCACCCCAGATCCATGCAGAGGCAGACCCTCAGGAAAACAGCCACAATCCTCCGGCAAACCAAGCCATCAGGGGGTGCAAACCACGCCAACTCGGTTCATTTTTCTTCCAGAACCATCTTTTCCCAGCAGGGGACTCACGTTGTAGAGGATGTCGGTCCAGCCCTCCATGGTGATGCACTGGAAGACGGTGAGCACGGCGAAGAGGATGTTGTCAAAGTTGGTGATGCCGTAGTTGGGCCCCTGCCAGTATTCCCTGCACGTGGTGCCGCTCTCGCACTGCCGGGCAGGAGGCTCCTCTCCACAGGGAAAGTCTCCCACCTCCTCACCTGCAGAGAGGGAGAGAAGTTCCTGATGGAAACCAGCCTGAAAAGTGCCTGAAAGCATCCTGGAAAGTTCCTGACAGAAACCATCCCGAAAAGTTACTGATTGAAACCATCCTGAAAATTCCTGACACTGTTCTGAAAAGTTCCTGAAACAATCCTGAAATGTTCCTTAAACCATTCTGAAAAGTTCCTGGCTGAAACAATCCTGAAAAGCTCATGATTGAAACCATCCTGAAAAGCCATGGTGATGCACTGGAAGACGGTGTTCCTGACAAAAACCCTTCCGAAAAGTTCCTGACCGAAACCATCCTGAAAATTTATTGATTGAAAACATCCTGGAAAGTTCGTGACAGAAACCGTCTGACAAAAACCCTTCCGAAAAGTTGAAAAGCTCCTGACTGAAACCATCCCCAAAAGTTCCTGACAAAAACCCTTCCGAAAAGTTCCTGACCGAAACCATCCTGAAAAGTTATTGACTGGAACCATCCCCAAAATTTCCTGATTGAAACCATCCCCAAAAGTTCCTGCCTGGTGCTGCTGCATCCTCCNATCAGAAAAAGTTCGGGACAGAAACCGTCCTGAAAAGTTCCTGAAACAATCCTGAAAAGCTCCTGACTGAAACCATCCCCAAAAGTTCCTGACCGAAACCATCCTGAAAAGTTATTGACTGGAACCATCCCCAAAATTTCCTGATTGAAACCATCCCCAAAAGTTCCTGCCTGGTGCTGCTGCATCCTCCTGGCACCACTGCAAGGACTGAATTCACATTTTCACGTTTTGGGTTTTCTCGTGCCACCATGAACCCAGCACCACCCTGCTCTGCCCTAACCCATGTCCCCACGTGCCACATCCACACATTTTTGGACTCTTCCAGGGATGGGGACTCCTCCCCGGGCAGCCTGACCACCCTTTCGCTGCGGGAATTTCCCTGACCTCCAATCTAAACCTCCCCTGGCACAACCTGAGGCCCTTTCCTCTTGTCCTGTTACCCGGGAGAAGAGGCTCCCAAACTGCAAATAACGATGAGCTCGTGACAGTTCAATACCTCTGAAAGGCCTGAAACATCATTAAAACAGCAACAAAAAACACCCAAACAAACAAAAACAGCACCAAAAAAACCCAAAAAACAAAACAAAAACAACAAAAAAAAACCAAAAAAAAAACAAAAAAAAAAAAACCAAAAAACCCCAAAACAACAAAAAACCAAAAAACACTACAAAAATTAAAACCAACAATGTGGTAAAAGCAAGGATTTGGGGATGGCACACGTTTCAAACACCCTCAAAGTGCTGAATATTGGCTCTGCAATATTAAACCAAAAGGGCACCAGCGCCTTAAGCAAGACCTAGGTCTGAACAGCCCCAGAATTTTCCAGAAACAGATGTTGGAGCACAGCTGCATGAGGAGCCCCTGGTTTCACCCCAAGGCAGCACTGCAAGGTGCACTAAGGACTCCAGCACCTCCACAAGCTCCACATTTTTGCTCCAAATGGAGAGAAAGGATCCATCAGGGATGGTGCTTCTCTGCTGAGTTTCATTCCGGACCTAGAGAAGGCACAGGTGGATAAATCTGTCAGGAAGGAATATCCAGGAGGGTGCCCAGCATCCTCCAGGGTCACCTGGGCAGCGTTGCAGCTTGGAAAACTCCAGAGCTGAGTTTTCAGAATCAACAAACCCCCTCAGTAACAGCCCCACTTCGAGATGGGGAGGCGTTAAAGGCTTTTTCAAAGCGCCACGTGATGGTAACGGAGCAGCAAAAATCCAATTCACCGGGGCGGGGGGGGGGGAAAGCGGGAGCAGCGCTAACGAGAATTCGGAATAATCATTCCACGGAGGAAGGCAGGGCCGTCACTGTGGAGCAGGAGCGAGGTGTGTGTGGATTTGTGGAATCCATTTGTGACACACTTTGCTGTTGACTCAACGCCCGGCGCGCGGGGCAAAGCTCCAGCTCCCATCTGGGTCAGCACAGGCTCCCAGCAGGGCTTGGGGAGAGGAGAAAATGCCAAAGCTGGCTCCTGCAGGCTGCTGGGGAGTGTGCAGTGAAAGGGGATCCAGTTCCAGCTCCGCTGGGCCTTCTGCTGCCGGGGAATTCTCTGAGAATGCGGTGCACGGGGGTTTTTTTTCCCTTGTTAAAACAGTGACCAGAAGCGGCCCTTACTCCTCGTGGCTGGAGAAGACAGAGGAAAGGGGAATCTCAAGGCAAAAAGGGGAATCGCAAGGGAAAATGGGGAATCGCAAGGAAAAATGAGGGATCTCAAGGAAACATGGGGAATCTCAAGGGAAAAAGGGGAATCACAAGGGAAAATGGAGAATCGCAAGGAAAAAAGGGGAATCTCAAGGAAAAAAGGGGAATCTCAAGGAAAAAAGGGGAATCTCAAGGAAAAAAGGGGAATCTCAAGGGGAAATGGGGAATAAATGTGATGCCCTTCTCTCTTGGAGCAGTTTTGGGGCACTTGGGTCGGGTTGGGTGCTCAAAAAGAATTCAGTGTCAGCAGGACTGGGCAGCAGGGAGGGTGCAGGGAGAGGGAAGCAAGCCTGGAACATGCAGTGCCATTGATTTTTACCCATTTTTCATTAAAATAAAGACGTTTCCAGCTCAGAACAGTCAGGCTGAGGGGGAAAGCTTTGAAATAACCAATTTTTTGCCACATTTGGGTGCCCAGCACCCCTTAGAGCTGCAGTTTATCACTGACCTGCCCAAGCTGTTGGCTCAGCAGAGCAACACTCGGTGCTGACACCCCTGCTCGGTTCCCTCTCCTGTGGCTCCTGATTCCAGGAAAAATCCCAGGGGTTTGCTGGCTTTGGGGATTTGGAGCAGACAGAAGCAGGAGCAGCTTTTCCTCCTCCCATTCCCCAGCCCCTGCCAGAGGCGTCTCTTTAATGAGTTCTTTAATTTCCACACTCAGGCCGCCCTGGAGCCCGTGGTCTCTGCCTGGGCTCCTTAATGCACCGCAGTGGAGATGTGGAGCACTTAGAGCACTTTAAAAAGCTTTGTGGGCTGCTCTGCTCCCAGGGGGTGCAGTGCCGGGAAACCTCACCCCTGCTCCTTTCCAGAAGCACCATTTCCCGCCGAGCAGCTGGAATCGATCCCCGGAACTCACCCACAAACAGCTCAGCGTTTGTAGGAGAGAAAATTTCAGGCACCTTCCACCTGCCTGGAGAGGGGGTTTGGGAGCTGAGCCGCGTCTCCCACCGAGGTGGCTGATGCCGGATGATTTTTGCCTTTTCTTTTTTTTATATTCTCCTTTTATGCTTTTTTAATACCTTTTCTACATCCTCTGCATCCTCTGTACCCTGAGCCAACATGCTGGTAATTTTTGCAGTCTGATATTCCAGCTCGGTTTTGGGGTTCTGCAAGGCAGAAAAGCCAAATATCCCAGTAGGAGGCCAGAGAGCTCTATGATATCAAAAACTCGAGGTTTCAACCTTGGTTCAAACCTTCTCTCTGGAACATGTTTTGTGAGCTGGGCTCTACCCTCATTTTGGGAGGACTCTTTGGAATAGGGGGACGTTTCTTCATTTATTACGTTTCTCATCAGGGGATCCTAGAGAGATTTGCTCATTTGCAAGGTCTATAAAAATTGTATCCACGTTATCCGGGGTGTACATCTCGGCGAGTTCCACCTTGGACGAGCTGTGCACCTCAAATCCCATTGAACACCGAGGTAAAACCCTTTTCCCCCTTTAACCGTGCCTGCCCTGTAATTCTGAGCTGACCCGAAAGGCACCGTGGCAGCTGCTGCCCTGCAGAGAAACACCACTTCCAGGCTGGAACACACCCAGCCAGCGAGAGTCGCTTACACACCGCATCACCCCTGACAAAAACCTGCTCTGGGTGCCCAAACCTGGCAGGGAGACCTCTTGGGCCTCACTGACGGCAGAGATTTGTCCGCGGGGAGCACACACGGCTTTGGGGGTGGTGTTTCCCTGAGTGGTTTCTGAGGGAGGGAAGGAAATCTCGTTCTCCAGCCTTGAGGGAGAGCCTGGGGCTGAGCCTGCAGCTGCCTCCCGCTCACGAAGGATGCACAAACATCCCCCACCTTGCTTGCAGTTCCACAGACCTGAAAGTGCTCCTGGAAAACCCCAGCCTGCTCATGGATCCTCCCTCCCCACCAGCTCAGCACGAGCTCTGCTCTTTCCTCCACACCAACCCTGTCCCTGTCCCCCCTCCATCACCGCCACAGCTCCTCGCAGGCACCGCACAACCCGCAAAGAGAATTTTCTCTCCGACAAATCCACTCCAAAACCTCATTTCCTCCAGGAACTGCCGTGATTTTCTCGCAGTCACAACTCCCAGCTGTCCTTCACGCCCTGTGTTGTGTTTTTCCAACATTCGATAGGAGCAAGAGCAAGAATTCCCTCTCCTTGTGCGCAGCTCCGGATGAACTGAGCGTATGGAACTGCTCCCATTCAAAAGCACCGTGAAGGATGCCCAGAGATTTGGCAGGGATTTGTTTTATTACCATTGGAATGCACGGAAATAAATCAATATTAAGACCTATTAGCGATAATGACTGAAAACACAGGGCTGTGCTTTAAAGAAAGTCGATTGCACCTTAAAATGCAATGGTTTGGAGACAGGAACAATATTTTTCTGTGTGTTCGCAGATAATAAACATATTAACATTGCTATAAAGGAATGGGGTGGAACGAGGTGATCTTTAAGGTCCCAAACCATTCCACGATCCCGTGATTTCCCAGCCAAGGATCACTGGGATCATCCTTCTCCACCTCTGTCTTCCGGGGTTTATCCCTCAGTCCCGGGCACACACATCGTTTACTCTTCAGTGCCCAATTTCTCGCCTCTGAAGGTCATTTTTGTCCTTTCTCCATCAAAGGACTCCTTGCCTCCTATCTGTTGTTCTTTCGTTTTTTTGGTTGCTCCCAGTCTTTTCAGTCTTTTACTGTTTCCCACCAAGTTTTCCTCAGAAGCCTTCCAAGGAAACCCAACATCCATAAAGCAAAACCCAACGAAAAACATGAACAGACACCGAGGAATAAAATGAAACACCAGGAATTCGGTTCTGCGCTTCTTCTATGAAAATAATTCTTTCAGGATAGGAGGCCCTGAGCACTTTCATCTCATTTTTGGGCAGACTGGGAGCAGCCCAGTGGCGTCAGAGAGAGGAGACTGCCCCAGTCCGTGTTGGGTGGGCACAAAATTCTGTTGACTCCTAGAGTCCGTGGGTAAAGAGGGAGAGAACGCAGGGAACGCGGAAGAAGCGGAAGGAAAAGCAACACCGGAGCAGGGTAGGAAGGCCCGAAGGCCAGAGCTCACCTGTCTCGTTGGAAAAGCAGGTTTTATGGAATTTGCCCATGTAAAACTCCAGGCCGATGATGGCAAACATCACGATGGCGAAGAAGAGGAGCAGCCCGATCTGCAGCAGGGGCACCATGGCCTTCATGATGGACTTGAGGACGACCTGCAGGCCTGAGGGGACACAGAAACACCTCAGGGAGGGAAGGAAAACAAGGACATGGGGGTGGAGGGAGGGTGGGAGGGAGGGGCTGCCCAAGGAAAAGCAATGCTGCTTTTCCTTTTTTCCAAAAATTCACTGCCGTAAGAGCAGGAGAGACAACCGGGGGTTATCCTTTCCTGGAGTCTTCTTTCAGGGGGAAGATCCAGGGTTTTGTTGGGCTTCAGAGGCACGCGGAGGATTTTTCCTGAAGCTGGTGGGGTCCCAGAGCACGC
>VZRN01001790.1:207730-218563 GCA_013397935.1 Dasyornis broadbenti | reverse complement strand
TCTGCTCCACAGAAATGCTGGACGTGTCAGCTTTATCCCCCCAAATTCAGACAGGGGTGGGGCTGAGTGGTAATTAAGGAATTGGTGCTAAATATTGTTATCAGTTATTCTATATTATTATATTGTGAAATTATCAACATCTTATATTATTATAGTATATATAATTATAATGTAATTATCCATTGACGATATTATTATATCATTATATATTATAATTATATCACATTCTATATTAATATTAATGTATTTTTAGACAGCAGACAGTAATACTTCCACATCCAGCAATGAAACTCTGGATTTCATTTCATCTCATCTCATCTCACTCCCTCAGGATCACCCTCAGCCCCTGATGCCCTGCTGGGGGGCAGAGCAGCTGTGAGAGTGACGAATCAAAAGGCAGAAAGCCACGGTGTGGGCACTGGGATGGTTTCAGGGCAGGATGCAGCTCCTCGCTGGAGCATTCAGACCCTTCACGCTCACACGTGAAATAAATGAAGAAGCTGAGCAGGGAAAGCCAAATCCCACCTGCTCGTTCCCTTTATTAAAAGGGTAAAAACCCCCAGCACAAGAAGCTCGGCTGATCAAAACGCTCAGGAGATCCGAGCTGAAAAGCCTGAAAGCTGCAAAGTTTGGCTCTCGGGTTTTAGCAACCCAGAGAATTCGTTCACCCCCAGAGGCGAAAGGGTCTCAGGAGCAATCCCTGCCCTCAGCTGCAGCTTTGGGAGCGCAGCGCTGGGATCGGCCCAAAAACGGGAGGAGAGGAAATCAGACCCTGCCAAGCGACCCCAAGGGAGCAAGGGGAGGAAATATTGCTCAGAAAAGCAAAAAACACCCCAAATCCCCAGAGGACTTGGGCTGTGCCACCGCGGCATCGCCACCACACTCACTTGGGATTCCCGACACGAGTTTCAGGGGCCGCAGCACCCGCACGGCTCGCAGCGTCCGCAGGTCAAAGTCAGTCCCAGCAGTCGCCAGAATCCTGCAGGGAAAAGCGGGGGGGAAATTTGGGATTAAATAGGAATTCCTCCTCCCGAAAGCGTGGGTAAGTGTGGTGTAAAAGCAGCAAATATTGGAGCTGCTTTGAGCTCTCTGCCTGTGATCAAATTGCAGATTGTGGTCACTGAAAGCCATGAATTCCCACAAACTCCGGGACTGCCGAGCCCGGCTCAGGCTGGAGGAAAATCCCCAATTTCTGCCTGTTTGTGAGGCCACTGGACATCACCAGGGCACTGAAGAGCTGCCCCCTGGGCCACAGGAAAGCCAACCCCAAAAAGAGACAGAGAGGGGGAATTAAACCCCTCAGTGATGCTGGAAATCACCTGCCAGAGCTTCTTCCTGTAATAACCCCACAAATCCCTCCAATCCTCACGTCTGCTGTTTCCCAATACCTCAAGCACTTTCTGGTCGGATTTTCCTCTCTGCGTGCAGAATTCATTTCTGTTCAGAGCATCTCCTTTGAGCAGAGCACACAGGGAGCAGGGTGTGGGTCTGGCACAAAATGAAATGCAGCCCCCAGAGCAGGAGGAGTCCGACAAATGGGATGCTCTGGGCAGAAAATGAAATGGATTCCCCGTTTCAGGGCACAGCCAGGGAGGAAATATTGTCCCAGTGCCCACAGCGAGGGGAACTCCTTGAGCCAACACAGAGGGCACAGCAAAGCCACCTTCATCAGTTCCTGCAGCACCTCCGCAGTTTCCTGGTAACAGGAGCCCCTTTTTACCCAGGTTTTCATAAGAGGAGCAGTTTTTCTTCCGTTTCCTGGTAACAGAAGCCCTTTTTCCTCATTTTCCTGATAATAGGAACCCTTTTCTCCCAGTTTCTTGCTAACAGGAGCCCTTTTTCCCCATTTATTTTTGTAACAGGAACCCTTTTTCCTCAGTTTCTTCCTAACAGAAGCGCGTTTTTCTCTATTTCTTGATAGCAGCAGCCCCTTTCCCCCCAGTTTCCTAAAACCAGGAGCCCTTTTCCCCAGTTTTTCATAACAGGAGCCCTTTTTACCCCAGTTTTTTCGTAACGGGAGCCTTTTCCCCCCCAGTTTCTTGACACCCGGCTGCTGAGCATTCAGCAGCGATCAGCCGCCACGAAAACAAATCCAAGGAAAATCGGAGTTTTCCAAAACCAGCTGTATGATTGCACTCCGGGACATCTGCAAACTCCCTCTGGAGAGCTCTCCCAGAACAAATCCCTGTCCTTGACTCAGGGACTGACTTCAGCTGGGCCGGGGAAAAGCAGGATCAGCATTGCTGGGCGGAAAGGGCCAGACTCCATCAGCAGGAGGTGCTGGAGATCAGGAAAAAAACCCGCTGGGATCTTGGATGGCAGGAGGCAAAAGCAAGCCAGAACCTGAGGAGCTGAGTATTTATTCCGTAGGACACCTGTTCCCACATTTTCACGACCTTAAAATTCCCATTACATCAGCCCCACGGATGCAGTTGGAGCACGAGCAACAGGAGAGGATTGAAACCGAGGAGCAGCGCATGCAGAGATTTCTAATTTTGTCTTCTGCCCCCATGCCGGCGATTCCATTCCTCTGCTCCCTTCCCTCCGTCCTCACTGCTTAATTGCTCCCTGAAAAACCTGGGAACAATGGGAATAATCAGGAGATCATCCTAAACATCCTCCTTGGGTGCTGCTCCCAGCAGCGCCCTTGGGATCCGGGGAGCCGGGCTGGATTTGCGCTGTCACCAGGCAGAGCTTGGGACAAGCTGGGAAAAAGCATCCGTGCACTTCTTGTTTTGATTCGAAATTCCAAGAGGAAATGGGAGAATGGGGATGCCATGGTGCCAGGAAGTGTTCCCATGGCTTGAAGTCCTCGTTCCAGAGTTTTCTCCCCAGCAGGCTTGGTGTTGAAACCAGCCTGTTCCAGCTCTGGCAACACACACAAACTCCCTTTTTCCCAGACAAAATCCCTCATTTTGCTTTTTTCAGTCGTTAATTCCCACACCAGTGGCGCTGTCACCCCCCAGTTCACCTGCACGGGTCACCCCAGAGCCGCTGTCTCCATGGATTCCGTCCCATCCCACCCAAAACCCACAAACCATCCAGCAGAGCCATCCCTGCTCCCTCTGCCCGGGAGTTCATCACTCTTGGAAAACAAAACCACCCAGAGAGGCAGAAACAGCCGCTCACTGAACAAAACCACCTTTGCTGGGAAAAACAGAATGGGTTGGGTTGGGTTGGGTTGGGTTGGGTTTCTCTGGGCACCCTGGGCCAGGGCCTCCCCACCCTCCCAGGGAACAATTCCTTCCCAAGATCCCATCCATCCCTGCCCTCTGGCACTGGGAAGCCATTCCCGGTGTCCTGTCCCTCCATGCCTTGTTCCAGTCCCTCTCCAGCTCTCCTGGAGCCCCTTTAGGCCCTGCCAGGGGCTCTGAGCTCTCCCTGGAGCCTTCTCTTCTCTCCCAGCCTGGCTCCAGCCCTTGGAGCAGCTCCATGGCCTCCTCTGGACTCTCTCCAGCAGAACCTGAGGGGCTGAGGGGCAGCTCTGGGGCTGAACTGCCCCCATTTGGACCTTGCGGATCAATGAGCGATCCCAGCCCGGGCATACCACGCTTTCCCTGCTCCACACAAAGCGGGAAGGGCTGGACCCTGCAGGCTCCCCGCGCTCACCCCCGCGGCTCTGCAGCCCCAGCGCGGCTGTGCCAGCAGCAGAACCAGGGCACAGGGGGCCCTGAGGCTTTGGAAAAGTTCTGTGGTGTCAGCATCCAGCCCAGGAACCCTCCGGAGCTCGGGAAGGAGCCACGGGCAGCAGCTGGAGCACAACAAAGCAGCTCGGAAGGGGAAGCGGCGCCAGGGTGGGGATGGGGCCTTTTCCCCCCCACAGAACCAAACCTCATGTACAGAATTCCAGTGCCTCAAACTGCCTGGGAAAACATCCCAGTGAGGGGGAGACCTTCATTAACATCCTGGAATTTGGGAGATCTTCGTTAACATCCTGGAATCTGGGAGACCTTAATTCCCATCCTGGAATCTGGGAGCCCTTAATTCACACCCTGGAATTCGGGAGTCCTGAATTCACATCCTGGGATTTGTCAAATTTGCCACCTTCCTGTTGGGCTTTTTCCCCAGCTCCATCTGAAAGCTCGCAGAAGCTGCCGTGAGTTAGGGCAGGACGAGTGGGAAATTATCCTTAAAAAAGAGGAGAAATGGAGACATCAAAGGAGCCAGCTGACAATCCCATCCCAAAATCCTGCTGGAGCATCCCTGGCGGCACAGCCAACGGCTGAGAACAAAGCAGAGGTGAGGGGTGAGCCAGTGCCAGAAGAGGAAATCATCTGGGAAAAGTAAAAAAATACCAAAACCGAGAAGATGTTAAGTAATCAACGGCTTGGTCTGCAGCCATTTTTGTGCCTCAGTGGATTGTGCAGAATCCCAGAGGTTGGATGTGTTTGGGATTTTCCCTTGGATAGCACTTCCAAGGGTTTCAGTGCAACAACATCAGTTCCTCCACGGAAGTTGTCCTTTTCGTGATGGCCAAACACCAAACCTTCCTCGTTCTTGTGCTGCTGGGGCAGAGCTGGGCACCCATCCTGCCATCCCTGGGGGCTCAGGGCCACGACACTCATCCCACAATTTCACCATCACTTGGAAAAACGCTGCTTTTCTCCCTCTAACGAGCCCTGACTGACAGCTCTTCCCAGAGACAGCCCAGATGTGGGATAAATGCTTGATAACTTTTATTCCAGCAAAGCCTGGAATAAATTATAAAAGCAGCCTGTTCCTCTGGGTATAAAAGAAAGCGAAGAACGAAGGGAAAGTTCCTTCCCCGAATGTTATGGTAACACAAATAATTAGCAACCCCTTCCTGTAGGGAGCTGGGAGCTCAGGATTGATTTGTTCTGGTTCAGCAAGGCCCAGGCTGCCAGGCACAGGTGATGAGAATCCTTAGGGAAGCCCCGACCAAGGAAAATGCCTTGGAATTCCTTCAGGTTTAGCCCCAGAGCTCCAAATCCTGAGGACTGGAGAGGGGGAAAGCTGAGCCTGTTCCTCAGGATCATCCTCATCCCCACCCTGTCTGAGAGCCACGAACACTTCCCAGGGGATCTCACCTCTGGTGCCAGGGCAGCTTCTTCCAGAGGAGGAATCTCTGGCATAAACTGGGGGTATTTTTAATGTCACCTTCCTAATTTTCATAAATTCTAGCCCTAGAAATAAGTGGGAATTTTTTTTCAGAGACCTTATCCCAAACGCCTGCTCCCAAATTCCAAACCAATCCCTTCAGCAGGGCTCCTGACACCCGGGCACAGCCTGGGGACGCCGCTCAGGGTCTCTCTGGGGGTTGGCCTGGCTGATTTGCCCACCCAGGAGCTGAGGGCAGCGCAGGCCCCCAGCCAAGGGTGCCCGTGGGCCATTGCCAGGCTGGGGCTGTCGCTCTGCTCGTGCCTGGCCTGCGGTGACAGCGCTGGCGGAGTTGGAAAACACAGCAGTTTAAAAATTTATTTTGTGGAACTTCAGCCAGGTTTGGCCACCTTTGCCCCGGGGGAAGGGAACTGAAGCTCCTTCCCAGGGCATTGTTCCTCCAGGTGAGGCCTGGTGAGCTCAGCATCCCAAGAGCCTGGGAGCAGCACAGGAGATCCACAAGAGATCCCAGCTCTCAGTGGGCACCTACAAACATCTGCCCCAGACACCAGCCCTGGCACAGGGGGAGACATCTGGGCCAGAAAGGACTGAGGAGAAAATTGAAGAATGAAAATCTGATTAACATTGGAGGCGAGGAGATTGGGATCCAATGGAAACTGAATCCTGGGAGTTGCTCAGCTCTGGACCAATGAACACTGAACCAATCCGTCTCTATGGGTTAGGACTGGATAAAGTTTGGGGGAAAGTCCTGTAAAGACACGGGCATTTGGAATATTTCCCTTGGCACCCCCTGGCCAGAAAATAAAGTAATGCCTGATTCTCTGTCACTTCAAATGTAGTGCTGGAGGGTTTTTATTTTCTTCCCGATTTCCGGTGACAGCAGTGCCACTGCCCGGAGCCGCTTGGAAAGGTGCCCCTTTCCACTGGCTTTGATTTCATGGCGTGGGAGCTTTATCTCGACTACCAGAGGCACGGAGGGGACCCCAGGCCTGAGCTGAAGAGTCGATGTGCTGCGCTAATTGCGGCGTTTAATTGACGGCAGTGCCAGGTTCAGTTGGTGGCTCCGTCGCCGGCTGTCCTGGCCCTCCCACACCTGGGCCCAGCCTCCTGTGGATCCGCAGCACCGATCCCAAACATCCCAGCAGATCCTGAATATTGCATCTGATCCTGCTCTTCACTTCCACAGTGATAGATCCCAGCCTTTGCCTTCACCACAGCCTGTGCAGAGCACCTCAGGCTGGGCCCTGGCTCAGATAAAGGTGTTTGTTCCCACATGGATTGGATCCATCAAAGCAGCCTCACTGCGGGGAAGGATAAACCTCTCTAGCTCTGACATGAAGGGAACGGACGGCAAAATAAAACACACACAGAAAATAACAATATTTGACACTTCCTGGGCACAAACAGCCCAGCCCTGAGAGGAGATCCAGAGGGGATCTCATTAATCCGTAGGAATCTCTCCGAAGGGTGTCAGAGGATGGTGCCAGGCTCTGCTCAGTGGTGCCGGTGACAGGATGAGGGGCAATGGCTGTAAACTAAAACACAAGAAGTTCCACCCAAGAGGAGGAAAAAATGCTTTCCCTGAGGGTGGCGGAGCGCTGGAACAGCTGCCCAGGGATCTGCAGAGTCTCCGAATGTTTGGAGACATCCCAAACCCACCTGGGCCTGTTCCTGTGTCCCCTGCTCTGGGTGACCCTACCTCGGCACGGGGTTGGCCTGGACCATCCCCAGAGGTCGCTTCCATCCCCAGCTATTCCGGGATTCTGGGATTCCTTGGTTCCACCCCAAGCAGATGCATTCCTGAGCCTTTTGTAGCCGGCATTAAATCCTCCCCCAGCCTCCAGCAGGCAGAGCTGTCCAGATGTGAACCCAAACTCCCTCCTCCTCCTCCTCGCACGGCAGAAACGCTTCCGAGCCCTGGGAAGAGCCCCAGAAAATCAGGAGCAGAATCCCCTCCCCAAACCACCTGCAACCTACATTTGGGAGCGTAATTCCTGAGCCAGGCTCCAGGGAAAGACAGCGAGAGAAGCCTCTGGAGGCACAGACAGAGCAGGGAGGGCCACTCGAATCCACCACACGAGGATTTGCAGGGAGCTGAGGGCTTGGATTGTGCCCAGGACGAAGGAAAATGTTCTGATTATCGCTCCTGGTTGCTGCTAAGCAGGAGAGACAGGGACACGGCCCAGTGCGGAGTGGGAAGGAGGGAGTTTGCAATCAGCACTGACGGCTGGCAGGGAAATGCACGAGGCCAAAATCATTCCAGGGAGCTCAGGATGGGAAAACCGAGCGCAGGGGAATTCAAACCATCCCACACTTCCCTGGGGCTGGAAACTGGGGGACACACCTTGAGCCTCGCTCCGTGAACGGCAACAAGGAGCTCCTGCTTCCTGCCCTCGGGAAATGGCGTTCCAGAGGTTCCCGAGGGCGCGAGGAGGGAGCAGAAGGAATTTTCCAGGGGATATCAGGTGTCACCCACCCCTCAGTCAAGCTATGGAGGGTTTTGTCTCAGCGGCGATCGAGATTCTTCAAGGGGAATTTCAGGATCAGCGAAACGTTTCAAGTGTTTTTACTTTAGGGGATGTAAATGAGAGAGCAGCAGAGCAACATTTGGGGATTGTGTTCCAAAACAAAGCATTCCCGGCTTTAAATAAATTTTCCTTTTTAGTGGGAGCGATTCTTGTCACGCCTGCAAATAGTTTCGCCTTGATTTAACGCTGCTGTTTTCCCGAAAAATACAGATTTCTGAGCCCCGTGCGAGTGGAATAAACGTCACCCAAACGAAACGCTGCCCCTCCAGAGCCGTGCCAGCAATCCCTGGAGGAGCAGGGCTGCGCTCTCCACACGCTGGAAGCACAAAGCAAAGGGCACAGGCCAGCTGGTGGGTGGATGGGGATGCGTTTTCCTGCCAGGTGGGCTAACAGGGCAGCACAGACTGCGGGAGGGAGGAGAGAGCTCTGAGTCACCAAAACACATCCCAAGCCTCCTTCCCTCCGGGAGCCACGAAGGAGAAGCTCCTTGCCAGGCTGCCCTGGGAGCTGTGACGGAGTCTGTGTTCTTTGGAAGCCGAGCCACCTCGCCCCCTGCACCTGGCCAGCCCCAGCAGGAGCCGTTGGGGAGCGGAGCAGGAAATGTCAGCGCTATCAAATCACATCAGCGTTGGAAAAGCAAAACAAAACCTTGGGAAGAGGAGCTCGGCCTTCCCCGCTGGTGCTGCTGGAGCTGTCGGGAGAGGGATGGGAGCAGCAGCCAGAGAGGGGAAGGAAAAACATCTGCCAGCGCTGGGCAGCTCGGTCAGGAGGGAGAGGTCGCTCTTTGCTGGGCCCCTGCGCTGCGGGAATTTTTTTTTGGTCACAGCTGGACCAAGCAATGGGTTCTGGAGCTCTGGGAGGGATGGCCCGGCCCAGCCACCCCACCCCAAAGCACTGCTGGAGCAAAGGGGGGCACCTGTGCAGAATGAGAGCCAAAAAATATTCACAAAATAAATGGGAAGGCAGAGAGAGGAGAGGGGTGTAATTGCTGCTGCCACATTTGATGAGTTTTGTGCTCTCTCAGGGCACAGCCAGAGCGGGGAGAAGTGGCCACAGTGGATCAGCAGAAAATCAGAAACTCTCCTCTTGCCACAAGGATTAAAACAAGGCCTCAGAAATCATCATCTGACTTGCCCTATAATATTTCTTCTTTTTTAATACGCACCTTATTGTCCCCCAAGGAATCGAATTATTCCTCTCGCTCTGTTTTGTTGTTTTATTTTTGGCCAGAGCTCTCACACCAAACATGCAGTGTTGTTCTAAGGAGAACACAGTTTGCCAAGACATCTAAAATATTGTGTATTCCCTCCATCTGCTTCTCCTAAATAAACCCAGGGCCTTATCTAATATAATGAGTAGCTGTTGGCAATAATTTCAGAGCCATCTGTACCGTGCTTTAAACCTGTTGCAAGCTGGGCTGTGGACAGGGAAAAGTCAGAATTTATTCCCTCAGTATCAAAACCAGAAACTGTAACTCCCCCCATTCTGGTTTTTAGGATAATTTAGCCATGACAGCTCCTACGCTTGGTGCTTGGGGAGCAGTGTATCACGAACGTGACCAAAAAAAATCCCATTTTTTTCCCCTGTTCTGTGGAGATAAAAGTTGAGTTTTGTAGCTGACAAGGTGCGGGGCAGTTCCTGGAGGGTGCTGCCTCTGCAACCACCCCGTGAGGCCCTTCCCACCACCACAGGCCCTGCTGGGGATGAAGATCTCAGAGAAGACTTCCCAGAAAATTTAATTCTTTGATTAAAAAGCCTCTCCTGGCTGCACTCAGCTGCGAGAACCACGGGCTGCAAGATCCCAGCACCTAAATACACTGGGGAGCCCAGAAAAACACGGATCCATGGAATATCCTGAGCTGGGAGGAATCCACAGGGATCATCCAGGCCAGCTCCCGGCCCTGCCCAATCCCACCAAGAGCCTGAAAACCTTGGCCAGCTGGGGGATGAGGAGAATTCCCTCCCCAAACGGAGCTCACGCCAACTCAGCAGCTCCAACAAATATTGATTTTATCATTTTGTAGCCCTGGTTCTTGCCCTGTTTGAGGGGAGCTGAGCAGAGCCACCGCACCCCTCCCTGCTGGCAAAGGAGAGGGAAGGGATCCAGCCGGGAGTCACGGGACCAGATGTGCAGCAAGAGGAGGATGTTCGGCTGAATTTATATTCTTTAGGACACGGCAAAGGGCCCGGGAGAGAGGCAGAGCACTTCACTGCTTTGCACAGGATTCCAAAACCAAGAAATCTTTGGATAAAGAGAACTGGAGAAATAACAGCTCCGTGCCGAGGAAATCTGATGGATTCGGTGCACCCGGGGGAGCATGGCCCAGAACCCAGACATTCAGAGATCCCAGCACAGCTCCTGGGTGCTCAGAGGCCACATTTATTCCCCTCAGCACCAGCACAACACACACCCAGGGTCACGCTCTCCCTGGGCATGGCTCTGCCTGTTCTGCTGTCCTCTTTTTCCATCCCTCTCTGTCCCCACGTTTCCCATCCCTTCTCCCCCAGCACAGCCCCAAAATCCCCTTCCCAAAGTCAGCACGAGCTCACAGCCGCTCCTGGGCAGCAATCACGGAATGACCAAACGGTTCAAGCTGGAAGGGACCTCTGGAGGCCGTCAAACAAAACGTGAAAGGGGGGAAATTTAGAGAGAGATCAGGGAGAAATTGTTCCCTGGGAGGGTGGGGAGGCCCTGGCCCAGGGTGCCCAGAGATGCTGTGGCTGCCCCTGGATCCCTGGCAGTGCCCAAGGCCAGGCTGGACAGGGCTTGGAGCAGCCTGGGACAGTGGAAGGTGTCCCTGCCATGGCAGGGGTGGCACTGGATGAGTTTTAAGCCCCTCCCAAGCTGTAACATTCCACAATCCAGTCCCACCTCCCTGCCTGGCACGGTCCCCTGGAGCCGTCACCCAGCTCCGTGTCCGGATACCGCCGGGGGAGAGGCTCCAAACCTCTCCAAACCTGTTCCAGCGAATGAAAGGGACAAAGCAAGCGGGCAGGTGGGACCTCAGAGCGATGCCACTGGCACAGGGAAGTGACATCTTTATAGCAGGAGAGGGGAATGTGCTCAAATTAATTGGCTGTTCAGAAAACAGAGGCTCCCGCTCTCCGCTGGGCTGTTCCCAAGCCCGGAATTGCTGCAGATAAAAGTCTGGCAGCGTTTCCATCATAAACTCCATATTTCTGGGCTGTAGATTCCAGCCCTTAAAAAAAAAAAAAAAAAAAAAAA
>VZRN01001790.1:195651-207718 GCA_013397935.1 Dasyornis broadbenti | reverse complement strand
AAAAAAAAAAAAAAAATAATCCCTGCTGTGGGCAGAACCCTGCCATGCCAGCTCCCAGCGCAGCAGCAAACGTTTGTGTTTTCCAAATTCCCAGAGCAGTCCCAGTTACAGAGCAGGGATGGAAGGTGCAGTTTTCCAGGGTTTCAGAGCCCAGCCACGGACGTTCTTCCATGTGCTGCAGCCGCCTGAAACCCAGGAGCACAGCAGGGATAACCCCAGCTGTGGTTCTGCTGCTTTGCTGCAGCAGCTTCTCCTCGTATCACAAATCCAGCCCTGCACGTACGGAGCAGGAGGGAGAGCGAGCTCCGCGCGGGATTTCTTGGCCAGCTGCAGGAGAGGAGCAGCCCGCGGCCCACAGCAGCTTTCTGACAGGAGAACATCGCGCTCAGCGCTTTGGGACGGCGGCCAAGAGCATCAGATGCTCGATGTTGATGCAGCCCGTTGCTGTGAAATGGTCCAGAAAACCCCCCCAGCTCCCGGGCAGCCGAGTTAAATGTTGTGTTCGGAGCGAAATCAGCCCCGGCTCCACTCTGCAGCCGACAGAGGAGAGCTCGGGCGGGGAAAAGGGAACCCGGAGCGGCCCTGGCAATCCCTGGCGTCCCAAAAGTGCGAGCTGGGCTCAGCAAGGAGGGGTTTAAGAGCTGATGAGTTTAATTAGCAGTAAGACGAGTCACTGCTCCACTCCAGGCTGCTGTTTCCTCTCTCAAACACGCTTCCCTTGCTTAAACCCTGGTTTTTAGGGAGGAGCTGCTCCGTGGATTTAAATCTTAGCGGGGTGGTAGCACCCAGCTCCCATCTCTGCCCACAAACCCAGCTGCATCTCTGCTCTCCGAACCCAAAAAAAGCCCCGAGAGGCAGCTCCGGGCTGCAGCCGCCCGCGGCAGGCGGGGAGGGAGCTCGGAGCGCTTTTCCAGCCTCTTCCCATTATGATAATCGGGATTTTCACGGAGCGGAGCAGCGTCTAGACAGCGCCGAGCTCCGAGCGGGGAAGGTGCGGGAGGAGGACTCAGCGTGGCTTCCAGAGGAAGCGATTCTGACATTTGCAGAGTCATCGCCTTCCCTGCGCTCGGGATCCGGAGCCTTTCCCTCCTCCCGTAGCCCTGGAAACAGCGGGAGGAGGAGGAGGAGGAGGAGGCAGCTCCAGATGTGGCCGCGGCAGCTCCGGACGTGGGCTGCAGATGCGGGGTGGAACTGGGGGGACTTGGGGGCTTTGTCCCCCCCTCCCTTGTCACCCCCCAGTCCCGCAGCGCAGCGGGGACAGCTCGGGACACGGCTCTGCTCCATTCCAGCGTTGGGAGCTGCCCTGGCAAAATCCAAAGAGAAACGCTGAATTCCGGGATGGTTTGCGGTGGAAGGAGCATTAAAGTCCACCCCTGCCATGGGCAGGGACACCTTCCACTGTCCCAGGCTGCTCCAGCCTGGCCTTGGACACTTCCATGGATCCAGGGGCAGCCTCAGCTTCTCTGGGCACCCTGTGCCAGGACCTCCCCTCCCTCACAGCCAGGAATTCCTTCCCAATATCTCACCCCAGTTTCCTCTCTTTCCCAGAACGGTTTGGGTTGGAAGGAACCTTAAAGCGCCTGAGCCCTTCCCAAGGGCAGGGACACCTCCCAGGTCACTCAGAGAAGCAGCATCTCTGTGGCAATAACTCCAGCAAACCAAGAAACGTTGCTTGTTCTTAGAAAAAGCACTCAAAGATGGCTGGAGAAAGCCTTTTTTTTTTTTTTTTCCACCAGAAATGTTTGTTTTCAGGGAAACATCAATTTGAGTTTTCCAGTGGGAAATAACAAAACGTTTTGGTTTCGCTTTAAGTTCAACTATGACTTCAGATTTTATTTTTATTTGGTTGCTTTTAACTGCAGCAATATTGTAAAGCTCCTGAAAGCAGCATTTCCACTTAAAATCAGGCTGAAACCTCCCGGGGGGAATCTCCACCTTTTAAAACAAAAAGTTTTGGAGCCGGGATTATCCCTCCAGTATTTCTCAGCAGGGAAAATACGTGGATTTCTCGGTGACCATCCCTCAAACCTGGAGGGGAAAACCCTCACCCCAAGCTGGTTCATCACCCCTTCCCATTGGGATGGGGTTTGGGGTCTGAGAATTTGGGACGGAGCCATTTTGGTGCTTCCAGAGCCACGAGGAGAGGTGGGGACAGCGGGACCCGCCTGGAGCAGCCCAGAAATCCACAGCCACAGTTCCCAGCTCCCTTTCTCCTGGCTCAGGGAATCCCACTCACCTTCCAGCTGTGACAGCTCCCGTGACTGAGGGCACTTTGCTGTTATTGCTTGTCACAGCAGCCTCCAGCACATCCCACTTTTGGCAGGCACGGGAGCTCCTCCTGCTCCCTGCAGCTCCTGGAAAAGCCATGGATTCGTGGCGGCCCCTTTGCTGCCACATTCCCCCAGAGCCTGGCACGGCGTGGAAGGAAGGAAAGCTCAGCCAGACTCGAGCTGAGCAAAGGGGAGAGGCTCCGGGTGGGGCTGGATCGAGGAGAAGGTGGGGAATGAAGCAATTGCACCTCAGAGGGAGCAAACTGGGCAAGACACATCCTCGTGCTGCAGGACCGGTCCTGGGGATGTGCAGGACACAGAACTCCGGCAAAATTTCCAGCAAATGAGGGAATTCAGGCTGTGGGATGGGGAGAAAAGGAGGGAGCGGGGAGGGAGCCTGGAGGGTGCCAAGCACCATCAGTGCCGTGGTTTTGCCAAGGGCGCAGGATGGAGCTGGAGGGATGAAGTTGACACCTGGGCTTTGCAGGTGACAAAACCGGGCCACAATCAGGATTTGGATTTTATCTCAGACTCTGCCTTCCTTCAGGTAAAAAATTTAAAAAAGGACATTTTAGCCTGGAAGTTCCCCCAAATCTACTGTGGAGCTGCAGTCTTGTTCCCAGGCTGCTGCACCTCCCCCCGAGCTGCTTAAAAACACAAAGGGTTTTCCCTCCTGCTCATTCCTCTTTCCCCTTTAACCTGAAATCCCCTGGAACCAGCTCCTCCCTGCTGTGGAGAAAAAGCAGCCCCGGCTGCCACAGGCGAGCAATAACCCAGGAAATTTTAATCCCTGCCTGTGATTGTACAGAGGAACAGGGAGGGAGATAAAAGGCTCACCAGCCCTGGCATTATTATATTAGAAAGGTAATTATCTCTTCTGCCACCTGACTTTGGGCTTTCTTCATATAATGAAGTTTGCAGCTCGTGTTTGCAGCCACAGGAGCAGCCAGCACAGCCTGGCTGGGAAATGGGGCAGAATTGTCTGCTCTGAGGTGAGAGCCAGGCTGGGAGGAGGAGGAATGGGAAAACCTTGAGAGGAGGGGGAATCCGAGCTCCTGGAAGCTGCTGGTGCCTGTGTCCCACCCAGAGCTGGGTCCAAGACACCCCCAGCTTTCAGCAGCCCAAATTCACCTTTGTTTCAAGGCACCTGCCCTGTGGATCCCAATTTTTTGGGCTCTTTCCAAGCCATCAGGAAGGCTGAGGGGATGTAAAAATAAAAGGATATTTTTCCTTTCTGATCCTTCCGAATAATGCAGGCAGGAGAGTGCCCAGCCCATCAGAGAATTCTGGAATGGCTTGGGTGGAAGGGAATTTAAATCCCACCTCGTTCCAGGCACGGACACCTCCCACTGTCCCAGGCTGCTCCAAGCCCTGTCCAGCCTGGCCTTGGGCACTGCCAGGGATCCAGGGGCAGCCACAGCCGCTCTGGGCACCCTGGGCCAGGCCCTCCCCCCCCTCCCAGGGAACAATTCCTTCCCAAGATCCCATCTATCCCTGCCCTCTGGCAGTGGGAAGCCATTCCCTGTGTCCTGTCCCTCCATCCGCCTCTCTTACTCCAGGGAATTGGAGAGACCCTGCACTGGCTGATCCTGGCCCCAAGGGATCCCCTTTTCCCCTGGGATCATCCAGAATGACACCAATAACGGTGGTGGCAGAGATTTTAAAAGGTTCAGGCACAAGAAACAACCCAAGCTCGGAGGCAGCTCGGCACCAGGGCTCCTCAGGGCAGGGACTGTCCGTGCCGGGGCACAGCACTCACTGCAGGCAGCCCTAAAGATCCTCAAAGCTCAAAATTCTTGACAAAATTCAAGTTCATCCTTTAGAATCCCTCCATGGACACACCCCTCAAAGGCCGCACGCCGAGAAGGGGAGCACTCAGGAAAGCTGGGAGGGTGAAGGATCATGGAAAGGGCGGAATGAGGGAACCTCCAGGCCTATCCCAGGCCTTTCCACCAGGAGCCACGTGCTGGCCTTCCCCCTCTGAGCTCCAAGTGCCAAATTCCCTTATCAGTTCCATTACCCCATTGAAGCAAAGTTTCCTTTGCTCCAAAGCTTCCAGCTCCAGCTGGAAATGGAGGAGCTGCTGCTGCCTGCTCCTGTTTCGCTTCCAGAAGGGCTCTGGCTCGGCAGGGAGCTGCTCTCCAGGAGGAGCCGAGATTCCCTCCCTGCCTCCCCCTCTCTCCTGGCCACCAGCAGGAGGCTGAGGGCACAAAAAGTTGATCCCCACGGCCCAGCCATCAGGAAGGGAGTCAGGAAGAGAAATGAAGCCACCTGAGGAGTGATGCCAGTTCCAGTCAGTCCCTGGCATTTTAAAATTGCCCTAAAAATGCCATTTTTAAACTTCATCTGGGAGAAGCCCTTACACAATCACTTTTATCCCCTCACAGCCCGGCTTCACACAAACCCCACCACGGCCAAGCCCCTCCAAACCCAACAAAACCGAGAATCCCCTCACAGCAGGCTGGCAAAAGGCTGCTGGGATCTCGGGGAGCTTTTTCATCTTTAAAAGGCGTGAAAGAGAACAAAAGGCAGCGATCCGTGCGCAGCATACCCGGATCTAATGAGAACTCCAGCTCCTGGGCTTGCAGAGCAGCCCAGCACCGCTGGAATCCCTCTGCAATTTGTTATCCCGATGTTTTGGGAGCAGCCGGATTCACGGGCAGCCTCTGGGGGCTGGGGCTGACCCACAAAGGAGCTCCAGAGGCTGGGGAAGGGAGGCAGGGAATGGCAGGGGTCCAGGGGAATGGTCTGTGGCACGGGCTGGGGGAAGAAGTGAGTGAGGACCCTGCCAGCAGCTCTCCCTGAGGGCAAAATGCCCTGGGGCCAGGGCTGGGGGACACCATGGGACACATTCCCAGCACAGGAAGGACTTGGAGCTGCTGGAGAGAGTCCAGAGGAGGCCGTGGAGTAGCTCCGAGGGCTGGAGCCACTCTGGAGCCAGGCTGGGAGAGCTGGGGGTGCTCACCTGGAGAGGAGAAGGCTCCAGGGAGAGCCCAGAGCCCCTGGCAGGGCCTGAAGGGGCTCCAGGAGAGCTGGAGAGGGACTGGGACAAGGCATGGAGGGACAGGACACAGGGAATGGCTTCCCCGTGCCAGAGGGCAGGGATGGATGGGATCTTGGGAAGGAATTGTTCCCTGGGAGGGTGGGGAGGCCCTGGCCCAGGGTGCCCAGAGCAGCTGTGGCTGCCCCTGGATCCCTGGCAGTGCCCAAGGCCAGGCTGGGCAGGGCTGGGAGCAGCCTGGGACAGTGGGAGGTGTCCCTGCCATGGCAGGGGTGGAACAAGGTGAGTTTTAAGGTCTTTCCAACCCAAACCAGTCTGGAATAAACACAAAATCTTCCCAGTCCAGTGACTGCAGCATCTTCGGAGATCTCCAGCATTTCTGTGCTGAGTGGATTTCAATTAAAGCCTTCACAAAGAGACAGGGCCTCTCTTCCCATGGAAATCACAGCAGCAGATCAGAAGGAGCAGAAGAATTATTTTTAACCTCTCTGCCTCAGATGGTGGAGAGCCCCAGCCTCTTCCACTGAGGGGAAAAACAAATTAATTGATCCAGGTCAAACCAGAGCAAGGCTCTCAATTATTCCCTGGTAATTACCTCCATAAAAATTTAAACACACATAAAACCAACTCGGTGAGGTTTAGCCTCGAGATTTGCAACACAAGAAACTCATCTTCCAGAGGAAGAAATTTAAGAGTCAGCACCCAATAATATCCAGATGTCCAGAGAGGTCTCATTTATACAAAAAAAAAAAAAAAAATCATTCAGGGCACACATAAAAATAAAGCTGCCAGCACACACACGTGCAAAATTCCCAGCTTGTGTGTGAACTTGAGGAAAATAAAATCTCTTTATAGTATTTTACAGCATCCTCCCTCCACACACAGAATATCCCTTACAAAAGCACTGGTGCGCAGCCTAAATAACACAAGATTCCCATTCAACACCCTGGGAGGATGAGAAATCTGATTTTCATTCTCATTCTAAACACTGGGAATGGAGGAAAGCTGAGCAAAGTCCTTTTGGAAAACACTGCATCAAAGGAAAATGCGTGCGGAGTGAAACCAAAAGCGCTGGTTCGTTTGAGCTGAATGCAGTAAATGGCCTCAGCCAGGAAAAAATGAGGAGCTGAAGGAGTAATCAAACATTTCCTTTCGGTGGTTGCTCAATTAGGTGCTTCAAAATGGTGTTTTAACGTGGGTAATTCTCCATGAGTCAGCACAAATGAGCCTTCAAGTTTAGCTCTAAAGGCAGGAGAATGGAGCAACAGCTGATTTTCACACCTTGTGAGGGAAAAATAACGAGAGAAGGACCTGGGTCCACCCAGCGTGCGGAGCTGATTTTCCTCAGGTTGTTCAGCAGGAGTGGGAAAATACCCAACCAAGCTCTGAAAATCAGGATCAGAGGGAAGCCTGGAAGCTCCTGGAGCGCTCAATCCACGCCCGGACCTTCCTTTGGAGGCAGGGGCTCCAGGGGGATGGATATCCTGGATTGGGAGCTGCCGTTCCTCAGGTGAAAGAGCCTCCCCACGGCCACAGTACCAGGACCAGGCTGCAAATCCCTCCCTGCATCCCCTCTCTCCCCTCTCTCCCAAATCCCAGCACTTTCTCCATGCAGGCAGCGAGTTTATCCTGCTGGTTCTGCTCTTCCCAGGGCCAGGCAGAGCTGGGAAGGCTCAGAGAAGCCTCCTCTCCCTGTGTCCTGTCCCTCCATCCCTTGTCCCAGTCCCTCTCCAGCTCTCCTGGAGCCGCTTTAGGCCCTGGAAGGGGCTCTGAGCTCTCCTTGGAATTTTCCTTCTCCCAGTGAACATTCCCAGCTCTCCTGGCCTGGCTTCAGAGCAGAGGGGCTGGAGAATCCTGGAATCCTGGAATGGTTTGGGTTGGGAGCTGCCCTAAAGGCCCCTCAGTCCCAACCTGGGACACCTTCCACGATCCCAGGGGCAGCCACAGCTTCTCTGGGAATTCCATCACCACCCTCCCAGCCAGGAATTCCTTCCCAATATCCCATCTAAGTCTCCCCTTTCCCAGTGGGAAGCCATTCCCTGTGTCCTGTCCCTCCAGCCCTTGTCCCCAGTCCCTCTCCAGCTCTCCTGGAGCCCCTTTAGGCCCTGGAAAAACCTCACAAGGAGCCGCACCAGGACGTTCATTCCCAAGGTTGCCTGGAGCACAAGAAAGGAAAATACTGATTGGAAGTGGCTGCAGATTTTCTGGAAGAACAGTTTTCCGACAGAAAACGACAATTTGATTATATCAAAACTTCCTGCTGGAAGGGGTCAAATTTATCAAAAGCTCATTTAGGGAAACAGTCGCAATCTGTCTGATTGGGTTAAACACACTTGTTCTTAGCTTTAAAGCACGGTTATTTTCATTCTATCAACACTCACGCCAGAAATAAACTCTGAAAACAAAATTCAAATATTTTTATCCCCAGCCAAACCGGCCATTTTCATCGGGAAATTCGTATTTCAGCTTTGGAAACGCGGGTTTTGACTCTGCAAAATATTTTTGGCGTGGTGGAAACTCCGGGTTCTGCCCTGACTTTGAACCAGCGTAAATACTTCTTCCCAAGAAGGTTCACGGGATGGATAAATTCTGTAGAATATTTGGAATATTTGTTTTGAACTGCCATCAATTGTAGTCACACCTTTTAATGAGCACGGGGGAGGCTGAGGGGATCTTGGGTGTGCTTTTGTGGAAATATTTTGTGGAATAGGAAAAGGGGTTTTTTCCCATGTTGGGTGGGGGTTTTTTTGTTTTTTTTTTTTTTTTAAGTTATTGGCTAAAAGTCGAAGTCCTGGCCCAGGAGATTGGACCCAATCCCTCCATCTCCAGCAGACCCAGCTGGGATGCAATGTGACCTGTCCCCATGGAGGGGTGGATGTGAGATCCCTGATTTTTCCAGGCTGGAACACCCCAGGGGAGCACTGGGGGCTTGCAGGTGTTGCCGAAACAGAGCAAAAACCTTCCGTGTGAATAAAACCAGAATCAGCCAAAAAAAACCTGAGCACCAGAGCCACACCAGTGTTTCTGTTCTGATTTCAAAGTATCCAGGAACCAAATCTTCCATGGATGCGGACTGGAGCTGTTATTCCTCTGTTCTTTACCCTGTTTTTCACTCTGTTTCTCCTCTCCCCTCTCATCACACACTTGATTTCATTCACCAGCGCCTTTGCCTTGTTCCCTCTGGTACTCCGAAGGCATTTCATTTCATTTCATCTCCGTTTTTCAGCCATTAAAAGCATTTCTTTTGAATTCTGGTGCCTTCAGCACGTGAAATGAGCCTCAGCTGCACTGAAAACCCCCAGCCTGATCTCGTTACACGCCTGTTCTTCAGCGGGAATTCAGAGAGAGGGGGAAGCAGCTGCCTTTCAAATCCCCCCCTGCATTAACCACGCTCCAAGTTCAAAAGCTGAAAGCAGAGGACACAGCTCCAGGTCCAGCCCTGCTGCTCCCACTGCATCCCTGCTGCTCCCTGGGATTCAGGGGTGGGCAGGAGCGGTGGAGCCTGCGCTGGATTTTATCCTGAGCTGGATTTTAATGGTGGCCGTGGTGTGACCGACACAAAACCATGGAATCACAGAATGTCCTGAGACAAAAAGGATCCACTAGGATCATCCATGCCCACTGCCAGCCCTGCACAGAGCCCCCAACAATGCCACCCTGGGCACCCCTGGCAGTGCTGTCCAAATGCTCCTGGAGCTCTGGCAGCCTCGGGGCCGTGCCCATTCCCTGGGGAGCCTGGGCAGTGCCCAGCAGCCTCTGGGGGAAGAACCTTTCCCTGATCTCCAGCCTGAGCCTGCCCTGGCCCGGCTCCAGCCCTTCCCTGGCTCCTGGCCCTGGCCCAGAGCAGAGCTCGGAGCTGCCCCTCGGGAGGAGCTGCAGCCCCTGGGGAGCTCTGCCCTCAGTCTGCTCCAGCTGAACCATCCCAGTGCCCTCAGCTGCTCCTCACGGGCCCCTCCAGACCCTTCCCCATTTTCCTGACTCTCCATCAGCTTTAGATCTTTCTTATAAACACAGAACCAGGGCCATCCAGAGCAGAGGAGTCTCTGTGCACCCACACCTTGACCAGGTGAAGCAGAGCCACCACCTCTGAACAAACACTTCTTGCAGATCTCTCTGGGACAAGGCAGGAAATTCCTGTCCCAGTTGGAGGCATCTTCCCAACCCAGGGATGTGGCTCCTAATGCAGCTCAGCTCAAACTGCCACAGAGACAAAACCGAGCCAAGCTGCTCCACTTTGCCTGCAGTGAACCAGGAGCCAGCTTTGGATCTGGGTTTGGGTGACCTGATTTCACCTTCCTCCCATTCCCTGGAGGGTGGGGAGGCCCTGGCTCAGGGTGCCCAGAGCAGCTGGGGCTGCCCCTGGATCCCTGGCAGTGTCCAAGGCCAGGCTGGACAGGGCTTGGAGCAGCCTGGGACAGTGGGAGGTGTCCCTGCCATGGCAGGGGTGAGATGGGATGATGTCTAAGGTCCCTATCAACCCAAACAATTTTACAACTCCTCCTTAAAGAGGGGGAGCATTTTCCCCTGATTTTCCCTGACATCACCTCCTGGGGGGAATCGGATCCGTGTCTGCAGCACAACACAACCCCTGCAGCCAGGCAGCCTCACCGTGCACAACAAACACATCCTGAACACGGCCTGGAGCTGGGCCAGGGCAGGCTCAGGCTGGAGATCAGGGAAAGGTTCTTCCCCCAGAGGCTGCTGGGCACTGCCCAGGCTCCCCAGGGAATGGGCACAGCCCCGAGGCTGCCAGAGCTCCAGGAGCGTTTGGACAGCGCTGCCAGGGGTGCCCAGGGTGGCATTGTTGGGGGCTCTGTGCAGGGACAGGGGCTGGATTTGATGATCCTGGTGGGTCTGTTCCAGCTCAGGATATTCTGTGATTCTGTGCCCCAAACACCACGAGAGGTTCCTGACCTGGGCAGTAGCAGCTGCCCCACACTGAACCCACAGAGCTCTCCAGGCTTTGTTCCCCGGTGCTGAGCAGGAATTCCACAGCGATGGCAGCAGGGTGTGAGTGAGACTCAGCTCAGCAGGGCTGCAGGGCAGCCCCCATGTTATCCTCACAGCAAACCCAGCTTTTCCCGTTGGGATTGCTCAGCTCTGGCATTTCCCTGTGTCTGCAGGAACACAGGAGCTGCTCAGCCCCTCTGGGCCTCGCTTACCCCAGCAGCTTTCCAGGCTCACTGGGATTTAGGGCCTTTTTTAGTCTTTATCCCAAAGTGGAAAAGCACCCGACCAAAAGCAAACAGTCCCCAAAATCATTAGACTGAGAACTATCAGCAGTGATTAACAGAGGAAAAACAACAAACCAGCTCCCAAAACACACGAGCTGGGAACAATAGAGGGGAGCTCTTTGAAAGGAAAGCTTTTCATCAGGCTCGGCGTGGCACCGAGCCATTCCTCTGATCCATCATTTCCCTTGTCTGCCTCACAAAACTGCCCCGTGCAAGGTCTGTTTTCACCAACAGCCCACCAGCTTTTATCACTGGAAATCAAACGGGATAATCCAGTGTTCAAACAGGGGATGCTGCCACGGCCTCGGGGTCAGCCCCGCATCCCCCAGGTGCCCATCCCAGCACGAGGTTGGGGTTTCGCCAACAGCTCCCCCAGCACCTGGCGTCCCTGATGGTGGAGCAGGATCAGCTCCTCTCCCCCCGCCAGGGAAACCTGGAGGGATGTGAACTTACCATGGAAAAAGCCACTGGAAACCTGGGAGAAGGAGCCCTCTTGGTCCCTTTCCACGTGTTTTTCCTTCAGCCCACACCTCATCCCTTGTGTCCTCCCCAGGAGGGATTTGGGACAGGAGCTCTGCTCTGCAAAGCACTTCAGCCTGTGCTCAGAGCTGGGCTTGGGCTCAGGGGCGTCACAGGGAGCTTCTCCAGGCCTTGTCCAGGAGTGACAGCTCCCAGGATGGCAAGGAGATGGAGGAGAACGCTGGGAGTGATGGAACAGCTCCCAGGATGCCAAGGAGATGGAGGAGAACGCTGGGAGTGATGGAACAGCTCCCAGGATGCCAAGGAGATGGAGGAGAACGCTGGGAGTGATGGAACAGCTCCCAGGATGCCAAGGAGATGGAGGAGAATGCTGGGAGTGCCTGCTGGGGAGCCTGAGAGGTCCCGTGCTCCCAGGTTCTGCTCATCCCAATGTCCCTTCTCTCCCTGGGAGAAGCTCCCAGGCTCCCCCCGAGCCTTCCAAGCAGGCAAAGCCCAAAATTCCCCGGGCTGGATCCCGCACCCATCCCCAAGCTCCCTCTGCTGTTGCCAAGCGTGTGTTACATTCCCTGGATCCAGGGAGCTCCAGCTCCAGGGCAGGAGCGCTGCCCCGCTGCCCCCCGAAGGACACCCGGCAGCCCCGCACAGCTCCCAGCCCTCACCAATCCCCGCCTGCCGCTCGAGGGAGCGGGAACGCCGAGCTCCAAGACGCGGAGATGTTCCCTTGGAGCGTTTGTCTCCCGAGTGGGTTGCGACCACGTCTCCATATGGGAAGTGGCCCAAAAGGAAGCCACAGGTTCCTATTATTGAGGAGCCTAAAGACAGCACACGGCTTCCCCCGGCTCCACCAGCGCCCGCCTCGACTGGGGAATGATTCATCTCCATCTCCATCTCCGGAGGATTTTTCTGGTAACTGCTGCAGATCCACCTTGGGATGACAGAGCAAAACTAGCAGCAAAACCAATCTCGTCGCTTCTATTTTTTTCTGCCCCCCGCTGAAAAAAGCCGTAATTTCGGGATGGAGGTATCAGAATCACAGCTAAGGACGAGCTGGCTCCTTACGCAGAGATTTTTTTTTTTTTTTT
>VZRN01001790.1:177837-188476 GCA_013397935.1 Dasyornis broadbenti | reverse complement strand
AAAAAAAAAAAAAAACCAACCGGAAAAAGGAAAAAAAAAGAAGAAGAGACCAGACATGAGAAGGGAAGACCGGGGAACAGGAAGCCAAACACAGAACTATTTCCAGGAGGAATAACAGCCATATGGAAAAAGTTACCAAGATGATGAATTCTGCCTTCAATATGTTCAAGAAAGAAACTGCATCAGACCCAGTCTGGGGGTGGCCAGATCCTTCAAGAGGGGAGTGAAAAAAAAAAAAAAGCTGCCACCCCAGCTTGAACTTGAACATTTGGTGTTTCATTTGCATCTTGGAACGAGGCAACAGTTATCAGTCAAACTTTGCATTCCTCGCTTGGATCCCTGCCTTGCCGGGTCACATTTGTGGCTCTCACATAACCAGGAATCCCCCCGCTGCAATATGCTGCTTCTGGCTCGGCCCTGCAACCAAATTCCAGAGCAGCTGACATGGAAATTTACCATCAAACAGCTATTAAAGTTTTACCTCAGGCTGTGAAAGCTGGGCTTGATGTGCGCTGCGTGAGGAATGGAAATGCGCCCTGGGCTCACGTGCTCCGTGGCACTCTGCCACCCAGCCTCGCTCTGCCCTCCTCACATCCCGCAAAATCCAGCCTGGAGAAGGGCAGGGATGGGAATCAGCCCCAGCCCTGCAAATCTGCAGCTCTCCGGAGGCTCTTTGGGTGCCCTGCACGTTGCAAAGCCCACCTGAAGGAGCCGAGGCTGTACCCAAGGATTCGCTCCTTTGGGTTTGTGATCCCTGTCTCACCCAGGGCTCTCCCTCTCTTCCCACACCCGGCTTTATTTCCTCACTTGAAGGGCTGGGGCAAAGGGAAGCACAAGGGGTTTGCCCAAGGACACCTCAGGCAGAGCAGCCCAGCAGCTGCCCTCGCACAATCTCCTGAACATCTCCCCGAATTTCTCTCTCCCCAGTGCACAGAGGGGGAACCACCCTGTGGAGCCACTCCTCTGCTTCCTCATCTTCTGCTGCACGTACATCATTCAAGTACTTAAAGTTCATAGGGATGAATCCCGGGGTTATTTTTTTTCTCCAATTAATGGCAATTCCTTTTTCTGCTTTGCATCCCAGCTCCATCTTCTGTCTTTCTTTCCATGCAAATCACCACCCACTTGTCTCCAAGGGTGGACAGCCTTTGCCAATACAAGTATCCAGCAGAGAACTAAAGCTAGAAAGTATTAACCAGCACCGGTTTTTTTCCATCGCCATCAAGCTCTAAACGCTCTTTATTCAAGCTACAAGTGGGCTGCTGTACATCTCCTGCAGATGTCTGTGTTCAAGGGGAGAAAATACAGCAGCAGTGAGATGCTCTCTTGGCTGATGAACAGAAAGGGATTGCAGTTGGGTTCTGGGCTGCCAGAGGAGCTGTGGTGCTGATGGCATTGCCTGACTGGGCTGATTTGGACCTGGGGTTTTACAGTCCCCTCTAAACCCCACCCACAGCACAACCACGGCTCCCTCGCTCGTCCCTTTTGTCCCCAAAACCCAGACAACGATGGCAGAGATTGCTGCTCTTCCCCGTTCCTCACTCTACCACACAACACAGCGAGATCAAGCTTATTTTTCCTAATTCCTACCCAAAACTAAGCCCAGCGAGACATTTTCCAGCCCAGAATAATCCCAACAGAGTTCCAGACCGCGAGGCCCACGGATGAAACGCAAGGGAAGTTGTTCTCCCCGAGCTGCAGAAGTGACTCTGCAGTAATCAGGAGCCCAAAGAGATTTTGCCACCAGCAAGGTTAAACAATTGCTTCTTCCTTTCTCCTCTCCAAAGTGGCTGATTAATTCGGGAGCAAGGTAAACAATAAACAGTGATTATGTGCATGGGGGTGATGATTCAGCCAAAGCAGCGGAGCAGCATTTGAGTAACAGGCTCCAAACATGGGCTTTATTTTCCCAGTGACGATTCCCCGGTGAGCAATGGAACAAGATGTCTTAAACAGCCACCAGGCAACAGCACGGGCCCAGCGTCCAGAGCAACCCAAAGGGCTGGCAGGAAAGTTTTAAAAGAAAAAAAAAAATTTAAATAAAAAATCAGCCCGCAGGGGATCACACATTCCAGGACCAATTTTTGCCATCCAGGCGGCAGCAAACACAAACCGGCTGGGACATTTCAACCGGCGTGGCAGTGCCTAGGAGAACACGCTGTGTCAAAAGAGATCTTCTGGAGAAGTGAAAACGTAGCAGGACACCTGCAAAACATCTCCTTTTTGCCTGCATAACCAAGCCCTGAAAGATTTAAATGGGTTCTGCAAGAAAAACGTGCTGGGGGAAGTTCCACAAAGCCATAAAACCCTGAGCCACCGAGGGGATGAAAGAAATCATGCAGGCAAGCATTTGTGCTTCTGCTTTATGCCTCATATTTTTGTTTTGCCTCATCACAAGCCTGATTGGATCCTGTCTGTTACTTGGATGAAGAGAAGATGGAAATGCTTTCTGTTGCATCAACAAAAAGCAGCAGGAAAGAACTGCACGGGCAGCGAGCCAGCTCCGAGCAGCTCCGAGTGCTCTGCAGCGCTCCCCGAAACTGCCTGGAGTCAGGGGGGGTTGACCTCCTTGGATCCATGCTGGGGTGATCTCCACTTGGAGCAGCTCAGTTTGCAAGCCCAGCGTGTTTTTCCAAACACAGTTACCTGGATGGGGATGGAGAAAGGGGCAACCCCCTTTACCTTCTGTCCTTTGAGGTTGGGCAGCTGGGAGTTGTACCAGTGGTGCCTTTTGGGCTGGTGAAAATGTGAGGCAGACACAGCAGGAAAGGGGAAAAGGGGATTTACCTCGGGTTTAATGGGATCCTGGGTGCACAGATCATCAAAGGTGGAACACGCTGAGAGCAACCCCCGGATAACGCGGACACAATTTTTATGAGAACTCAAATCAACAAATCTACCTAAAATCCCCAATAAGAAATCCAACAGATGAAGTAACTGTCCCCCTATTCTAATTACCCCCCTAGATGAGATTCCAGCCCAGTTTACAAAATGTGTTCCAGAGAGAGAGAGAGAGAGAGGGACTCCATCCGAGGTTGGAGCCTCCAGTTCTGAGATAGTGCAGAGCTCTTGGCCTCCTGCTGTGAATGTTTGGTTTTCCCGCTTTGCAAAACCCAAACTGAGCTGAACATCAGAATTACAGGAGTGTGGGACTGGGGCACAGAGTGTGTGTAAAGGGTGCAAGGAAAGGGAAAGGCTGTAAAATGTACAAAAAAGAGCATAAAAAGGGTTTTTAAAGGGTATAAAAAGAAACAAAATAAATCATCAGGCATCACCAAAACCCCAGGCACGTGAGGATGAGCCTGGGAAAGTCATCCCCACCTCTTTGACTCCTTCCTCCTCCCAGCTCATCCAGCAGCACCGCCCCACCTCGGCTGTTGGAGCTGCCCTGGCACCGAGGCCGCAGGTATCCCCAGGGCTGTGGCACCAGCAGCGAGCGAGAGGTTAACAAATCCAGGGAACAGATCCATCCACTCCACTTGAGCAGAGCCGAGCAGCAAGGGGGCCCCACGGTGTTGACAACTCTAACAGCAAATTAAGAAGCTGAAATAAAATGCACCATCAAGCAAGCAGCTGGAGGGAGGCCAAAAATCAGAAATAGACGTAAAGAAAACTGGATCGAGAAATCAGCTCCAAGCAGGCTCATTGAGCTCAATTACTAGAAATTAGGAAAGGAAATGGAAAAATTTCTATTGGAAGGACAGAATGCATGATGTGGCATCGATGATGGCTGCTCTGTTGATTGTCTCCCTCCCAGTCGTGTTTTTCCAGCGTGGGATTTGCGATCCCAGCTCGGGATGCCATCGATCCGGGAGGACAGCCTGGCACTTCCAGGCAGGAATTCACGGCTTACGTTGGCAACAGCGAACCTGCGGTGAAATTCAGTGGCTGGGGTCTGTCCCTGTGGCCCTGGTGACATGGCCATGTGCTCACAGCTCGGCTCTCAGCCTCTCCAGCAGCCTGGGGGTTTCAAGAACTCCCATCAGGTTTCTGCTTGTATGTTTGAAGCCGGTACAATCCTGGTTTGAAAATCCGCTCTGCAGCCAAGAGCACCCATAGAGAGTGGGATCGTTTCTTTAAAAAGCAAAGAACGCCAAAAAACTCATGGGCAGCACGGAATTACAGAATATTCAGAGTTGGAAGGGACCCACAAGGATCGAGTCCAACTCTTGAGAGAATGGCCCAGAAAAAACAGCAGAAGACAACAGAAAGTTTCAGCCCCCGTAGCTGTAGGAACAGGCAGTGCTGCAGTTCTGAGCAGAGAGAAACCCTGAAGGGGTTTGGGGTCAACATCCAGAGCACCCAGACCTCCCAGAAGAGCTCCCAGCAGCATCCTCTCACTGCCCATGGCTCTGCTGAGCCTGCTCAGCTCCTCCCTCTGCCTTTGGACTGGGGGAAATCAGCCAAATCCTGCTCAGGGCTCATCCGTGGCACACGAACCTGGCACTGCAGATGCCCCAGAGACAGAAGCTGGGAACGTCCCTGAAGTTTTTGTGTTTCCAGCACACGTGTCCCCCCTTCCCACTGTTCCCTCATCTGCCAAACACCTCCCAGGAAGCCTCTGGTTCATCCCTGGAAGGGGCTGCAAGAGATGCAAACCCCGAGCTGATCATGGACATTGCAAAGCTGCATCTCCTGTTCGGGGAGCCAGGAACTCAGAAAGGCTGAAAGCAGCTGCCGTGACCTGGTCACTGCCAGAGTCCAGGTAAAATCACTTGATTTGGCTCGAGTTCTCCTAAATTTGGGAGAATTTGTCCTCAGTTCCTCAAGTCTTTTGCTCAAGAAGCCGTTTGCAGGGCCCTGGTTCAAAATGGCTCTGTCACAGTTTCCCTTCAGCCCTCCCTCTGCAGCTCTGCCTCCATTCCTTGCATCCATTCCCATTCTTATTCCTTGTGCCCAGGGGTTGTTGGTGAAGAAATCCATCCCCACAGGACAAAGAGCTCCTCCTGGAACGGAGCAGGACCACAGAAAATCCCCAGAGGAGCAGCTCAGACTCGTCCCAGGGGTGAGCAATCCCATCCCATATCACAGAGCATCACGGTGCTCAAACCCAGGCACCACCAGCGCAGGGGGCAGCCCTAAAGACCCCCCTGAGCAGGAGGGTCTCCCTTTGTCTCACTGGAAGTTCCGCTCAGCCTTCCCCTGGCAGGGATGGAGATGGACTGGGAGCTGGAAGGAGCTCTCTCTCTCCAGCTCACTGCTTAAATTGACTTAATTTCTTCAAAATGTTTTCTGTTATTAGATTTCAGGAGTGGAAAAAAACCCAGGTGAAGTTACACAAGCAAAAGTAAAGAGACTGATGCCTGGATTTGCTTATTTAAAGGGCTTGTGGCTACGAGCATCCAGAAGTTTATTCCTTCAAAGAATTCTGTTCGTTGGGGTCATGCACATCATTCAAGTTTTAAGGTCACCTGGGATGAATCCAGGTTTTTCTCCAATTAATGGCAATTTCTTTTTCTCCTTTGCATCCCAGCTTCACTCCCAACTGCACTCATGCAGCTCTCTAAAAAGCCAACAAAACAACTCTGTCCTCTCAGGATGCCTCACCCCACATTCAGCATTCCAGTGAATCTGCCGGGATTGACGTTCCCTATCCCTGAGGAAGGGCAAGGCCAAAATTCCCGCCTGGAAGACTCCGTGCTGTGCAGCCCCACACGGCCCAGCCCGGCCAGCACGTGCCCAGCCCACGAGCCGCTGGTCCCAGTCCAGCCCGGAGCAGCAGGGAGGCCCCATCACCATCTGATGGCTGCTTGGGGCCTTGTGGGAAGCAGAGGGATTGATCCAGGTCCTGGCAGGCAGGATCCGTGTGGCTCAGAGCCGCTGCCTGCCAGGACGGGGCTGGGTGGGTGCCAGGCACGAGCGGGACGGGGTCCTCTGAGGTCTGCTGGCTCCTCACGGCACCTGCCCCGTGCTCAGACCAGTCTGACACCTTGGACAAAGCTCCTCATCCCCTTGGGGGATGCAGCTTTATCCCTTTTCCGTGCTGCAGCTCCAACGGGCGCAGCACAGCACCCCAAAGTTATCCCAACTTCCCACACGTGGCTCAGGGAGCTGCTGAAGGCCCAAAGTTATCCCAGCTCCCCTCAAGTGGCTCAGGGAGCTGCTGGAGGCCCAAAGTTATCCCAGCTCCCCTCAAGTGGCTCAGGGAGCTGCTGAAGGCCCAAAGTTATCCCAACTCCCCTCAAGTGGCTCGGGGAGCTGCTGGAGGCCCAAAGTTATCCCAATTCCCCACATGTGGGTATCAGGGAGCTGCTGGAGGGCTCTCAGGCAGCTGGGGCTTCCTTTTCCCTTAAGGAAAGAGAAGTTCCTTTCTCCCAGGAAGGCCACAGCGTGGAAGAGAAGCCAAGAAGGCGGCGTAGGCCCGAAGCTCCCAGTAAGGCATCGGAGTTCATCAGGAACGGGAGAGAAGCTGTCAGGGAGAAGGGGGCGAGGAACACCCAGCAAGGAAGGACCGCAGGCGAGCAGGGGTGGGTGCTGGAGATGCTGGGGAAGCTGCTGAAGGGGTGGAGTGATGGAAAGAAAAAAAAAAAAAAATGAAGTAAGAAGGGATTCTGGGTGTAAAACTTGAGACTTTGGTAAAGCAGCCCTGATTTGCAGGAGGGAGAAGGTGGACAATCAACAAAAAAATCCCGGTCTGCCCATCTGGGAACATCAGAGGAGAGATTCAGACTGAGAGAGGCAAGCACGGAGCAGAGGTGGGGTCCAACAACCCAAAGCAGCTCAGCCTGGGTGAGGACCCCAGCCCCATGATGCACCCACACAACGCAGGGCAGCGGGAATTTGTCCATCCCCAGAGAAATCCTGCCCAGCTCCCTGCAGAGCAGCCCTGAGGGAGGGGTTGGAGCCTCGCTCCTGCAGAGCTCAAGGATACGGCACCGCTCCCGGGTGGGCGGCGCAGCCTCATCCTTCATGAATGAAAATTTCAAAAAAAAAAAAAAAAGAAAAAAAAGAAAAAAAACGGAATACAAGAAAGAATCACACCACCCACCAGCAGGTGCTCTATAAATACCGTGGCAGGGGGTGTCTGCTGAGGAACTGGAGGCAGTGACTTCATGGCGTGCTCAGAGCCACAGATGCAGCTTCATTACCATGTCGAGCTCTTGGCTGAAGCTGTGCTGAGCTGCTCTGAGCTTGGCCCGGCTCTTCTGCCCCATAAAGAGCAGAAAAACTATGAACAGCCCCAATTCCTTTCCCTGGAGAGCAGGCAAATTGTTGTATTTATACCACCTCCGGGCATCCCAGCCCTGGGGAGAATTTGCAGCTCCATAAACTCCGCTTGTAAGATCCTGGATATAAAACACAGCCCCCGAAGTCCTTCCTCAAATATTCCAGGCCTAAGTTGGGCTGAAGAAAGTTGGTGCAGCTGACCTTCACTTGAGTGTAAACGTGCTGAGCTTTGCAAGAGCCAGGGCAGGGCAGAATTAAAATATTTGGCAAGCTCCAGTTGAGCTCACCTGCCTGATGTACTTGCTGGGCAGAGAGAAAGGAGGAATCCCAGCAGAACCCTTCACAGGAATCAATTGAGGAGAGAAAGTCATTGCTCTGTGGCTGAAGCAGTGCTGGTCAGGGCCCAAATCTAGGCTGAGCTGCACAGAAATCGCAGAACTGGCTCATTTCTGGATCAACAAATCCTCTATAACAGCACTCAGACCCCCAATCCTTCCATTCCTGTAAGACCCCCTAAAAAATCTCCTACCACGCAGATTGCAGCCGTGTTCATTTAGAAAGACAGAAAGATATAAAATCACGTAATAGCACGAAGAGACCGGTCTGCTGAGAAAAATGCTTGGGTTTACTGTTGCAGAGAAAGAACATTGTTACCTGGAGAATGAGCCTGGAGGAAGAGCTGGAACGGTGGGAGCTGCTGGCAGCAGGAGGGGAGGGAACAGGATGGCTCACAGAAGGCAAAACTGGCTCAGGCACAGGCAGGAGCTGCTTGTGAGGGGCCCTGGGGTCACTTGTACCAATATCCCATGAAAATCACAGAACCTGGAGGGCCCTGCTGTGTGCAGCAGGTCCCAGCTTTGCCCTGCACAGCAGAGCAAAAGGAACAGGGAAAGCAGCTCCAGCTCCCAGGAGGATTTGTGGTGTCCCTCAGCCTCGTGGGTGCCCCAAAAGAGCTTTGCTTCTCTGGCACGGAAGGTGAAACATCCTCAGGTTGCTACCAAGCAGAACAAGCTCCAAGCAGGGCACAAGCAGAGCCTGAGCAGGGGGCACAGGGAACCAGGGCCAGCCCAGCCCAAACCATCCCCTGGAGCCACCAGAGGGGTTTTGTCCCCATCTGGCTCGCTGGGAAGAGCTGGGATCCCCATGGGTGTTGTCACCTCAGCGGATGAAATGCTCAGCACAGCCAAGGCCTCAGCCACTCCCCAGGCTGCTTTTGGGGGAAACCATCACCCAGCTCCAAAGGCACCTGTGGAACCTCCCTTCTGCCTTATCCTCGAGATGGAAGATGCTCACAGACTTCAGCCGCATGCTGAGATCTAACAGCGCGCAACCTGGGCTTTGGCCCTCTCTGAGCACAAAAAACCCCAGCAGCACAACAAAAACACCTCACCAGCACAACAAAAACACCTCACCAGCACAACAAAAACACCTCACCAGCACAACAACCCTCACCAGCACAGCTGCTCCATCACCAGCCACCCCCAAAGGCAGCCTCGTGTCCCCCTTTCCTCAGGGGATGTGGTAGAAAAGGGAAATCAAGCCCTTGACCACAGCACCAGCAGTGCCAAGGGCAGAAGCACACGTTGCTGCTGCTCCCGCCCGGGCCCTGGAAGTGTCAAACCAAACATTCCCTTCCAAGAGAGAGCTGAGCAGGGAAAAGTCATTAAAAAGGGATGTACACAGAATTTCCCAGTGTTAAGCTGATGAGCCTGTACTCTCACTGGAGACCTTTATTCTGTCCTTCACCTCTTTTAGCAAGAATGTGACTCCAGCCAGAACCTCTGCGTGCGGAGCTAATAATGATGATGAGCTTTTCGTGCTCGTGGAGGTGGTTTTAGTGCAGTTATTCCTTGGAGTCATTCCCCCAGCAGCTCTCCGTGTGTCTGATGTCCTGGGACAGGGCACAGTTTATGGTTTAACCCAGCACTGGGTGATTCAGGAAGGGACAAATGAGTGAAATGCCAGCGCCCATCACACCAGGGAGCAAAACCACAAGAACTCAGGAACTGCTCTGTAACTCCCCTCCTCCACGGCCCAGGCGCAAAAAGGGCCAGACATCAACAACAACCTTTTGATGATGCCAGATCCACAGCAAAGCATCTCAGCCTCGCTTTCCCAGCGTAACTCATCGCCTGAGGAGCAACAAGGTGGGGAATGAGGCTCCTCTTGGAGACCAAAACAAACCTTCCCCTGTAGTCACAGTCTGGCCCAGCTTGAACTGCCTTTCTAGATCCTCTAGAAAAAGAAAGGAAGGGGGAAAAAATTGCTTAGCAAGATGATTAAATAAAATGTTAGCTATTCCAGCTACCCACTGGCTCTGGCTTTGACGTCAGAGCTGAATGCATTAACTAAATTTGTCGCTCAACAGCTAAAAATATCTAAGGCATTAAAAAAAAAAAAAATAGGGCAGTGCTGGGAGAACTGGAGGTCCTCAGGAGGCACAAAACCCCTCCAGGTGGGGTTCACTGCGCCCCAGCAGAGCCCTTGGGATTGGGATGTGAGGGAAGAGCCACAGCTGGTGAACATCCAGAGGGAAGGAAATGGGATCCTGCTGCCCGTGTGCTGCTGAGCCTCTTGGATTGCCAAGCATCTCCAAGGTGGTGGAAGTTCTCCCTCTTCCATGACCAATGGAGCTGGGATGTTGGGATGAATGATTCTCATTTTCAGGGGTAACTTGAGGAAAGAAAAGTCCCTTTAAATGCTGTGACAGAATTGTGTTGAGTGCAGGAGCCGGCCTTGTTCTTTTCCAAGGTTCTCCATCTTTCAGGAGGCCCTGCCTGCTCTCAAAGGCTGCTGGGGACACTTCAGGTGCCGTTTCCAGAGGAGAGCAGCCAAAGCAGAGCAAACACTGGAGTGAAGCCTGGAGCAGGCACTGGCTTTTGTTCTTTGGCAGAGGGAGCACCTGGAGAGTCAAACATCCTTCAGCACAGCTTGGCCTCAGTCTGCTGCCTCAATCCGGAATTCCTGAGGGGCTTAGTGCAGGATGGCAAATGTCGGAGCAGGGAAATCAGCTGGGCTGCCATGAACTGCTCCAGGGGAGACGCAGCACAACAAAGGGAAAACTTTGGCTCCAGGACAAAACCAAGAGGAAATAAGGAAATAAGTCCGAGGTTTGTTTAAAGTCATGGAAAGCAAAGTTTTACTGTTCATGTTTGTGCAGGCCATGGTCCAAGGATCCAGTGCAAGCAGGCATTGAACCCCAGGAATAAATCCTGGCTGAAGTGTGTTATTACTGTTTCATTGATAGGGACAGAGTCAAGGTGGTGCTTTGGACCTGGGGCAGAGGCCTGGAGCACAGAGAATTACGATAAAGAGGTGCTTGGGTTACCTGAAATCCCTTGCTGTTGCTGTCCCTGTGGCACTGAAGAGGAAGCTTTGCTTCACTCCTGTTTTACAACAGTTCTACATCTTACTCTGCCAGAATTTCCATGGGAAAAACAGTGGCAGGAAACAAAAAAAAAAAAAAAAAAAA
>VZRN01001790.1:155518-177813 GCA_013397935.1 Dasyornis broadbenti | reverse complement strand
AAAAAAAAAATCAAGGATTTGGTGCCTTCACTTGGAGGGGTCACTGTAATTGTGTTGCTGGACACTAAAAGAACACACAGAGAGCAATTCTGCAAACTGCCACAGCCAAAATCCCGGCCCTGCACATCAGACACGAGTCAGTGAAGGAGCAGAAACAACTTTACAGGGGATTAAGTGACTTATTAATTGAGGGTGGGCAGGCCCTGGCCCAGGGTGCCCAGAGCAGCTGGGGCTGCCCCTGGATCCCTGGCAGTGCCCAAGGCCAGGCTGGACAGGGCTTGGAGCAGCCTGGGACAGTGGAAGGTGTCCCTGCCATGGCAGGGGGTGGAACTGGATAATTTTTAAGGTCCTTTCCACCCAAAGCCCTGTGTGATTCCATCAGTGTGCAGAAACAGAGCCCAAGCACACCTGGGCTGAAACGACACCAGCAAGGGCGCAGAGAGCAAAATCTGTTCCCACCAAAACACGGGTGATCCGAGGCTGCAAACCACCCAATGCAGGAAAGATTTCACGGATAAAAGATACTTCTGTGACCATCTGGAATCTTTAATTTGGCTCCAGCCTGCAAACTGCTGACTCCCCTCACCTGAGCCCTGTCGGAGCCGTGTCACCTCCCCTGCACGGCTGTGGCTCCTTCACCTCCTCCTGACTCTGCTCCTTCCCCACGGTGGGGGATGAACACATGTCCAATCTGCTGAAGGTTAGCGAAGGAATCTCGCCCTAAGAAAGGTTAATAAACAAAGAAGTCCTGCAGCAACAATACAGCCATTGTGTGAAAACTTAATTGGATCAGCAATGCATCAAATGTGCCCAGGCAGGGACAAACCTGCAGAGGAACTGTTTAATCTCAGCCCTAGGTCAGAGTCTAAATGAGTGCCTTGCAACAGAGGCTGCTTCTAATTGCACTGAGAAGCTGCAAAATGCTGGAAATAAAAGCTGTGGGTAGCTGGCTCTTATTTTTAAAGCAAAAAGTTATTTCCTTCGAGATTCAAACAACACAGACAAATATCAGCGGTAATATTCTTTTAAATGATGCATTTTAGCAAAGAAAGGCTCTTTTTAAAAGCAAACCCAGTACTTACTTGATGGCAGCCTGTTTGCAATGAGATTGGATTGGTGAGCACAGGAATAAATCCACCAAAGAAGGGACAGCAGAGAAAAACTCTGGAGATCACTCACCCAAATCTCCACCATCCTCCCACTCACTACTGGGGACACTCAACAAACTCCAATATTACAAAATTTTTATTTTCAAAACAACTGTGAACTGGTTGATTTTTCATGGAAATGTCCCAGTGAACCAACACGAGCTGTCAGCACCGGCCAGCGAAGCTCCAGCGTTTAACTGGAGACCAAAATTCCCATCCTCAGCTCTCCCTCGACGTGTGCAGCCCCTGTGGAACTCAATTTACAGCCCTGCTCACAGCAACCCAGCCTCTCTTTGAAGCACAACGGAGCCTCCTCATCAAAGCTGCTCGTCTCAACCAAGGGGAGCAAAGTGCAAAAAGCGAGGGGCTCTGCGTGCCTTGCCTGCGATTAGGAGGAAATTAAAAATAAAGAGGAGCTGCCTCTGACAGCCTGATGAGGCACCATGGCTGGAGTTCTGTACACACTATGGGTGGTACACTGTAGTTGATATTAGGAGTATCTAGGTAGTAGGTACTATAAGAGTATCTACTATCGGCACCCCCGAGGCACCCAGAGCTCCAGGAGCATTTGGACAGCGCTGCCAGGGGTGCCCAGGCTGGGAATGTTGGGGTGTCTGTGCAGGGCCAGGGGCTGCACTGGGTGATCCTGGTGGGTCCCTTCCCGCTCAGAGCATCCTGGGATTATTCCTGCACAGGGTTTACTCAAAGGACCAAAGTTATGCAGGCATCTCACGCAAAGGACATTTTTAAAGTGACCACAGGAGCAAAGCAGCAGGAAAATGCCGTTCTTTTCCCACATATATGGGGGATTGTACATTTCCCAGCGACTAGGAGCGAGTCTTTCTCTTGTTCGCTGTTTCTGTGGTTTCCTCCATCCCTGGGCAGGAAATCCATTTTGATGCAGGATTAGCAAAATGGCAGCTTCCCCTGGGAGAAGCCACTCACAGCTACAAATACCAGAGCAGTGACATTTCCCATCCAATCCCTCCTCCAAGGGCTGAGAACAGGGACCATGAGTGGCAGGAGGAAGGAGCCCGCTTGGAGCGCGCTCCCAGCTCCCAGGTACCCATGCAGAACGGGCATAGCTCCCTGAAGGCTTGGGCAGATCCGTAATCATCGGCACAGATCCTCCAGGGCCAGGAATGTGGGGTAGGCACGACCTCTGTGTGGGCAGGGACGCCTTCACAGCACAGCTGGGATGGTTTCTGTATCCCAAGGCACCACAAAACCCCAACAGGAGCACAGTGCACAGACTGGCACCCTAAAAACCACCCCACAGCCACAGATCCTCTGTCTATCCATGCCTCAGGTCCTCAACAACAGCAATTTCCCTCTCTGCTGCCCCATCCAGGAAGCCCAGACTGGGCTGGAAGGATTTCAGCAATGCTCCAGCACAGAGGATTCAAGATCCAGGTTTGTTAAAGCTGCCAAAGGTTCGGGGTTTGGAAGGCTGAGGCTGCCCCTGCTTTGGGGCAGTGCCTGATGCTGCTGGGAGCAGGCACACAGACCCCACAGTCCCTGCTGCTCTGCCCCAAAGGGGGTGATTGCCCCACAGTTCCCCTCTGTCTCGTGGCTCTCTGACATTTACCCCTCTCAAAAGGCTTGCCCAGGCTCATTCCCAAGCTCTGGTTCAGAGCAAACCCCACCTGGGCATGGGAAGATCCCTCTGGAAGCCCCAGCCCACGCTGGGGGTGCTGCCCCTGGCTTGTCCCCACAGAGTGTCCTGAGCGGGAAGGACCCACCAGGCTCATCCAGGCCAACCCCAGGCCCTGCACAGACGCCCCAAGAGTCCCACCCTGCGCCCCAAAGGGCTGCAGCACCTCACCCCATGACCCCATTGCTGCCCCAACCCTCCCCTTGTGCTCCTCCACCCCGTCCTGTCTGGGAGGGTTTGCCCAGCGCGCTCCTGTGAAGGGACAGACCTTCAATGACATTCAGGGCACAAATTCCTCAAGTCCAGCTGCTTATTGAGCTCAACATGGCCCAAACATAATCCACAGTGGAGAGAAAAACCAGAACAGGTGCATGGGTTGGGTGCAGAAGGGAAAATGAGGTGGGAAATGCCTGGTCCTGGCTGTGATTTTAGATCAGGTCAGGGAGAAGCAGGGTCGAGCAGGATTCCCTCCCACGTGGGATGTTTGGTGCCCAAACGCTGCTGGGCATCACCAGCCCCTCCCTGCCTCACCCACCCTCCTGCTCCAGCACAGCCCCTGCACCCTCGGGGTGAGGAGAGCCCCAGTTTCTGCAGGGCCAGCCCTGCCCTCTCTGCACCCGGGATGAGCCCCCAAAACCCACGCCAGAGCCTGACTCCCTCCCTGCCCCAGCCCACGGCCTTCGCAGGGCTCCCAGCACCACTCCCCTGCTCCCAGCACCTCCCTTCTCCCAGCCCTGAGAGCTCTCATCCTCCCTCTTCCATCTTCCAGCCTGAATTATTCATGGGTGGCAGCAGTGGTGCAGAAGCACAGCCAGAGAAGGAACCCAGAGCCACTTTGGGAAGCTGTCACCCCATTCCCAGCTGCAGGACCCCCAGGGCCGGGCTCCAGCCGCTGCAATGAGCTCTGGAAGTGCCTCGGCACTCGCTCACTGGCCCCAGGGGGAAAGGAACCAGCACAAGAGCAGCTCTGACGGTGCAGCACACAGGCAGGGATCAAAAACTCCTGCTGAATATGGAGGAGAGGAGATATATGCTCACACATAAAACATAAATGCTCTCGCCCATCAATATTGATGTTTCCCTGTTCCCATAGAACCAGACCAAGGATAATTACATGCAATTTTTATGCTGCCTCTAACATACTTGAGTCTCTGAACATCAAAGCCCGGGTAGGTAATGCTACAAGTTGCCAGGAGTGTCATGGATCAAAATGGAGCTCGTGGAGAGAAGCGATGGGTGGTGAGCAGGAGCATTGCAGCAGCCTCTCCACACTGAGGATGCTGCCTGTGGTGACAAAGGGAATGAAAACGGAGGTGATCACAGGCTGGGCCCAATTATCCTCGTGTCCGAGCCTGGGAGGGCAGGGGGAGCTGGCTGGGAGCCTGGTGGGAGATCAGCAGAGCCGTGGGAGATCAGCAGAGCCGTGGAGATCAGCAGAGCCACGGGAGATCAAAGCCCAGAGCCAAGCACAGAAACACCCTCGGCAAACTCCAGGTGCCAGGGAGCGGGAGCAGGATCCTGGCCTGGCATGGAGCAGCAGGAGGAGCAGCCTCCCATGCCCAGCATGGAGCGAGGGCTGCTGCAGTGCCTCGGGGGAGCCCCGCTGAAAGCTTTCACGGAGCTGGCACTTTTCCAGCTCACCTCCATCCCGGAGACAGGCACACCCCAGCTGCAGACCGTAAGTGCCTCTAAATCAGAGGCTGGGAAGCGTTTTCCACAGCCTTGCAGGCTTTCCTGATAAACAAGGCCTTGCTTTCCTGAGGCCACGCGAGCACCTTCACCTGTGGCTGGGTAAACGCCGGGATCACACCAAACGCGGCTCCTCCACACCACACCCAGCTCCTGCAGCCACCTCGGGCTTTCCAGCGAGCGCTGAGGATGGAATCAGACACAACTCAGACCTGTTTCCCCCAGGTCCCTCTCCTCCTTCCAAGACAAATCAAATTCCCAGCCTGCAGCACCCAAACATCCCGGTCCCGGGGCTGTGGGTACGAGCAGCGTGCGGAGTTGTAGCGTGCGGCGCGAGCGAACGCGCAGTTGAGCGTTTTCCCTTGAATGACAGTTTTAATGAAAGACATCTCAGCGCTTGGAAAATCAGCATAAATGATCAGTTGCTAATCTCATTCTCCCAGTAACTCTGGGGTGGCAAAAATAGAGCAGGCAGAATAAACTGGGGGCTGCAGGCGGGGGTGGGCAGGGAAGTGGGGGCGTGTTTTGCTCCTCTTTCGGGAGCTCACACAGCGATTGCCACTGATTTAAAAACCCACTTTTCTTACAAAAGGCACGATTTGCTGAGCACCAGTGTTGAACAATAGTGGGGGCTGTCTCCAGGCTCGGCGGAGGGAGCAGGATCAGGCACTTTTCGTGCATCTCTGCCGTCTGTAACTCCCACACCCGACACAGCCTGCAGATCCTGCATGTCCCTGCCATCACCCGCTGCCTTTATCCCAGCCCCTGGAACCACCGGGATCGGGAGCTCTGGAAATCCCTGGACCAGAAACTTTGCAGGACGGGAAGAGGGAAAGATGAGCAGATGATGAAGATTTTCTACCTCTTTATAAGCTCAAAGTGACGAGATCCCAGCTAAGACAAACACTGAAAAACACCTCTGCACTGGCTGGCCAGAGGGGCTTTTGTACAACAGAAGCAGAATCCCAGATTGGTTTGGGGTGAAGGAATCTTAAAACTCGTCTCCCACCCTCTACCATGGCAGGGACCCCTTGCACCATCCCAGGCTGCTCTGGTCAGCAAAGCTTCAGGCCAAAGCCCAGGGGGAACCAATTCCCTTCCTGTCCCCAGGCCCTGCTGTGATCCAGGCTGACGTTCCCCACTTTGCACGGCCAACAAAGCATCCCTGGCTTTGTCTCCAACTTTCCCATCTCTTCTGTTCTCCTCCAAATCCAGCCCTGGCCCTGTCACCATGGTACCTGAGCTCCCAGTGGCAAACTATTAATCTTTACAGCATAAGGAGGGACAATTTTGACATCAATATATGACTTGTAATAGCTGCTGTCTGTACGATAGCACCTTTTTAGTGCTTCTTTTCATTCCTGTACTTTTTTATGAGGCTATTTTCTTTATTAGTGCATTTTTATAGCTTGTGCAACACCTCAAGTGCCTCCAAGAAGGTACTTTATAAATAAAATTTTAATAAGATTAAGGATTTCACTCCAAGAAAAAAAAACGCCACTTGGCCAAGTTCTGAATCACGTGGTTCCCTGTTCCATACCCTTTTTGTTTGTGCATGTCCTCACATAGCCCACAGGTTTTTCATTTTGATGCCATACTTGAGGCAGAGCGGTTGGAATCTCGGCAGATCTCCATATTTCATGGATGGGGAGCTAACAGGACTTTTGGAGAGGTTATATTTCCTATTTCCTGCATGTTTCAGAGCTGAGTTCCAAAATTATAAGTTTATATCACTTTATTCGAGGCTTTTTAACATTTTTTTATGGCACCTGAGCCACCAATTCTCTGCAGCCAACAAGAGAGAGAAGAAATCCAGCCCAGGCAGGCCAGAGGGGTTTTATAAACCTGCTCCTGTGGCAATTTTATTTTCACTTGCGCCACAGAAACAGGAAAAGTAGGGCTGGGCTACCCTGGACCACGAAATTATCATTAAAGATGCAGCTACAGAGCAAAGCAAGAAGGACTTGAGGTGAGGCTGAGCCTTTTCTCCAACACAGATTCCCAAATTACAAACGGAACTCTGGTTCTCTGAGGAAACACAGCTCCTGTTGGGTTTGACTCGGGAGGAGAGGCCTTTGAAAGTCTCAAACTCAGCAGAAAGCCCTGGCACTTCTGCTGCCTTGCCCGGATCCTGGAGCAGGTGAATTTCACAGCCCACCTTTGAGGAAAGCAGCAAAGCCTTTTTTTCCCCTTCCCAAAGAAACCTCCCCAGCTTTCGCTGTCACAGCACCATTCCCATCTGTGTCACCGGGGGAAAGCAGGAGGCAATCAAGGGGAAGCTACAGCATCACCAGGGTTGAAAACTGGGCACCTTCCACCCCGCAAACTCCACACCCCGCCCCACCCAGAGTTTGATGTACAAATGGTGGAAAAAAACCCCAAAAAAACCCCATTCTCAAGAGACACAGCACTCAAAGACCTCAAGGAGATACCTGCTGCTCCCTGCTTTTCTCAGAGAGGAGGAATCCAGGAGCAAACACGACCCCAGTGGTGATGCCAGAGCCCAAATCTCAGCTCAGCTGCCTTTGTGGCCGAGCTCAGCCAGCATCAAACTCTCTCTTTGAAATCAGGGCAGAAGTTGCTCCTCCTCTGCTTTTTGCAACCTTCCCCTCGCTCACCTGGTCCCAGGATCACAGGAGGGTTTGAAAAGATCGGCTCCAGCCCATTGCTCACCTGGTAGCTGGGCCAAAGGTGCCTCAAGGCCTTCAAACAAAACCTCTCCTGCTGAACTCACGAACCTCTCACAGTGAACTCTGTGATTTCTCATTTTCCCATCAGTCGTCCCCACACTCTCAGACATTTCCCTGACAATTGGGATCTTCCCCCAGAAAAAGGGGAAAGGGGCAGGTGCTGCATTGTCGAAATAAATTCTGCCCTGAAACCATTCCTGCGTTTGGAGGCTGCTTGTTGAGCTGAAGGAAAAGGTTCTAAAGCACCGGAGGGACCAAGATTTGAGGACAAATCCATCACTTGGGTTTCACAGGTGGCCAGGCAGGGCAGGTGACCGGGACAGCAGCACCCCATGGGTGGCGGCAGCCTGGGAACGGCTCAGTGCCTCAAGGGACTCATTCCTTCTCCGCAGACACTTGGTGCCACTCTACTGTGAAATCCCACCTCAGCCCTGAATCCAAAGCCCTCCCAGAGCCTAAAGATTCTTTATTTCTCAGAATCCACCTCCCAAGCCCCATGAAATGAGCCTTGAGTGTATCAGCAGCAAAGACCTTTGGCACAGGGAGTCCATTTCCAGCGATGGCCCGTAACTGCTTGTCAGAAATCCCATCATCAACCCACTTTGTATTAATCAGGGCTGTTCACAGAAGAAAAACAATTTCTCCCTGCTCCCTTCAGGTAATTATATTTTGCCCTGCAGCATGAGATTTTATTATGTTTAGTCCCATTTTATTTAGAGCCTGAATGGAGCCCACGAAGTCTCAGATAGGAGCGATAAAAGGAGATGATGCTCAAGCCCAGCCTTTTGCAAGTCAGCATCTGACCTGAGTTAAAATCATCCAGGCACAATGGGGGGAAAGAAAAAGTCCTTGAGATTTGTGTCTGTTTGAAGAGGGCAGGAATGCTGGCTGAATCATGAACCCTGGGGGATAGAGATGCCTCCCAAAGGAGAGAGAGAGCTTGATTGTCAATGTGCTTTAAAAAGAAAAGAATGTTTCATGTGGGTGTGTGCTGTTGTTTTTTTCCACTGTGGAGCAAGTGTCCCATCTTATTTCTCAAATGGTCTTTTCTTTGTTGAAGCCTCATCTATTAATAATCCTTCACTGGAAGGGGAAAGGAAAAAGCGAGCTTCTGTCAGACATACAAGCTGTTAGTCTGGGATGGACAAAAATAAACCAGAGCTGCACAATTAGCGGCACCACAGGTCACTTGTCTGGGGTTCTTACTGCCTATAACCATAACCTGGCTGAACTTCCCTTATGAACCTGGAGTTGGGCGGTGCTGGGGATCCACGAGTGTCCTGGAGGGAATTTAGAAAGTTTCCTGGACTGTCCAACACCACCTGCTCCATCAATATCCTCAGCTGGGTCTGAGGAAATGTTCTGGTCTTGAAAACATAGAGGAGCAAGATCAATGGAAGCCAGGAAGATCATGGAGTCACGGAGTGGTTTGGGTTGGAGGGGGCCTTAAATCCCATCCCCACACCTTGCACTGTCCCAGGCTGCTCCAAGCCCTGTCCAGCCTGGCCTTGGACACTGACAGGGATCCAGGGGCAGCCACAGCTGCTCTGGGCACCCTGTGCCGGGGCCTCCCCACCCTCATCCTGCCTGTACTCCTTAAGGAACCAGGACATTCATGGAGCTGCCCTGGCTTCAGGAGCTTCCCCAAGGTGTGCTGAGGTTTCTCCAGAACATCCATTCCAAGGTGGCTCTGAGCCCTTCAGAAACAGGGGTGGTTTCCCCCCATCCCTTTTCCAGTCTGAGGCAGGAGCAGCTCCTCCCTTCGCCAGGCAGGTCCCTGGTCCCAAGGAGCCGAGGGCTAATCCCAGGTGGCTGCACCTGAGCCCTTGCTTTGGTGCTGATGCTCCACCCCCAGGCTGTGGGAGATGGGCAGCAACTTCAGGAGGGACCTGGGATGAGCTTAAATCCGCACCTTCCCAAGAGAAACGTTCCCTTGTTTTCACGGCTCTGCTCTGAACAGCGGCCCTTCGCAAAGGAATGGAATTTGCTGGAGCTGTGGCGGTGCTGGGGATGCTCAAATGCCACTGGTGAGCTCAGCCGTGCCTGGGAGAGGTGTGAAGTGCGGCAGGGAGGCAGCCAAGGACCTGCGTCACCGAGCGGGAGCCGGGCTGGTGCCACCGCACCGCCTGCGAAGGCACAGATGCTGCCGGAGCCCACAGCGGAGCCTCTGCCGCTCGCTGCGGCTGCGGGGACGGGCAGCGCTCAGCCGGCTCCCAGGCACTGCCCGGGATGGGAGCCCAGCCCTGGAGCCGGGATCCAGCCCAGGGGCACGGAGGGGAAGAGGTGAGAGCGATGGAGACTGAGCTGCGAGCCCGATGATCGGCAGGGCACGGCCACGGGGCTCACACGCTGCTGGCACCTCGCAAGGGCTCGGCGGCACTGCAGGATCCCTGCTCCCCAGGGCACAGCCCGAGAATTCGGGATTGCAGGGTCCTCCGAGAATTCGGGATTGCAGGATCCCTGCTCCCCAGAGCATAGCCCCAGCATTTGGGACTGCAGGGTCCCTGTTCCCCAGGGCACAGCCCAAGAATTTGGGATTTCAGGATCCCTGTTCCCCAGGGCACAGCCCCAGCCCGTGGGACTGCCTGTCCCCTTTTTCCTGCTCAGAGGAGCAGCATCACTCTTTGCCATGAGCTCTGCTGCAACATTCCCAGCCTTCCTCTTCCCCCCACCTGCAGGCAAGGATATTAAATCCTTAAAATAATTAACTTTTCAGGTCTTTTCAAAAGTCACAGTTTGGTTTGCTGGCTCGGGGGGTCCCATTTTCTCCCCTATTTGTTTTCCCTCTGCAGCCTGACTCGATGGGACAATCCCATTTTGGTGTCAAAGCTCTGCACGGAGCCAAAGAAAGAGACCACCCCTGTCCCAGCAAAGGGCAAGTTGGAACTTTGTTTTCTTTGGAGGAGGCTACAGAAAACATCTCCATTCTCAAAGTGCACCCCAGCCAAAGCTGAGCAGCTGCACAGCCCCTGCTGCACCGACAGTGGCACTGAGGCTCCTCCTCTGGGGTCTGGGTGACATTCAGGATCCCTGAGGATCCCAGACTGACGGCTCCTGTGGGGCTGGATGAGCTGGAGCCCTGGGAGCCAAGGTCAGGGAAGATGTCCGGCCCCAAGAGCAGCAGGAAGTGACCCCATGGTCCCCCGTGCGCATGGGAATCGTTCATCACCTTCCCTCACCTTCCCTCAGCAGCATCCAGAGCCTTTGGAGGAAACCAGAGGTGGGTCTGCTCCCAAAGGCCTCCGAGGTGCAGTGGGATGGGAACGGCAGCAGCTCCTCGGTGGAGGGAGAGGGTGTGAATTACTCACCTGGAGCCCACACAGATCCAGCCCAGCCCCTTTCCCACCGCTTCCAACACCCTTCTCTCACACATCTTCCCTCCCACACCAGGCACTGCATTCCAGCCAAGCCCGAGCTGGCTGTCCCTGAGCTTTCTGCACCAGGGAGCACAGAGGGAGAGCAGGAGAACGCCCATTTCCACGTGCTCCCCGGCCTTCCAGCTTCGGGGCATCAAACAGCAGAAACAAACAACCAAAACATTATTTCATGAGCTGATTCCACCCATTGCCAAATCCAGCATGAAAAACCTTCCATTCCAGAGCCATTCCAGCTCAGCGGCACCAACCCTGACTTGTTGCCAGGCCACGGAGCCCAGGCTGCAGCGGCTCAGCACAGGCTGCCTCATCTGCAGGGAAATAAACCCGGACCTGCTGAGCACAGCTGAGTGCAACATCACCATAGAAACCAGGCAAGGAACTGGGGGAAGTGGCTCTGCCCAGCTCCTCTCAACGTGACAGCACCAGAGCCCAGCCCCTCGGGGCCGGGGTGGGCAGGGGGGATGCCCAGAGCAGCGCCAGCCCCAGGGGGAGATCCCCCACTCGCCCCCTGGGCTGCATTTTGAGCTGTATTTTTATTTGTTTCCTCCCCAGCCTCCCCTCAGCCCTCTGGAAGCATCCATGGAAGCCACAGCAGGGGTGGAACAAGATGGTTTTTAAGGCTTCTTCCAACCCAGGCTATTCCATGATTCCGTGATTACTTGGGCAGGAGCTGTGACCAGAAAGGTGTCTCTGCCCTCCAGAGCAAGAAGATTTCTAAGCCACAACTTCACCCTTAACTTTATGATGCAATAAAGTTCCACTTTTACGGATGGAGAACCAGAGGAAATTTGGCCCGGGGTCAGCTGTGATAATGGAGGAGCTCTTGCCTGGCAGCACCTCATCCATCCCATTCCATCAGGCACTTAATCATCATTTAATCCGAGGATCCTCATTCATGCCGGGTTCTCAGAGCCCTGCGGGGAGTCTTTCAGTGTCATCCGAGATATTTAAAGCTGGGGGCCTGGCAAGGACAGCTCCGAGGATGGCATCAATCGTCTGCATCCAGTCCCTTGACCCTTTCCTGTGAAGAGCGCCCTTGCACCAGCAGAAAAAGCAGAATGGGGTTAAATGGCCCTCATGGAGATGAAATAACCCAACAGCAGCAGATTTATTGAGATCATCAGGGACATCTCGCTTGTGATCCCAAGCATGAGAGAGAGGAGTTAAACCTCTTTGGAAATCTTCTTTTAGAAGAGTCAAGGCTGATTCTCACCCTCCAGAGATTCATGAGGACACAGACACCCGGGAGATTATGTTTAAATTTTAAATAGCTCTGGTTGATTGGGTCAGGCCCTGTTTGATGACACAGACTGATGGTCCTTCAGGTTGGGGTGGATTTTTCTTGAGGATTCTGGCACCAAGAAGTCATTATGAAATGAGGTAATTATGGAGCAGATTCATTACCCCACAAACAGGTTCGGGTCACTCCGCACACCTTGTCCATCCCTCTGCATCCTTGGACACCCCGGATGGGACAGAGGGAACTTCCTGCTCGTGATCTTTTTGTATCAAATGACAAGAAGGTGTAAAAAGCCCCATCACAGAGTTCAGATTTACACGGGGCAGATTGAATAGCGCTGTAAAAATTAACAAATTGAAAACCTAACAGTGCAAACAGCAAAAGGAGAAACAGGGGGAAGTCTGATTGTTCACAGAGTGAGCAGCCCAAATTTGGGGAGATAATTCACCAGAGCCAGCTCCTCATCTACAGCCAAGGGAGCAATTTCGGAATTCAGCAAGATCAAGCACAAAGCACCAGTGAAGTGGGAGAAAATCTTTCCTGAAAGAGAGCAGATTGCAAATTCCAGCTGCTCAGTGCCCCAAGTTGTTTTTCACATGAAACAAGTGGGGTCAGATTTTCCATCCTTGTGCCCAGGACTCTGAGAAACAGAAGCAAACCCAGCACACAGAGAGACAAGAGTTACATTTGGAGCTTTTCCGCCCCTTTAAGCAGCAAAATTCCCGTTCTGAGGTGTTCCTAGAAGCACCTCCTCGCAGCCATGAGGACGAGGCAGAACACATTTGCAGTAAAAGATGACCACACCGATCTGTCATTTGCTCCAGGAGGGTCGAGAACAAGCAAGTGCCTGTCGCAAGTGCCAGGCTGAGCCTTGAAAAGCACCAGGGCTCTCGCAAATCGCTCTGGTGTCCAGGACAAAGTCGTGCAGAGATGTTGGATGCTCCAGCCTCCAACAGATCCCCAAAACCAATTAAAGGGCAAAAAACTTCTCAGGACCCAGAGTCCTTGTATATTTTTGGTTCAGAGCAGCTTGAAAGGGACAATTTGAAGGGCTTTGGGGCGTGAGGTACTAGAAAGCCTCACCCAGAGGTTCAAAGGATTCATCCATGGGACAGTAATTACTTGGCGGTGAAGGACATTCATTTGAAGCTGGTAGGGTTCAAGATATTCCATTATTCGTCGTGCACCCCGTTTGCAATGATATCATTTCAAAGTGATGGATTCAAATTTAGGCAAGCGGTGCTGGAACGGGACAGAGGATGTGCTTGCTGTGTTTTATGGGCATAGAGAGATCCATAAATTTTGAATGTTAAAAAGTCGTTACAAAGAGAGAAAATATTTTAGCTGTCAATCTGGCGCTATTGCTGAGGCAACAATTCCATGGGATGCAGGAGCTCTGAAAAGCCTCCCATCCCTGCTGGATTCCCTGCAAGGCCACCACAGCCTGGGATTTTGTGCCTTCCCACTTCCCATCCATGGAATGTCCCGTGCAGATCGGTCGGGGAAGGACAAGGTGGGCACAGGGAGGGGCAGAAGGGACATTTCCTCGAATTTACAAACACAGCGCTCTGCTGCCTTCACCACTCGAGCTCACTGTGGGAAATCTGTGCCACAACGTGGCCAAAGGATTTTGGGGTCTGATCTGAAACCCACTGAGGTCAGCAACAGGAGGGTTAAGGATCTGCCACCGACAGCAAAGTGCTAAAATGTGAATCCCAAACCTCTCCGCTTCCCGCTGGCCAAAGGAAAAACTCTTCCCAAGGGTGGGTGACCCCTGAAGAAGGAGCTGAGTGGGTGCTCAGCCAGGTTTTCATCCCAGACTGCGGGATGGATGAAGGTGTTGGAAAACTCCCTTTGCACAGCAGAACGTTATTGAGATTGGAAAGAGGAGGATCCCCGGGAGCTCCCTCACCTTCCCATGGCAGAATTTGTCCCATCAAAATCCTTGGAGCTGCAAGTCCTGGTGCCACACCCTCAGGGCCTACAGGAGCAGCAGCACCACGTGACTGGAGAGCCCAAACATTTACGACATCCTTGGAAGGGATGGACAAAAGGAAGGAAGAATAAAATCTCTAGAATAAAATCTAGATTTGCCCCAGCACTGAATCCACCTGCCAGTCCCACAAGTCAGCCCAAGCCAGGTGGGATTTGCATCTCCCCTTTGGGGCAGGAAGCATTCGAGTATTACCCCAAAAGCAGCTGCAGAGTGCAGGATCACACGGCTGAGAACGCGCTGCCTCCCCAAAAAAGTCTCAAAAATGGCATTAGACTCGCTATCAAACAATGCAGAGAACGTGATCCTACCTCAGCAAGAATAGCAAAAGAGTTGCTATTTCCTCCTAAGGGTTCTGTTCCAAGAAAACTTGGAATATATGCTTAATGTTGCAGACAGCTTTTCCTATGCCTGCTAAGCACTTCTGCTTGAAACAAATATAAACCCAATTTTGTTTTATATATACCAACAAAATGCAAATTACAAGAGCAAGAGTCTGGAGTCTTCATCCTTGAGCTCATCTGTATCCCAGGCTCCCCACTTGCAAACGATGAATGTCTGCTCATGGGTTTTCTAATTTTTTTTTTTTTCCAAGCAGATAACTTCTGCCACATTGTGTTTCTCTCCTGCAATATAAATAATGTTCACTTAACAGTGAATGCATTAGAGAACTATGTTTCCATTGAGTTGTCATTTCCAGAAATATTCTTCTTTAGGGTAGAAATTTTCCATTCTCAGTCTCGCCTGAAGAGCGGCTTTTCACCCCACTTGTTTCTATTTTTTCAGTGTATCTTGCTCTTATTTTTAATTTTAAAGTAACAGTAATATCTCCCAGTAAAAAATGCACTGAAAACACAGACTTTTCCCTGACCTGTAACTAGAGATTAATTTGGGGGTTATTCATAACCCAGCAGGATTTCTGAGAGCAGGTCAGTAGGGTTAAGGTGAATTTTCACTGCAACCCCTGCAAAGTGTCAGCAACAGCACAGGGAAGAGGAGCGAAAGGGGAAGAGCCCTCGAAACTCCCAAGATTTCCATATTGTGGCCCCTGGGAAAACCAAAACTCTGCAATAGCTCCCGAGCAAGGCGTAACCCTGGCGCTGAGTGGGGGAAGAGGTGGAGACAGGGAGAAAGCCTTCCCTTGCTTTATTGACTTTTAATTATTTGAATGTTAAAAAGTCATTTCAAAGAGAGAAAATATTTTAGCTGTCAGTCTGGCTCTCCTTATCGCTGAGGGAACAATTCCATGGGATGCAGGAGCTAATTCTCAGTTCGTTCAAGTCAAATAAAACCGAAGAGGGAAGAGGTTTTACTCAAAGTCCTCACACAAATCCTTTCTCACTTTTTCCCTCCACAACTCGAACAACTCAACGTGAAAACCAGCTTTTGTCAGCCTAAACAAACACGAGAATCCTGCCCATCACACGGAAACACGCTCAGTTTGGGGTTGTTTTCTGCCTTGCTCCTCCTGGAAGGAGTACAGGATCTAGGCCAGCAGCTCCATCCACTTCCCAGCCCTAAAAATAAACAGCGTTTGTTCCTTGCCCCTTTTGCTTCACAAGATCTGAGATGTTAAATATTCAAAAAAGCCACATATAGAAACCTGATTCATCTCAATTATTCTTGGACATTTTCCTCCTGAAGCACAGATACACCGAGGGAAGAAATAATACCACCAAGTTTGTTCCTCCACAGCGCAGCTCCCTCAGCAGCCACTGCAAAAACCGCTTTTCACTGACAGATGGCCAACAGGGCTAAATGATGGGAGGGGTGGAAGGTTTCAGATGAGCATTCAGCGCAAGTTGCATAAAGTGGCAGCTTTAAGCTAAAATGTCCACTGAGGGATCCTTCACCACCATCACCTGCAGGGGTTTTGTTTCCTGAGTGCGTCTGCACGTCACGAGATGAGAGGCGCATGAAGTTAGCAACAGCCTTCAAGCCACGCACTCCCACCTCTTTGCATTGTTTGTAGTTTTCTACTTTTAGGTGGAGTTTTCTGGGTGGTGTCTGAGCCCTAAATCGAGGAAAACCTAAGAAAACCCCGGTGAGAGTTCACGAGGAGCCCTAGAAATCTCTCCGTTTGGACTGGTGCGCTAAAACCTGTCAGGGAATGAGCCCTTCCAGGAGGAACGAGCCTATTGCTGTTCCCAAAAACAGGTTGGGAAGGCATTAAGTGAAAATTAACGGTTACTTTTGTCTTTGATATCCCTATGCGCCGTAAAACAAGGAACATCAAAGTCTGTCTCACAGGGGTGTTGTGAAATTGAGTTAATGTTGGTGTGAAGCTCTCAGACTGCAGCAATGAGGCCCATAAAAAAGAGGCCTGCAAGGAAATGAAGATTCCCATGTTCAGCCCACGGCTTGAATAAGACTGTAAATAAGACTTAGGGCTGTGCACCGAACAATAAAGATGGAAAATGAGATTAGAACAATCCCTTCTGCCACCTCAGACAAAGCTGGAGCCCGGCGGAGGAGTGTGGGGGTGATCGAAGAGCAGCCAGGCAGGTTAATGGCAACACTGCTCCGTCACCAACAAACTGCTGAGCAGAAAATGGGTTGGGCTTTGGCTTTGGCTTGGGCTTTGGCTTTGGGTTTGGGGCACCGAGTCTGCTTTGGACAGAACAAAGCCCTGTGGGGATGGAGCAGGGATGTCTCTGCTCCGGGATTATCCCCACTGAGCGTTTCTGTGGTCCCAGGAAGGTGATCTGCTCCCATTCCTGGTCAGGAGGAGGCAGACCTGGAGAGCTGCACCCCACGGGAGCTGAGCCGTGAGAGCAAACAGAGCTGGGGCAGGATCCATCAGGTGTGTGCTGCATGCACAGGTGCTCAGGGCTCGGGGACAGGTGTGTGTGGAGGGAAAGGTTAATATTTGACTGCGTGAGGAGAGCACGTGCACCCCGAGAGCACAGGAGGATCCCAGTGAGCACCTGAGCTGGCCTCGCCTGCTCCGTGTGCTCCGTCAGCAGCTCCTCAGCCTCTGCACAAATGAGCACAACCAAGGGATTTCCGTCAGGGATGGACAGGCCAGGCTGGCTCAGAGCAGCCCCTCAGCAGATGGAGACCCATCAAGTTCCCCCTCGAGTGCTGTGTCCAGTTCTGGGCTCCTCAAGAAGGACATGGAGGGGCTGGAGCGTGTCCAGGGATGGGGATGGAGCTGGGGAAGGGCCTGGAGCACCAGGAGCGGCTGAGGGAGCCGGGAAAGGGCTCAGGCTGGAGCAAAGGAGGCGCAGTGGGAACCTTGGGGCTCTGCACAGCTCCTGACAGGAGGGGACAGCCGGGGGGGTCGGGCTCTGCTGCCAGGGAACAGGGACAGGAGGAGAGGGAACGGCCTCGAAGTTCCCAAGGGAGCTTTAGGTTGGACTTCAGGATGAACTTCTTCACTAAAGGGGTGATTAAACCCTGGATGGGGCTGTCCAGGGAGGTGGTGAGGTCTCCATCCCTGGAGGTGTTTAAGAAAAGACTGAAGGTGGCACTCGGTGCCCTGGGCTGGGTGACAGCAAGGTGGAGGTCAGTCACACCTGGGATTCAATGATCTCAGAGGTGTTTCCCAACCCAAACGATTCTGTGACCGATCAAAACAATTCCAGTGACCACAGCTTCGGGTGCTACCCTAAAATTAACCTGAGTAAGTTCAATTTCAGCTTCTGCAGGCTGGGCTATCGCTCCACACAGACAAGCACAGAGCAATCAGCAAGAGTTATTAGCAGAGAAAACATTTCATCCAAAACTACGTCTTTAAGGATGTTCTGACTCCCAGCTGGTTCCATCTGCCCAGGAACTGAGTAGCACAGCAGCAGCAGAGAAATATTTTGCCGGATAATTTTTATTGAATTCCTCCCCACACATCCCCCCTGGATTTAGGTCAACCACAACACTTCAGTAAGCCAAGCCAAGTTCGCCAAAACCTTTCCTTGAAGAAAGGGAGCATGGAGAATGTTTTGTGTGCCAACGTTCTTAAATTGAAACCTTCAGAGTCTGGTCTTTTCTACTTGAAAGGATGTCACAGTTTAATTTCCCAAATAAAATTAGAGTTAAAAAATTAAAATTGAGAACATTAAAAGCTCAAAAATCATCATAATCCAGATTAGACAAAAATGTTACTCCTCATTTTCCCCAACTGTCTTGCCTTTTTAATCTGCTTTTCATAGGAAACCCAGTTCTTTCAGTGCTTCTGCATAGCGTGAAACAATTCCCTTGATTTTTCAAGGAAACTGAAATCCCAGTTATTTGCTGGGATAAAAAGCTGTTGTACCACATCCCTTTCCATACCTCTCAGACAGCTAAATTAAACGAGTTCATTACGTGGGGAGAAGAGGGGAAGCGTAAGAAAGGCTGCACCTGGCAGCAGCCAAGCATCTCTCCTTGCTCCAGGAGCAGCCCTGGAGCCCTTTCATGAAGGAGTCACTTCATCCTCCATTCACCTGCTCGATGCTGGAACAGCCTGTCAGCTCTCAGCCCGCACATTTTGTCCCCGTCTTAAAACCACGTTTGAAAAACTACAATAAGTAAAAAAAAAAAAAAAAAAAATGGAGAAAGCTGAGAGGTTTAATTACTTTTATCCCTGTCTGAGAGGCGCTTTCAAGTATAGCCAGGGTTCCTGGAATTGCAGTCCCAGTGCCAGGGAGAAAATGAACAGCAAGAGACGGGCTAAAAAAATCCCCGGCTCCCGGATATTTGCCTGAAACACAGCTCGTTTCCAAGAACGAGGCACTGCGAAGTCTGGCTGGGGCTGGTCTCCAGCAACGCCCTTCCCATCACTCTGCTCCAAGGTTACACCGAACCCAAGCTCAGGGATTTACGGATCCTCCACACACGCGCAGCCCCAGCTCGGGCCGGATGAGGTGGGAAGTGGCGAGAGGTGGGTTTGGTTCTGCTGAATTTAATGAAGGCACGGGGGGAGAGGCTCCGCATCCGGCGCAGGCCCCACGCAGGAGCCGGCTCCTAACGGGGGAGCTCCAGCAGCAGCCGCTCCTGCCTCGGGAAAGGCACAGCTCCCCAGCCTCCCATCCCAAAGGCAAACCGAGCATCCCAAGGGTGATTTCCATGGAGTCACCTTGGAGGGGTCTGCGGCACGTGGCACGAGCCAAGGCCCGGCCGCTCCGCGCAGGGCGACGGTGCCAAGGCAGCGCAGGCAGCCCCGGGAGCTCAGGTGCCGGCTGAGATTCCAGCCCTGGGATGGAATGAGGATCAGGCAGCGAGTGAAGCCCTTGCCTGGGCTGCAGCTCTGCTGAAGGGTACCAGATCAGCAGTTTTGTACCTGTCGCCTGCGTCAGCGCCTCGGCTCTGGCAGCAGGGGTTCTTTTTGGCTGCCATTTGTGAGTCCTTCAGTCAAGGCACGTGGAGAAACCAGGGGGATGCTCACCCCATTTCCACTTTACATCTTTTAAAGGTTTTATTTGTTTTGGCTTCGCTCAAGGCCCTCATTTGTGAAGAGGAAAACAGGCCTCAGTGTGACCTCATGAGTCTGGGGACGATGAGTCCTCGTGAAAGTCACAAACTTCTCATGGACAAGGGGCAGCACCCAACATTTGTGGCTTTCCTTGCACCTCCCAGCTACCCATGCACTGCCTGGCACCTGGATGCAAACACCACGGGGCTCTGCCTCACAGCTCAGTCCCTCAGGCCACTCGCCTGCAGCCGAGCTGCCCACGCAGCGTTTGGAAACACCAGCATGAGGCAGCTGGATTTCACAGATTCCTTTCTACAAACATTCCTGCCAAAAAACAGATCCAAGAGTCTCAAAGTATGATGCAAAGTGCACAACAGACACACACCAAGGCCTTCTCTCTGTCCCTCTCTTGAGCTTTCTTCTCCCCGGGTCACTGTGGCCACCCCAGGCTCCTTCACAGCCCCACCTCAATCCCTCATCCCAACACCACAAGGATTCTGGTAAAGCTTTCCCCAGCACATTCCCTGCAACCCCAGCTCCAATCTTGCTTCCTTCACCAGCAGCAGGGCCAAAGCAGGGCCACCACGGCCAAACATGAGCTGTGTGGGGAGGCAAGAGGCTCTGTGCTCCTGCAGTGCAGCCCTGAGCACCCATTGAGTGCCACGCCAGGGAAGGGACAGGGGACAGTGACCTCTGAGGGGACAGTGACCTCTGAGGGGACAATGACCTCTGAGGGGACAGTGACCTCTGAGTGGACAGTGACCTCTCTGTCCCACCTTTGTACAAGGTTCTGAGCACTCTTTCCACAGGACACACCTTGCCATGATGCACCTCCCCTGCAAGGACATCCAGCCTCTCTCTGTCACCATTTTCTTTCCGCGGATAAGGATCCTCTTTCACAAGCTCCATTCTAATCAGTTTAACAACCCAGCAGCCATGGACAGAAAGTTCTTTCTCTCGATCTTCTCGTATCTCCAGGCCCTTTGTCGCAGGATAAGCTCAGGGACTGTGCAGTGCCCACAGCAAGGAGCCTCAGGCACCTCCAAGGTGGCAGATCAGAGCTGGAGGAGCAAGGCCTGGAGGATTCCCAGAGCTGACAGTGATGCCCGGGTGATTTTAGGCACAAGGTCCAACATCATCTCTGCCAGAGCAATGGAATCACTCCCTCCTAACCCCCCTGGCACTGGCTTTACACCACAGTTCATGACACTGAGCCCTCGTTCTGCAGAGCTGATAACATCCAAGAGCAGGTTTGGTCCACACACAAGCCTGGGAAGATCAAGGGGAATAAATGGCTGCAGCACCAAGGACCCTGTTTTGCAAAGTCGCTTTCCTTGATCCCATCCATATTTCAGCACAGCTCCAACTGAGCCCCATTAATGTAATTGATTCTTAATGGCATTCTCCAAGAAAGCATGTGAAGATTTTAACAGGCTATTAGATGGAAATTAAGCCTCACCCAAACCTTCCTCCCGTGGAACAAAGGTTTCCAAAGATGCAGGGGGTCTATTCCATTCCTGCTAATGGACGAGAAGGTTGATTTGAGGAGAAGGGACACTAATTCTGCATTTTCTACCCCTCACAGTGGAACACCACAGGTTTGTAGTTACAAGGAAAGGGTTTCTAGTCCTTCCCACACAAGCCAGATCAGAGGGCAGCCCTAGAGGGACCTGAAGCAGAAGCACTGTTTGATGAGCTGGAGGGCTTCCAGGTTTCAGAAAGAAAAATAAAACACTGGTCCTGTTTGCTTTGACTCCCTGGGCACCTTCATGGCAAGCAGGCCTCGGCTGATTGCTCAGATGTGGCCTTTGAAACCCAAAGAGCTGAACCCAGCCTCAGGTCACAGCTGTGGCTTCAGCACTGCTGCTCCCCTGGGAAGGCCTCTGCTGTAGGAAACCTTTACAGCCCCATCCTTCTCCAGCTCAAAGAGGCACCAGGAAAACACTCCCAACTTCTCCCTTCAATTCATGAGCCACAGCTTTTGAAAATCTGCCCCGTGGTTCCAGCAATTCCAGGCCAGGACATGATCCTGAGCACTGACTTTGCCATGGAGCACATTCCCCTTCCTCCCTTTGGCCACGTCTGCTCCCTCCAAGGTGGAGCCCCTCATTTCCGTGCCACAAGGCAGTGCCAGCGCTCGTGGACATTTTGACTCAGAGCATGTCACCTCCCCCAAAGGTCCAATCCTGCCTCGGGTTCTCTGACAGACACCCACAGTTGCAGCTCTGCGTGTGCCACGCCATGGATTTAACACATTCCCCGTGGAACACGAACACTGAGCTCCGTGCAAGAGTCTCCCACTCACTGTGAGTGAGCAGCTGCATTTCTAGAAGATGATGCTGTTGCCATCTCTTTTACTTCTGATTCAAATTCTCCACACTTTAACATTTTTAAAGACTTATTTTTACTTCTTTTGAGAGGTTTTAAACTCGCTGCTTTTCAATGCTGACAGCCAGCCTCCTTCACGAGTACGTTACGAAGTCAGGTACCAGCACTGCCTTTGTTTTTAAAGAGGTGGAAATGTGGAAACAAAGAGAAAAGCAAAAGCCTAAAATGCTTTATAAGCCAGGGACATGAGCAGAAGAGAAAAACAGGACACCCCAAATCCCATTCCATTGCTCCACCTTCTCCCAGAGAAGACAACCAGAACTGCCTCATGCTGGATCTGCCTCAGACACAGCATTTACTGCTCCCGTAGTCCCATACGCTTCCATGCTTCCAATTAAAACAGGAAATGGGATCATGCTGAGTGTCCTTGGTCCTTTTCACCCCTTGTGAAAGGCAGGGGTTCCCGCCATTTCATACCTGTTATAATTTGCTATAAGGTTGGAACCTGGGAGTGGAAAATATTCTGTGTACTTTTAAAAACAGGCTCAGATTGCTCCTGTCTGTACAACTGGTAACCAAGTTGAGCATTTCCAAATCCTTTTTTATTGTACCTACCCAATTTTAGTACTTTATTGACTATTATAGGAAAAGAAATTTAAAGAAGCTCAGGATTCATCCACCCAGCCCAGGAGATTAGTTTGGCCACAGAACTTCAGGAATTTGCAGCTCTTCTGCCTAGGAAGTGGGTAAATAAAGAGGAGGATTGGCATCAGGGAAAAAAAAAAAA